>JAKSZP010001322.1:0-437708 GCA_022478985.1 Massospora cicadina | reverse complement strand
GTACTGCATGTTCTAGCGCAATCTTAGCGTCAAAATCAACCATAGCCTTGGCGCCTAGGAAACTTGTGCTTCTCAATAGAATAGATCTGCAAATTCGTCAATGACTTCATCTTCTTTAAATCGAATATTCACAAATTTAGACTTTTTTGGTCAACATCCATTCTGGACCTACAAATTCACAAAGCACAGCCTCTTTGACTTCGACATAAGTTAGACTTTCATTGATATGGGGCATAATCAACTCAATGCTCCACTGATCTAAGCAGTAAATCATAGTAGCTGCTTTGTTGCGATTGCTGGCCCCATACATAGTCAATTCAAAGCATTTGACAAATGTGGTGATACTTCCTTTCTTGTCAAATGCAGGCAGGTTCAATGGTTTGTAATTATCACTTTCCCGTACATAGTTATCAGAATTGCTTCTTTGTTGGCTTGGGCCAGATGTACTAGGGCGTTGAGGCACTGCATCATGGCTAGAGGAACTTGAGTTAGCCAAAGCAACCATTCTACGTAGCAGTTCATGACGTGGCTCATAATTAATTTCATAATGTTCAGATGCATCACTATCAGTAATTTCACTTTGAAAATTCTGGCTTTGACAATCCTTCATCATTGTAATTTTATCATTTAAGTTGGTCATTTGTAACTGAAGAGCAGAAATCACTTGATTTTTTTATGATTTTCTTCTTTAACTCATTCACTTCACTATGTAAATCATTATTTGCCTTATTAATAAAAATAAACTTCTTCAGTAAGATTATCAATTTGATGACTCATTATGTCCACTGAGTCTTAAAATTTTGTAGATTTGCTCTTGAAAAATTGATATATCCAGGGGTAGCTCCCCTGATCTGCATGGTCACCATCTGCATTCCCAGCCGTGAGCACCACTTGTTGAATTTTAGGTCTATTGAGGATGGCTGTACTTCATATACGGTAAGGCGTAGTTTCAAACATCTATTGTATGAAGACAACATACCAGATGGTGACTATAGTTAAGATATAACTCCTTGGTAATTCTACTTGAAGCTGTATTCTTCTGTTGTTACTTAGACAATGGCACGCTGCCCTGATCTTCCTGATACCAAGTAAATCCTCAACTTAATACAATGTAAAGCATTAATACTAAAAGCTTATAAATTAGACAATAGAACTATAATATTAGATGATTGATATTTGATTATATTTCATTAGTATGAACTTGGGATAATTTATAGGGTTCGATGTTCACCACATCTTATCCATGACGCCTCAATTTCATGGCACTTGGCCAGAGAAAGTAACGAGTTTGTTTGAGGGTCTACAATCCATTTAACTTGAGACATCCCAAACATCTCATAGTAGGTCTTAAACTCATAAATATACTCAAGACAGCGTTTCTAATGCGTCTGCAAATAGCTGAACTGATATTCATCTTAAGCAATTGGTAGCACATACCAAGACGATTCATACCACTAATTAGTAATTAATGTTGATTGAAATCTTGATCAACATTAAAAACTAATTTTGACATAGACCAACAAAGCCCACATGCACAGGTCATTTAGTTGTCTATTATATTAGGTCCAACTAAACCAACAAAGCCTTTGTGCTCATGTCATCATAATAAAATATTATTAAGTGGAATCGCTAGGCCACAAATCTTAAGTTGTGCATAAGCTTAAAATATTCCTAATCTATATCACTGATATCTGATATGATTCACAAAAATTAAGCTCGTTAATATTATTATGTTTCTATTGAATATCCAACAATTAGATATTTTTAACAACTCAACAGTTCTATCCACCATCCTGTCTCAGTCTCAACCCCATCCCAGTGCCTAACCAGGACCAATGCTCCCTCATCCTTGTTCCTCCTTCACACCATCTTGTCCTGTCTTATCTAAGATAAGAACAATTTGATGTTGAGGAAACCTCAACCGTCACATAATTTAACATTTTGTGCTCACAACAGGAGGACACAGTTTTTTTCCCTGTACACCTTTTTTATCAAAAATGCACTCTGATAGCTTAATTGAGGTGTACCTTCTGCCGGAGGTAGTGCATTATATGGACACTGAAATGGATGGCCACCATGGTCAGCCAAATTGTTCAAATAAGAATGGTCATTTTTGAGTGGAATTGAAGGCTCACGTTGGCCTACTTACTGCTATCATATTGGGTTTTGATCGTCAAATCAAAGACTCAGGACAGTAAGTATGGTCCCTTGAGGGTGAACATATGGCTTTGAAAGCGGACTTTAAGTCCGCTCATCAGACATTTGTCAATATGGAAATGACATTTCAGGCGGAGCGCCGCCAATTTCTTTATTAACAAACCAATTTTAAGTTGGAGTTTTGACAAAACAATTTCCAGTGTCATTCTGTTCAAGTTGCTTAGGATCCTTTTCCAACGGATCCTGGCATTGAGGGTGATAGAGAGCAAGTTATTTGTAATCAAGACTTTGTTACCCCTCCATTCTGATTGTTGAAGCCTTTATAACCCTATACAATATGACAGCTCTCAGGAATCCATTTGGTACATCGCAGGCTCCTCAACCTTGTAGCCATGAAGATAAATTTCTGGTCAACACTGTTATTTACTAGAGCTAAATAAGAATGTGAACATGCATAAATTTTTGATATAACTAAGTAACATGGCCAGAGCGGCTGATACTGCTAAATTGGCTGCGGTGATTAACTTATTGGACTATGAGAGTCAAGAGTTAATTATGCCAAAACTAAAGGAGGCTGACATGTTGTCAGGATTCCACCATATTCTCTCATTTCAGAATATTCTACTCCAACAAATCCCCAGCGCTATCAGAAGGAGAGCGTAATTTATCAGAATTTATCAGGTTAATAAGAACGATCAGTCTCATCCCAATCAAGGAATAGAAGATTCAATCGCTTAGTGATTAATTATCTTGGATAGATCTCAAGCCATTTTGAGACCTATAAATATTCAATCCTTCCAATTATAAAAATTAGGTCATTTTATAACCTGTTTTTGCTTAATTTGTTGATTTTTATAGAATCCATATAAGTAACTTTAAGAAAACCTGCCAATTTGGAATTTTAATTCAAAGCTTCCAGAGTGGTGCTCACTACAGGGTCACTCTGAGTTACGCACCAGTGAAAATGTCAATCACTACCATGGATTCTTATTTTTCGCCTGAAGAAGCTCAAGACCATGAGCAAGGCAGTATACTAACAATAGGTCCATTCAACTAGAACCAAAATCCCAAGAGTAACCTCCACGTTGGAATTCCGCACCAACTTGGAGATTTATGGTCCTAACTTAAGCTTTACCACAAAGTTTTAAATACAGCCCAAAGATTTACGAAAATTATAAATAAAATGCTTGAGGGGGCCCTAATTTCTGAGATCTGTTCCACTTGATCTCGAGCTAATGCTGTACCCTTTATCTTGCAGGAAGTGTGCAAACCTCCCAGATTCCAGGAATTGGCACTGAGCTATACTTGCAACAGCTTATACATTCTACCTTATACCATTTTATTGCTGGTATTGAAATGCATCATCAAGGGATGCTTACTTTACTAGAAGGACTCCAGACCTTAATAATTATGTTACTGAGTTTTCAAGTCTGCCTCTGAGTTTAGCAAAGATAATTGCGATGCCATCATTAATAATCAGACCCTTCTCAATGAAGTACATCAACAGCTTGTTCAGCTTGACCACAGGATGTCCAGTTTTGTTGATTTACTGTTCCAGAAGTAAGTCCAGGAAATTCTCAGAGAATGGAGAGAGGGTATTTCTCAACTCTCTGATCATAGTCAATTGATGGAAGAGGAAATCAAAAGCTGTCTCCCAATTCGAGCAATTGTACTCCAGAATTCAATTCTGAGTCAATGAAGTAAAATAACCTCTAGAACTATGGGTCCTCCTTAGGTTGAAGGACCTCATGGACCACCTGGGGTGAAGGACCATGTAAACCCTAGGGTTGAAGGGCCCCACAAACCTCCAGGCACAAATGGACCTCAGGGACCCCCTGGTGCTGATGGGCATTCAGGATTCCTTCAAAAAATTGAAACTCTATTGAGCATGATGGACCGCTTAAGTGATCAATTTTATAAAGTAGCCAAGGAGTGTAACTTAGCCCCTAATGGGGTACTAATTGACACCTTCTTGTTACTTCAGTCTTTATCCATCAAATTGAGTAATCTGGGTAAATGGGCAAAGGACACCAACATCCTTCTACAAGCTTATGAATCAAAAGGAGAGATGCTTCATACGAAAATTGAAACACTGGAAATTAAGTACAATGCACAGCAGGAGCAAATTTATGGGCTATATCGCTGGTTGTATGAGAAAGTGGGGCATGATATGAATTGATGTATTAGTGAAATATGTTCTGAGACAGTTGGGCCTTACCCTCAATTTTCTTCCCAAGATTTGGACTCTAACTCATATGTCTCCAAACAATTGGAAAACCCTGTAGTACATGTTTTGACTGCCAATTCTCCAATGAGTTTTAACCCGGTATTAAAAGATAATACTCTCCTGGGTAAGGCAGTATTATCTCCTTCCTCTATCTATATGAGAAGGCTCTTAGTGAGGCCATGGATCACCAAAAGATGAACTAATTGCCTAATTGCCTTACTCAACTAGCTCAGGATATCATGGTACCTCACTTGATGACTTGCTCCACGTGGTCTCAGGTCAAAGAAGTGTTAATCAAAGAATTTGGGAGTGAGCAAACCTTATCCTCTCAGAAACAAGCTTTTATGGGTATACAGCCCTATTAAAAATGAATTTATCAAAGACTTTTCTCATTGGTTCTATCAGGGAAGCTCAGACTTGGGTAGCATGTGGTCAGTTAAATTTGGATGATGTGATTCCTGCAGTTATGTCTGCGTTTACTTCTAGGACTCAGATGCAAGTTTACCATAACAGCGTAAAAAATAATTTTAGAAATATTTTAGACATCAAGGAGGCCTTTTTGGAATTGACTCCTCAGTTTTCTGAAAAACCTCAAGTTTACAATTCTCCAAGACCTAGTCTCCCTAGAGTTTACGCTGTTTTTGAGAATGTTAGAGCAATTCAGTGTAGTTACTGTCACCAATATAGCCAGCTGAGGACCGCTGTTATAAAATAGAAGCTGATGAAAAGAAAAAAAGAGGCAAAACCAATAAGATTCTCTACCTTGATAATAATATGAGTATGCAACAGGAACATCAAATTCCTGTAGAGTATAATGAAGATGAACATTACTCCTATTTCTTGCCACCCTTGTTGCTTTTATCCTCACAGTTTGGAAGTACCATCACACATATTGACTTTCAAGTGAATCAAGTCAATGCAAAAGATATCATTGACACTGGATCCCTGGTGAACGTTGTCTCATCAAAATTTATCATGAGGATCAAGTTAACGCCTGAAATTTCCCATTATGAAGTTTATGGCACTGCGGGACCTCAGAGTACTTGGTCAATTGGAGTCTTTTTGTCACTTCCTCTAAAAATTGGGAAGACAACTTTTACAATCCCTGCTATCATCCTTGATAATTTGAGTTACAATCTACTTTTGAGGACTCAATTTTTGTGGTAATTTGATGGTTTTATTAATTACCCTGACTCGTCTCTTTCCCTTTTGGGGTATAGAGTTCCCTTACTTGTATCCAAACATGCACATACCAGAAGTTATTTATGTTAGCTGGAGGGGTCTAAAATGTCTTATTCCATTCAATACCATGTTGGAGACCCTCAAGTAAAATTACCTCCTACATTGTCAGATATCAAAGAAGGGATGCCTATTTTCTCACCTCAAGAACTTAGTCAATCCACCAAAATCGCAACCAGTTGTTAATACTTCTTTACATTTTTCTATTCCCAAAGGACATCTGTTACAAATCCAAGGCATTTTCAACCTTTCTGCTAAAGAACTTTTGCCTTACCCTGGAGTATTGGAATATGATTATTCTGGATCGCTATCTGTTTTATTAGCAAACCTTACCAAAGATATGAAACATTGGATTAAAAACATCCAATTACTTATGTCAAGTTATTACCCTTGTCCCGAATCTATGATGTTGAATCTTTTGGAAGCTTACAAGGCTTTGGGCTGGAAAGTGATTATAAAATTCTTAAATTGGGGCTTACAATTGGAAAACACCTCCTAATGAACATGAAAAACAAGTACATCAATTTTTAGAAGAATACACTGACATTTTTGCTAAGCATACTTACAATTTTGGTAAAAGGAAAGGTGTTTTGCACTCTATCAAAACTGTCAATAACCTTCCTATTCATGCCAAGCCCTATCATAAGTCTAAAGTGGAGGACGCCCAGGTTACCAAAGTATTGCATAAACTATTGGAAGCTGGAATATTAAAACCCTCCAACAGTCCTTGGGCCTCCCCGTTGCTACTGGTTTTGAAAAAGGCTGGTTCCCATTGAGTGATTATAGATTAACATAGATTGAACGCTATTACTCAACAAGATAGTTTTCCTTTACCTTGGATCGATGATTCCCTTCAGTTGTTGGCTGGCTCAACTTATTTTTCTGTGAAGGACTTAGATAGTGGATACTGGAAAATTGAGTTATTCCCGGAAGACCAAGCTAAGTGTGCCCTAATATTCAGTGAAGGTTTATTTGAACCAACCTGTATGCCACAAGGATTGAGCAATGCCCTAGTAACTTTCCATAAAGCATGGATGTTATGTTGAGGAACTTGAAGCTTACCTGTGTTCTGGTATCTGGATGATATTATTGTGGTTTCAAAAACATTTACTGAACATTTGGGTCATCTTAAATAAGTTTTCAAGAAAATTTGGAATTCTTCCCTAAAGCTCAAACCCCTCTAAATGTTCCTTTTTTAAAATAAAATAGAATTTTTAAGACACCAGGTATCAGCTAAAGGGATTGAACCTCTCTCAGATCAAATTCAAATTATTCAAAGAATGCCCCCTCCAACCTCTCTGTAGATATACAAGTTTTTCTTGGTATGGTTGGGTATTATCAGCAATTTATAGATAAGTTTGCTGATAAAGCTGAACCGTTATTCCAACTGTTACAAAAAGGGGTGCCATTTTAGTGGAGTTCAGCTCAGGAACAGTCGTTCAATTCTCTTTGAACTGCCTTGACTAAGGCACCTGTTTTAATTCATCCTCAATTCGATAAACCTTTTTTCTTAAATGCTGATGAAAGTAATGTCACTACTGGGGCTATCTTATCCCAGTGTGACGAAGAGAAGAATGATCATCCCGTCACATTTTATAACAAAACTTTGTCCAATGATGAGCGAAACTAAAGTGTAACTGAGTGGGAGTGTTTATCTATCATTTTAGAAATTAAGCACTTTTTTCTCTTCCTATATAGTAGCCATAATACTATTACTACAGACCATCCTTTTAGATGGTAGCAAAATATGATGGATCCTGACAGGAGATTAGCCCGTTAGGCTCTAAGATTAAAAAATTATAATTTTTCCATTGTGCATCGTTTGGGTGCTCAACATCAAAGTTATGATGGTCTGTCCCAACTGCCTATACTGACCTTGGATTTGGGGAAGCAAGAACGCATATATATCTCATTGGACGGCCCGAGTTGTGAGATCAAGAATCTGAAGAAGATCAAGCCTTCCTAAAATCTATTACCAAAGATACCATGATTCAGGAAGAAGCTTTGTATAAAAAGGTCATAATTAAGTGGTTACCCTTTTTGCACCCAAACTCAAGATTTTATGCTGTTATGGAAGGAAATGAACAAGTAGGTCATAGCGGGTTAAAGAAAACCAAAGGATGGTTGAAAACCCGATATTATTGTAATAACATGGTTAATTTCATTTGAAAAACACTTAACTCATGTCTCATTGGTAAAAGCCATGGAGCCACCAACCCTACTTATCAAAATCAAGTTATTCCCCCAATTAAAGCATTTGAAGTGGTAAGCATTGATGTTGTAGGCCCTTTTTCTTAAGGATTCCATGTGCATCGGTACTTTATTATGGTTGCTAACCACTTAACTAAATAGGTTGAGGCCATTTCCATTGCCAACTCCTCTGCTAAGCTACTGCGCTATTCCTTTACCAGCACATCATCTCTCAACATGGGTGTCCCAAAGTCCTTAAGTCAGATAATAGGACTAATTTTACCTCGCAACTCTTACAGGAACTATCTAAATTATTTAATACTACCCAACAATTTGTCATTCCTTACAATACATCCACAAATGGGGCCATTGAACGATTCAATGGAACTCTAGTCTCAATTTTAAGGAAGATAGATTCCACTGACACATCTTAGTGGAACTTTTATTTGCCTAGTGCCTTTTTTGCATGTCAATAAGCTATCATCGAATTAACAGGATGTTACCTTTTAAATGCATATATGGGCGAGATCCCTCAGTCCCTTCAAGTGTTCAGGCAATACTCAAAGAAGACATATCTAAAAACTCTGATTTAATTATGAGAAATTTGGCTGATGAGATTATTCGTCTTCAAGCTCAAGTCATGAAATCAATTGAAGTAACCACTCACAAAGTAGAGCCAAAGAAGCAATTAACATAAACCCACCTTAGCTGAATATCATATTGGGGATTACATCATATATTATCACTCTTGACCTGATGGGCAAACCAAGGAATGAGGATCCAACTGGTCTGGTCCTTATTGAGTTTTATTTTGAAAAAGGATTAAAGTACTTAATTGTCCATGTTGATACTGGTATTGTGATAAATTGTATCCATCCCGGATTTTTAAGAATCCGCCCTCCTCCACAATCAAATCTTGAGGGGGAAGTGTCAGGATTTTGCCAAATTCTCTCATTTCAGAATATTCACTCCAACTAATCCCCAGAACTATCAGAAGGAGAGCGTAATTTTCTAAATTTATCAGGTTAATAAGAACAAAAAGTCTCATCCCAATCAAGAAATAGAAGATTCAATCACTCAGTGATTAATTAGCTCGGATAGATCTAAACCATTTTGAGATCTATAAATATTTAATCCTTCAAATAATAAAAGTTAGGTCATTTTATAACCTGTTTTTGCTTAATTTATCGCTTTTTGGAGGATCCATCAAAGTAACTTTAAGAGAAAACCAGCCAATTTGGAAATGTAATTCAAAACTTCTAGATATGACCTACCCTAACGCAAATGCCCCTCATATTAAGGAGTTCAGCGGAGCTGAAAGATTGACTACTCAAAAGATGAAATTTTTCATTATATCATTTAATAGAGATTAGATGATTCAAGTGCTCGCCAAACACTTGTACTTGGAAGTGCAGACACTGTATGGTGATAACGTCATAAATAATTTTGACGCCCATATTGCACTTTGCCACGCCTGTGAGCCTATATGGAGCTGTATCAGGTTCAGGTACCATCTTTGAATAAAGAAAACCATATTGCCCACATGGTGAATTACTACATCATTGCGCTGTCACTTTTGAAGCACCAAAATCAAGCCTATGGGAAATGCATGAACCATCTGACTGTGGTATATCCCCCACTAAGTAGTTAACTCAGCTGTATGACCCTCATTTTAAGAAACTTGATATTAATCAGGTCTTTTTCTATTGTTGTAAGTATTTTTGGCATTATGCCAATCATTTCCCTAAGGCAAGTTCTAAGGCTAAAGGTTACACAGTGAGCTCAGTGAAATTAGGAAAACTTGGGAAAAGCCAAAAAGAGTAGAACCGAGATTTTCTCCTTTTGCCTCTGATAAAAAAATCTCAAGTACAAAAAATTTTCTAACCTTACATTTTGTCAGGTCAAAGAATAATAATGCCACCTCACCTCCAGCGGATCTGCAATTAATCACTGAAGATAGAGTCGTTGTGACCCACTGTGCCCCTAAGAAAGGTGAAGTTAAGTTGGCGCCCAAAATTGTAGTGAATTCTTACACTCAGCAGTTAATATTACATGAGCTTCTCATTGCCTCTGGCATTATCCCCAATTAAACAGGGTCCAAATGAAATCCTTATTGAGAATTTGATATATTCCAGACCTCAGATGGGCTTAGAAATTCAATTTTTTTCAAATTTGTGGGCACCATGGACTAAACTATAAACTCGATGGCGCTTATTTTTCTGGATGCACATATATTGATATTAAGAAAAAATTTTAAAGTTCATTAAACATTGACAGTAGGGCCCCAATTAATATCATGTCCACAAACTAACGAATAAATTAGGCCTCACTCTCAACATCAATCATTAAAATATCTATTGTACTGCAGGCTCTCAATCTATTATGAAAGAAGGAGCATACAGTGTTTCAGAAAATTGACCAAATGGATTCCTCCCAATAATATCAGAATTATGGGTGCTGGTTATTCAGAATTGATTGCCAGCTAATCGCCTAGTTCAATATTAAATCAATGTTATAATTGCCAATTGGTGATCCCCATTCAGGTGGGTTAAGCTTTTTCAAGTATCAGGGATAACCCCCAAAAATAGTGTTATTTGAAGGTTGACACCGGAAACTAATGCCAAGGATGTTGGACAATTAATTAACTAATTGTTTGGGCTCAACAGAATCTTAGTTTTATGCTGAATGTCAATTGTTGAGCTATTATGTGGGATTTTCTGGCGGAAAGCCAAGGTTTCTGAGATGAGTAAAAACAATGATGATTATGCTGCCCAATTTTGATAATGTTGACTAATGCCAAGGTTGCTTGATTATGTTTATAATAGAAGTTTGTATAGAACATACTGGAAAATCGTGCCAAGAATGAGTCAAAATAATATTTGGTGTTTGGGAAATACAGGTCAGGAGGGAATTGGTACTGTGGACAACTGTTGATTGGATGAGAGTCTGACTTAGATGGCTGATGAGGTTTTTATAGGCGCAGTAGCCTAGGATATAGATAGTCGTCTTCCCTCCTTGATAAAGAACTCTCTCACCCATCTTTTATTAATTTTTAGTAGTTCGTACGCTAGATTAAGGGAAGATGAGACTGGAGATCCCTGAGGCAGGCGTGGGGTGACGCGCCTGGAGTGGCTGACACTTCCAGATCCTATACCTCAGCGTTACGAGAAATCCCTCAATGGGAACCTGGCCAACTGGCCACCAACAATGAGGGGCTGATGACCATCAGCCATGAGGGTGGTGCAGCGTGGGAGTGCCATAGCCGCCCAGGATGGGGGATAGAATTGCCAGGGTACACCCAAAGAGAGGCTGGCGATTGGTCATGAGGGAGAAGGAGCAAGGGTCAGGCCGCCCAGGAAGGGGGCTGAGGATCACTGGTGTACACTCCCAAGAGGTGCCAATATTGCTAAGGTGAAGTTTTGGTCTGCTGGGTTGGTGGGTTGGACGTGGAATTTTAAGGGTTGTTACGACTATGAACGCAAAACAGCAAGGGCCAAGTGATTGTCATACTGTTTGGCCTGACTCAAGTGGAGTTCACTGTCGCTGGAAAAGCGATTTTATGATATTGGTGCTCACTACAGAGGGCTTTGCCAGTGTGCTGCACGAGTAATTGGAGGACAGGTTAGGAGGTAGCAAGAGCCATTAGTTTGGACTTGGTGCACATTGGAGGGGGAGCTGGGTTGTTCTTGTCTCACCGTTGGGGTGGGTCATTATGTAGGAATACCATCTGTTTATGTGGAGAAAATGTCAAAAAATTTACCAGATGGACTCCTAATAATATCAGAACTAGGGGTATAGATTAGTTTAGCGTGATTGCGAGCTAAAAACTTAGTTTGATATTATTTATTATTATTTGCTAATTGGTGCTCCCCATTTGTGTGGGTTTAGCCCTTTTAAAGTATCAAGATAATTCCCAATAGTAATAGTATTTAAAGTTCAACGCCAACGACTAATGTCAAGGATGCTAACCTTTTTTTACTAAAAGTTTGAGTTTGGAGGAATTCTAGTTTGACGCCAATTGTCAATTGTCAGGCCATTAAGATATTTCTGGTGGAAAGTCAAGGTTTCTGAGATGCGAACAAACAATAAGGATTACGCTGCCCAACTTGGAGTACTGTCAACTAATGCCAAATATGCTTGATTATGTTTATAATAGAAGTTTATTTATGACTAACACCAAACCAAGCCAAGGATGAGTTGAATAATTTTCAGAGTTTGGGAAGAATGGATTATGTAGGAAACCAAACTGCAGACGACTGATATTTGAATGAGGAACCAGTTTAGATTACCAACGAGGTTTGTATAAAACAGCAGCCTAGGTATAAATAGTCGTCATTCCCTCTTAAATAAATATCTCTCACCCATCTTTTGCTTGTTTTTAGTAGTTCATCTGCTAAATTATGGGAATTTAGGACTGGAGATCCCTGAGGCAGGCGTGTGGTGACGCGCCTGGAGTGGACAACGCTGCCAGCTCCCATACTTCAGCCTACTTGAAACCCCTCAAAGGGAACCTGGCCAGCTGGCCATTAACGATGAGGGGCTGATGTCTGTCAGCCATGAGGGTAATGCATCGTGGTAGTGCCATAGTCGCTTAGGATGGGGGATGGACTTACCAGGGTACACCTAATAGGGGCTGGCGATTGGTCATGAGGGAGAAGGAGCAAGGGGTCAGGCGCCCAGGAAGGGGGCTGAGGACCACGGCGCACTCCCAAGAGGGGCCAATATTGCTAAGGCGAAGTTGTTAGTCTTCTGGGTTGGTGGGTTGGATGTGGACTTGTAGGAGGTTGCTACTCCATTGAAGGCAAAACAGAAAGGGCCAAAAACTTGTCATACTGTATGGCCTGATATAATAGTAAGCCAACTATCGCTGGAAAAGCAATTTTCTAACATTGGTTCTCACTACAGAGGGATTTTCTGGTGTGCTGCTCGAGTAGTTGGAGTACAGGTGGGGGTGGCAAGAGTCACTTTTTGGACCTGGTGCACCTTGGAGGGGGGATGGGGTGTTCTTGGCTCACCGTTGGGGTAAGTCATTCTGGAGGAATACCATCTGGTTAAGTGGGTAGAAATTTCAGATAATTAACAAGGTGGTTCCTTTTATTATTATAAGATTTAGGGGTGCTCGTTGTTAGGCGTGAATTCCAGATAATCGCCTAGTTTGATAATAATTTAATTTAATAATTCTGATTGGTGCTCCCCATTTTGGTAGTTGAGACTTTCGTAGTGTTGGGGATAATTCCCATTATCAAAGTTATATGAAGGTCTACACCAGCGACTAATGCCAAGAATTTCAACAATTATTTGCTAAAAGTTTGGGTTTGGCGGAATTTTAAGTACAACGCCAAATGTAAATTGTCAAGCCATTTTGGGATTTTTAGGCGGAAAGCCAAGGTTTCTGAGAAGCGAACAAACAATGAGGATTATGCTGCCTAATTTGGAGTACCGTCAACTAATGCTAAGGATGCTTGATTATGTTTATAATAAGATTTTATATATAACTGACCAGAGAATCATACTGAGGATGAGTTTAAATAGTACATGGTGTTTGGGAAGAATTGATTGGGTAGGGAATTGGTACTGCGGATGATTTAGATTAGATGAGGTTAAGCTTGGATGGCTAATGGGGTTTGTATAAGTGCAGCAGCCTAGGGTATGAATAGTCGACATTCCCTCCTAAATAAAGATCTCTCTCGCCCATCTTTTGTTAGTTATTAGTAGTTCATCTGCTAGATTATGGGAAGATGGGACTGGAGATCCATGAGGTAGTTTGGGTGGTGATGTGTCTGAAGTGGCCAACACTGCCAGCTCCAATAGCTCAGCCTTATGAGAAATCCCTCAACGGGAACCTGGCCAACTGGCCACCAACAATGAGGGGCTGATGACCATCAGCCATGAGTGTGGTGCAGCGTGGGAGTGCCATAGCCACCCAGGATATGGGATGTACTTGCCAGGGAACACCCAAGAGGGGCTGGCGATTGGTCATGAGGGAGAAGGAGCAAGGGGTCAGGCGCCCAGGAAGGGGGCTGAGGACCACGGCGCACTCCCAAGAGGGGCCAATATTGCTAAGGCGAAGTTGTTGGTCTTCTGGGTTGGTAGGTAGGATGTGGACTTTTAAGGGTTGGTATGCCTATGAAGGCAAAGCATTGAGGGCCAAGCAGTTGTCATACTGTTTATCCTGATACACAAGTGGATCTCACTGTCAGTGTAAAAGCATTTTCTGACATTGGTGCTCACTATAGAGGTTTTTGCTGGTGTGCTGCTCAAGTAGTTGAAGGACATTTTAGGAGGTGGCAAGAGCCACTGGTTTGGACCTGGTGCTCCTTAGAGGTGGTGCTGGGGTGTTCTAGTCTCACCGTTGGGGTGGGTCATTCTGGAGAAATGCCATCAGTTTAAGTGGAGGGAAATGTCAGAAGATTAACCAGATAATTTCCTCCCAATAAGATCAGAATTATGGATGTTGGTTAGTTGGGCATGATTGTTGGTTATTCTCCTAGGTTGATATAATTTTAATGTTATATTTGCTGATTGGTGCTCCCCATTTGAGTGGGTTGATCCCTTTTGAAGTAATTAGGACAATCCCCATTATTATTGTTATTTGAAGGTTAACACCAGCAACTAATGCCAAGGATGTTGACCAATTATGTAATCAATTGGGTTTGGCGGAATCCTAGATCAAATCCAACTGTCCTTTTTTCAGGCCATTATCAGATTTTCCAGTGGAAAGCCAAGGTTTCTGAGATTCAAACAAACAATGAGGATTATGCTTCCCAATTTGAACTACTGGCAAATTATGCTGAGGATGATCATTTATGTTTATAGTAAAAATTACATATGGCTGACCAACGAATCATGCCAAGGATGAGTCAAAAGTATATTCAGTGTCTGGGAAGAATAAATTAGTAGGGAATCAGTACTGCAGACGACTGATGATTGGATAAGGTTCCAGCCTGGATGGCTAATGGGGTTTGTATAGGCGCAGCAGCCTGGTTAAATAGTCGTCAATTTTCTCCTAATTAAAGATCTCTCTCGCCCATCATTTGTTTGTTGTTAGTAGTACATCCGCTAGATTATGGGAAGATGGGACTTGAGATCTCTGAGGCAGGCGTGGGTTGACGCGCCTGGAGTGGTAGACACTGCCAGCTCCCATACCTCAGCCCTACAAAAAGCCCCTCAACATGAACCTGGACAACTGGCCACTAATGACAAGGGCTGATGACCGTCAGCCATGAGGGTGGTGCAGCAAGGAAGTGCCATAGCCGCCTAAGATGGGGCTGGACTTGCCAGGGCACACCCAAGAGGGGCTGGTTATTCCTCATGAGGGAGAGAAAACAAGGGGTCAGGTCGCTAGTAGTGGGTCTGAGGACCACTGGTGCACTCCCAAGAGGAGCCAATATTGCTAAGGTGAAGTTTTTGGTCTGCTGGGTTGGTGGGATTGGACGTGGACTTTTAAGGGTTGTTATGACTATGAACGCAAAACAGTATGAGCCAAGCAGTCATCATACTGTTTGGCTTGGCACACTAGAGGAGCCCACTGTTGCTGGAAAAGTGATTTCTGACATTGGTTCTCACTACAGGGGGCTTTGATGGTGTGCTGCTCGAGTAATTGGAGGACAGTTTAGGTACCAGGAGCCACTCTCTGGACCTGGAGTCCTTTGAGGGGGCTCTGAGGGTATTCTTGGCTCACCGCTAGGATGGGTCATTCTGAAGGAATACCATCTGGTTAAGTTGGGGGAAATGTCAGAAAATTAACCAAATGGATTCCTCCCAGTAATATCAGAATCAGGGGTTTTGGTTAGCTGAGCGTTATTGCCAGCTAAATGCCTAATTTGATATTATTTTAATGTTATATCTGCTGGTTGGTTCTCCCCATTTTGTATGTTGAGTTCTTTCTATTATTTGGGATAAGCCCCATTAGTAATATTATTTTAAGTCTACGCCAGCGACTAATACCAAGGATGTCAACCAATCAATTTACTAAAAGTTTAGGTTTGGCAGAATTCTAGTTCGACGCAAATTGTCAATTGTCAGGCCATTATGGGGTTTTCCATGTGGATTTTCAAGGTTTCTGAGATTTGAATGAACAATGAGGATTATGCTGCCCAATCTGAAGTACCAGCAACTAATGCTGAGGAAGCTCAGTTATGTTTATAATAGAAGTACATATACAAGTGACTGGTAAATCATTCTGAGGATGAGTTGAAATAATATTTAGTGTTTTGGAAGAATAGATTGGGTAGGGAATTGTTACTGCGGATGACTGGTGATTGGATGATATCCTGCTTTGATGGACAATGGGGTTTGGATAGGCACATCATCCTAGGGTATAACTATCGTCATTCCCTCCTAAATAAAGATCTCTCGCCCATCTTTTGTTAATTGTTAGTAGTTCATACGCTATATTATTGGAAGATGGGACTGAAGATCCCTGAGGCAGGCGTTGGGTGACGTTCCTGGAGTGGCCAACGCTGCCAGCTCCAATGCCTCATCTCTACAAGAAACCCACAATGGGAACCTGGCCAACTGGCCACCAACGATGAGGGGCTTATGGCCGTCAGCTAGAGGGTGGTGCAGCAAGAGAGTGTCATAACCACCTAAGATGGGGCTGGACTTGGCAGGGCACACCCAAGAGGGGCTGTTTTTTCCTCATGAGGGAGAAGGAGCAAGGGGTCAGGTCGCCCAGTAATGGGTCTGAGGACCACTGGTGCACTCCCAAGAGGAGCCAATATTGCTAAGGCGAAGTTGTTGGTCTGATGGGTTGGTGGGTTGGACGTGGACTTGTAGGGGGTTGGTACGCCTATGAAGGCGAAACAGCATGAGCCAAGCAGTCATCATACTGTTTACCCTGGCACACTAGAGGATCCCACTGTTGCTGGAAAAGTGATTTTCTGACACAGTGCATTGCTGCTGTATTCATTTTACTAATTATCTCCACTCCTGCTATTGTGTTTCCTAATCAAAAAATTAATTCTCTTATTGGCACCTATGTTATGAGGACTTATAGAGTCAAAAATGAACTTAAAAAACACATTTGAAATATTGAACAACCCTTCCATTATTCTATCATTGTAAGGATAAGGCCCTGGCGCCTCAATCTCAATAAATGGTTAGTCTAGTTTAAGAATAGTTTATTGCCCCTATGTTACCAGCAGGTTTAAGCCCATACGCAGAAGTTAACTAATCAGATTGCAGAATTTATGGGTTTCTGCTACATTCCCAGAGTAATCTTACCATCCCACCGAGCCATCAAATGGTATAAGGGACCGAAATTAGTTTGGAAATTAAAGGATTTTATGGAGAGATTGTTGCGCCGTATGGACTTTCCAGACTATAATATGTTGCTGAGCCTGGGATTATCCTCCCATACTACGGCGAAATTCATATATTTCTAATTTCTGTTATTATTCCATGCATATTAAGTTGCATCAAATTGTTGTTTTTGTCCATATCTTATCTGTTGATGAGGTATTCAATATTTATGATTTTGGAGAGCTTAACAATCTTGTGCTCAAAAGCAACAAGCATCAATCAGTGTGTGCTCTGGTGTCTTGAGAATTTCTATCTGGGCTGAATGAGGAGGAAAAGGGCCAAGCGTTGGCCTAATTAATTAAATATAGAACAATATTTGCTAAAGCTGATCATGATTTGGGTTATACACAGGATGTACTACATCAGATTGATACTGGTAATCATCAGCCAGATCACTTTTGTCCTATTAGGCTTTCAAAGGCGTTAAATGAAGTCTTTAATGCTGAAATTACTCAGCTCATGCAACATGGTATGTTGGTGCCCTCTAAGAGTCCCTGACATCCACAGGGCTTAATAAGAAGAAAGATGTGTCAAATCGCATATAGGTAGCTTAACAGAAGCTGAACAATACTACTAAAAAGGATGCCTACGCTTTACCTCAGATTGATGATGCTCTAGTCCATTTGGGAGGCGCACAATATTTTTTGCATGAACTAAATTTTTTGGTTACCAAAATATAGAGCTTCCCAAGGAAGGACAAGAAAAATGCGCTATGATAACAGCCCAGAGCCTTTACCAACCTACTAGAATGCCGCAGGGGCTGTACAATGCCCCTGTGACTTTTCAGTGGGCTATAGATAGCATCCTTGGAGATACAAAAACTTCCTGCTCCCTAGTCTATTTTATAATATTAAAGTCTTCTCTAGAACGTTTAATTAACACCTACAGCTCTTAGAAGAGATTTTCCATCAGCTTGCCAAAGTGAAGTTAAAAATTAAGCTGCATAAGGGTAACTTTTATGAACAGATGGAATATCTGGGATTAGTCATTCATAAACATGACTAGCGCCCCAGCAACTAAGTTTGAAGTGATTAAATGCATGTTTTGGCTGAGTAGCAAGTGCAACGTTCAAGTGTTTCTGTTAATGATAGGATATCACTGCTATTCTAGTACCAAAAAAAATATCACTGCTATTTGGCAATAATTTCAGTAAGATAGGGGAACCATTTTTTAATTTTCTTTTAATTAAATTATCTTTGATTGGACTGAGAACGGCCAATTAGCCTTTGATAAACTCAGATTATACCTAACCCAAGCCCCATTAATAAAATGCCATAATTTTGACAAGCCGTTTATAATCCAAATGGATGCTTCTCTCACCCTCATTTTAATGGTGTTATAATAAATTGATTAGGATGGAAGAACCCAGTAGCTTACTGTAGCCAGACGTTGGACATCTATGAACAAAAACATACTGTGAGAGATGTCGCAAATTCGACCTTAAGCTCCACTAGTGTGCCAGGCCAACCAGTATGAAGACTGGTGGCCCTTTGCTATTTCGCCTTCATTGGCATACCAACCCCTATAAGTCCTGCGTCCAACCTACCAACTAACCACCAATGCCTTCGCTTTTAGCCCCAGGAGACCTCGGCGTGTGCCCCAGCAAGTCCTGCCCCCTTCCTGGGTGGCTATGGCACTCCCGTGCTGCTCTACCCTTGCGACCCTTCACCAACCCATCTGGGCATGCCCCAGCGAGTCCATCCCCCTTCTTGGGAGGCTATGGCACCTCCTGCGCTGCACCTCACTAGGGTTGGTGGCTATGCAGCTCACCACTGGTAACCAGCTGGCTAGGTTCCCACTGGTTCCTCATAAGGAGGAGGTATGGGAGCTGGCAGCACCGGCCACTCCAGGCGTGATCACCCGCGCCTTTGGGGATCTCCTATGCCAACTTTCCCACTCTAGTTGCACCAAGCTACTTCAAACAAACAGGAAAGATAGGCAAATGAGAGATGTTTATTAGGAGGGAATATATAACTATTTATACTACTTTCAGGGCTACTGCGCCCAAGTACTCTTTGGCCAATCATCTGTGAAAACCCATCAGCCTCTTGATGCCACAACTCTCTTATCAGTTTGAAAACTCTATTCATTCATACTCATAGTGATTCCCTCCAGATCTACTCACTGATCACCAAATTAATATTAGGTCAATCCATCCTCAGCATAAGTCGCTGGTCAATCATATATAAGCTTGTAAATAAATAGGAATGTGAGCATCTTCAGCATGAGTAGCCAGTGCTCTGAATTATATGACAGGACCATTTTGGATGAGTCATAATGGATTCATCAGCTTTCTGCTGGAAACTCCCACAATGACCTTTGGATGGCATTTTAGCAGTGAAAGCAGCTTCTGTCAAACCTAAACTCGATCAATTATATAACATTAAATAGTAAACTAGGCGATTATCTGGCAATTATGCCTGACTAACCAAAACCCCTAATTCAGATACTATCGGAAGGATTCATCTGGTTAAAATCCTGACATTGCCCTCCCTTTAACCAGATGATATCCTTCTTTTATTGGCCCACCCCAATGGTGGGTCAAGACCTCCCAGTGCCCTCTTGAAGGAGCGCTGGTCTTAACCAGTGGCTTTCGCCTTTTGTACCAAAACCTCCAACTACTCAAGCAGCCCACTAGCAAAGCCCCCTGTAGTGAGCCCCAATGTCGCGAATTTGACCTTGGGCTCCGCTAGTGTGCCAGGCCAACCAGTATGAAGACTGGTGGCCCTTTGCTACTTCGCCTTCATTGGCATACCAACCCCTATAAGTCCTGCGTCCAACATACCAACTAACCACCAATGCCTTCTCTTTTAGCCCCAGGCATCCTCAGCGTGTGCCCTGGCAAGTCCTGCCCCCTTCCTGGGCGGCTCAGGCACTCCCATGCTTCTCCACCCTTGTGACCCTTCACCAACCCATCTGGGCATGCCCCAGAGAGTCCATCCCCCTCCTTGGGAGGCTATGGCACCTCTCGCGCTGCACCCCACTAGGGTTGGTGGCTATTCAGCTCACCACTGGTAACCAGCTGTCTTGGTTCCCACTGGTTCCTCATAAGGAGGAGGTATGGGAGCTGGCAGCACCGGCTACTCCAGGCGTGATCACCCGCGCCTTTGGGGATCTCCTATGCCACCTTTCCCACTCTAGTTGCACCAAGCTACTTCAAGCAAACAGGAAAGATAGGAAAATGAGAGATGTTTATTAGGAGGGAATGAACGACTATTTATACTACTTTCAGGGCTACTGCGCCCAAGTACTCTTTGGCCAATCATCTGAGGAAAACCATCAGCCTCTTGATGCCACAACTCTCTTATCAGATTGAAATCTCTATTCATTCATACTCACAGCGATTCCCTCCAGATCTGCTCACTGATCACAGAATTAATATTAGGTCAATCCATCCTCAGCATAAGTCGCTGGTCAATCATATATAAACTTGTAAATAAATAGGAATTTGAGCATCCTTTGCGTGAGTCGCCGGTGCTCCAATTTATATGATGGAACCATTTTAGATGAGTCATAATGAATTCATCAGCTTTCCATTGGAAACTCCCACAACAACCTTCAGATTGCATTTCAGCGGTGAACGCAGCTTCTGTCAAACCTAAACTCAATCAAATATATAACATTAAATAGTATTCAACTAGGCTATAAGCTGACAATTATGCTCAACTAACTGAAACCCCTAATTTGGATACTATCAGAAGGATTTATCTGGTTAAAATCCCAACAGCAGATAAAGAGTGTCTGGCTGTTATATATTCATGTAAACAATTTTGGGTTTATATCCAAGGGGTACATTCACTTCAGTAACTGACCATGCCTCTCTTCACTGATTTCAAAATTGGAAGGAACTGGAAGGGCTGCTGTCTCTATGGGGGTCGAAATTACAGGCATATGATAGAAATTATCATTGCTGGGGCGTAAGCATCAAAATGCCAATGCATTATCTCATTTGCCTACCTTAGCCTTAGCAATCAATGTGGCAAAGGAATAATTTGATAATAAATTTAATTAATCTTATGATAATGAACCAACGGAAGTTTAGCATTTTTTAAAAGAATTAATGGTAAACACTGTTGTTTGAGTTGGTGAGCTGTACAAAGTTATCAATGATCAACAACTTCAGATACCTTCACAAAAGGAACAAACTGATATTTATTATAGAGGCCCACAAAAATATGGGCCATGGAGGTTTTAAGAAACCTTTGATCTATTAAAGCAACACCACTATTGGGAATCAATGTCTTTATGTCCAGAAACCCTTTGATTTTGTAAGGAGTGGCAAGTGGACAGCCTTTACAGAAAAAACCACATCTTATAAATTAGTTAAGCAAATTTAGCCTGGCACACTGTTTCTACTGATGTGGTGGGGCCTCTAAAAATACTTTTGGACAGCTCAAATATTTTTTAATGTTATTGATCACCTCAAAAAATGGGTGGAAGCCAGAGCTATCAAAGTCTAGGGGCCACGATTGTGGAGAAGTTCATCTTAGAAAGTATTGTTTATCATCATGGATGCTCCCAGTTTTTTTAACGGATAATGGAACTAACTTTACATCCCAGATGATTTCCAAACTCAACGACTAGATGGTTATACGCTGTGTATATTCCATGCCCTATCACCCTGAAACAACTGGCACCATGGAGCATGTAAATGGAACCCTTGTGGGGTTTTCACAAAAGTTAGTTATGAGCAAGGCGTCTAGTTGGAACCTTCTTTGCTTTCTGGCATATTTGCCTACAACATATCGTTATTACTCAATCACAGGACATTTGCCATTTGCATTACTCTATGGTAATCAACTTGTCATTCCAATCTTACATTCCTGCATGGCCCAAGAAAATATGAGCCCTGATGCCTATCCAGATAATCTGTCTAGAACCTTAATTCAATTGCAGAGCGAAGCCTACTCTAGTGCATTGGCTCAAAAAGTAAGAGTTCAGGAGCATGATAATGAGAGTTGGCGGACCTTAACCCATTTTGTTGTGGGAGAATTGTTTTGTATTATGATAATCATGGATTTGGATGGACTAGAAAATTTGATTACATATGGAAAGGCCCTATGAGATTCTCGAGAAGACTTTCACAGATTCCTATACTCTGAAGGATCTTTTAAGTTCACCTCATCAACTGGGTGCATGTTAAGTTCTTAAACTTTATCATCAGAATTCCAGGACATCAGGCTCAAGCTTTCAATAAGTTAGGATCCCCTATTTTTTACTATTTGATGTTTGGTAAGTGGTGAAAATGTTGTAAATGATTTGATCAACCATATAGATATGTTGTTTTTATAATATTTAATGTTATACTTTAAGTAATAACTAGATAGCGTATTTGATTGATCTAGCTTTTAATACACTGCAATGACCCCTGCATTTATAAGTAGTGGCTTAAAGTATTAATTGACTATTTGGCGGATACTTAGATCCCCACTGACACATCTCCTATTCCCTTAAGAACTTATCAGCTTTCTTTTCTCTGGCCTTAGTTATATTATTGCTCAAAATTATTTGGCGTAATTTATTCTAATTTGCACCCATGTTGTCATAAAACCATCAGTAATAGAGCTTTATAAATATCAGGGTCATTCACTAGTAATTAAATATGATCATCAAATTACCTCTTTTTCAAAGAAATATGATGAGATCTAGTTTTTGCTTTTCTTAGCTCAATTTGATCAACACCTATTTAGTCCACCAATTTTGAAGTGCTGCTTACTAAATGCTTGAAGCACCAATGAGAACGCTGGTAGAAGGAGCATATGAGAAGAGGAATGCGAATGGCAAGGGGGCCTTTTTTCCTGTTAGTAAGTAAGAGCCAACTATGAAGATTTATTAAAGCAAGCCAAGAGCCGCTGGAGGTACTAGATACTAAAGTGTACTCTTTACTTAATTAATAAAAAGATCACTATTATTGTAAATAAAGTTTTTTGTTGTTTTTGGTCAAAGATATTGTCCTCAAACAGTACCATTTTGTTTTTGTGTGATTGACCTGTGCTTTGAGTTCTGACGCCTCTGCACCAAATTCAACAATGACATTGGTTATTGATTATTGGTCACCCAGCATCTAAGTTCATTCTGTATTTCAGGAATCTCTAATGACCATAAATTGGAGCGACAAAGGATGCCATACAGGCTGTCCTCCTCAACGGTTAGAACTGTCAGATCTGGTAAATGGGAGAGACCTACGTTTTGATGTATGGCGCCAGGTCAATGAACAATAAAAAACTATATTTTTAAAACATAAAGCCTACTAGGCTAATCATCTGTCAGTATCATGAAGCTGTTGTAACTAAGTAAGAGAGGAGTGATCAGTTATTACAGTAAAGTGTGTCTCGTAAAGGAAGGGATGGAAATGCTTAATGGCTAAGATTACCACTAAACACTACTTGGTGATGGTATAGTAGCATTTGGCTTTAGAGTTTTGCTAAAATATGTGATAGGGTGGTCTACCTGATTGTTGTTGTGTTGTTCCAGATGGAACCAACGGCAACAACACTGGCATCAGTAAAAAGCAGGAAATGTCTATTACATTTGGGATATAATAGCACTGAAGATTTAGTTGATGCCAATCATAAGGCATTGGATTGTTCATGTAATAACTATCACTGTAAAGGCACGTTCTTTTTTAACAAGTAGACTAGAGGGCTTTTGAGTTCTGCAAAATGGGGTATAAGTTGGTGGTAATAAATGATAATCCCCAAAAATACCTTGATATCCGTTGACTTTTTATAGGGACATCTTGTGTATAGCCATAACTTTATTTTAGCAGTGGCTGGATACCGTTGGTAGTTGACTTGTGTCTTAAGAATTCTAATTAATGCTGGAAATTGTGCATTTCAAAAATTTTAATTCTAAGGATGCTGACCATAGTCAATCAAATACATGGCATAGGTGGTAATATGGGATTCAAAGTTCTAGAGAAGACGTTAATATTGTCTAAATATACCTGAACACAGGACATCTCCATATCCATAGGATGCATTCATGGCTCTCTGGAATGTGGCAGGGGCATTGCACAGCCCCTGTGGAATTTGGGTTGGTTTTAACAGGCCCTCTTCAGCAATGAGGGCGCACTTCTCTTGGTCCTCCTGGGCCAGGTCTATTTGCTAGTATTTGCTAGCTAGATCCATAGTGGAGAAGAACTGCGAGCTTGCCAACATCTGAAGGTAATCATCATTCCTACTTAAGGAGTCTGTCCTTCCAGGTTATTGGATTCAGTTTTTAATAAGCCATCACCATGCGATGGGTCACATCTTTACTTTTTCACCAATAGCGGTGGCAAAGCCCAAGGGCTTTGGAAGGTTTTAATATACCATCCTCTAATAGTTGCTTTAATTCAACAGTCACTTGGCTTCTTCCACTTTAGATTTTTGATAAGGCTTCATCTGAATTGGCAAAGCATCTCCCATATTTATCCAATGAGTCACTTCAGTCATTTTTAAAATTGTATGGACCAGGAGAGAAGATATTGAGGTACTCAATTAAGAGTTTCTCAGTAGCCTTTTGTAGCGTTTTGGTGAGGTCTAAGCTAGTATATGTTTGGTGATCACTATAGTAGAATCCTCAAGTCCAAAATCTCATAGAGTACCAAAATTATGTACGCTATGTAATTCATAACAGGAGACAGGCGAACATAAGCTATAGGCCTTTTTTCCTAGGATGTTAGAGGTCAAAGTCGGATTCCCTAATAATACTGAATATTCCCAAACTATGCTGGATCTAGAATGCCTGCCAGTGCTATATCTCTTAGATGGATGGATTATCTAACCCATGCACTTCTAGTATATGATTGGTGGGATTATGTACTTGAATGCGGGTATCTACTATAACTTGCTCCTGAGCTGGGACTACAACATGAGGTGGAGCATATAATGACATTCCTTCCTGTGCTTCAGCAGATTCAGGAGGCATTTTTACTTGAGGCCCAACTACATTATATTTGATTTGGTATGAAGTTCAGTCGAGTTCAATAAGGCATATTCTTTTATGAAGCTTTTCCTTCTTGCTTACAGGCGTTTGGAAGATAATTGATACCTGATGCCAAATTAGAGATAAATAAATATTTAGAAGGTTACAATCCCAGAGTACTCATGCAGAAATTGCGTCCAAAGTAAAAAGATTAAAATCTGATTCTCAAGAACTACAGCTGGGTTCATTAGAGGAAGCTCCTCAATGAACAGGGGTAAGGCCATATAAGCACTGAGAGACCTAGTGCAATAAGGTCCACTGTTCCCTACTCAGCATTACGTTGGAGGTCAGGGGCAACTTTAATTTGACTGACCAGTTAGGAAAAAATAACATTCACTGGGGTCTGGTGTCAACAATGGCTTAAACCTCAAGTTTGCACACTTGAACTTCCATTTTAAGTAACTATGTCCCCAAATGAGGTTGTAGGGTAAATAAAGAGGTCGGGGGAATACAGAGAGAACAAGAGTAATTTGAATTACTATCTTTATCTTCAGTAGACATATTTATGGTATTGCTAGAAGAAGGGGCAGCAGAAGCAATATCCCAAGAAGTAGATGGATGAGGCGTAGGGTGATTGTCAACATAAAACTAGCCTCTCCCTTCATGTTGATGAGGCTTTTCCATCCTCTTTGGCAATCCTCTTGTAACATTCTTCTGTGGTATTCCAGCTTTTTCCACAGTAAGTGCATTGGATAAAATTCATTTCAGGCCCCTTTTTATCACGAGCGTTGACTTTAGGGCATCAATAAGAGAAAAGGTAGTCTTGAAGGGCTTCTAAGGTAGGCTTATGAGGACTTTGAAAAGAGCGTCCTTAATGTCCAGGATTATTAAGAAGTGTCTTTTATGGCGCCAATATGTGACTGCAAGTTGGGGCGAGATTTCAAGGTGAAGATGACAGAGGGAATGGCATCATCTAGAGTAATGTGTTCACGTGCAAACAGGGTCTGTTCCTCATAGTAAAATCAATTTCAAACTTGTTTGGCGTTTCCCATGCTTGATGCAAAGTCCCAGGAAGGTCTGCTTCTGCAAGAACATGGTCTGATCACTTCCAACTCCTTTAACAAGGCAGTATTGACTTAGTTCCAATTTTGACTATTCTTCAGGTGGGGTGCCATTATTTCTTGGGCGATTTTGACTCAAGCAGGTGTGTAGATGCTTAGCTTTATGTCAATCAGTAGCCTCTTCTATGGTACTTTCATAGATGTATAGAAATGAAGTGATACTTCCTTCACTAGGTATGTACTTTTCCTTAAACGTAGGTTTAAAGTTAGTAGAAACAGGTGTAGATAAAACGTTATTACTGGTGGGTGCAAGGGGAGCTGAAAAAGAGGAATTGGTATTGTTATATTCATTGGCCAAGTCTGTTTAAGCTGAGCTCTTGAATTGTTGAAATCAAGCTGTAGAACTGTATACTTAATTATTACTGTGGTAATGATAGCCTTTTGAGTACGTTGTTCCTTAAGCCCTTTCAGTTCTAGCTTCTGGGCTTTCATGGCAAGTTTAATAGAGACTTGTTTTGTCTTAATGACCTCAATTTGTCTTGTAAGTTAGATTAGCTAGTCATTGATGTGGACTAATTAGAAACCATGCAATTGGAAAAATTACTTACATTCATGAGCCCATCAGCTAAGGCTTCAAGACATAATTGAGCCAAGAGGTCTACTTCAAGGTCTATACCACAGTCATGAGTGTTAGCCTCAACTTGGGTTTTGAGTTGGGTGACCTGCTTCTGGATAATATACAATCAGTATTGAGAAGCATCATCTTTGGGTTCTGTCACAGTAGGTCCAGGAGGGCCAGGGGGCCCAGAAGGCGCAGCTTCCCTTTCCAGCTGGGAAGTCCTTTCAATCCAGGTAACCCAAGTGGGCTGGTGTCCCAAGGTGTCCCTGGGAACCAGTGGCCCTAATGTCACCTGGAGGCTTAGAGGCTTGGTTAATCATATGTCTTTTAGGTCCACTATCCCTTTGAGGCCTATGAATCACAGCAGGTCCCCATGGTCCAGGAGGGCCTTGATAGCCAGTGGGCCCTTCAGGGCTGACAAGATCTTGCTCACCAGGATAGGATTTCAGTAAGGTTTCCTCAAATTATGCAAAACATCGCCCCACTATTCCTTGAGGCTGGAGAATTGACCCAATAGTGAACCAATAGTATGCCTGACCTGAAGGCAAGCTTCATATATGGCAGCATCCATTGAGTTGTGAGTTGATTTTGTTAGTACTTGAAGGCTCCTTCATCCAACAAAGTCATCTGACATAAAAGTTCATTAATTAAGTATCAGTTTTTGATGATAGTATTTTTATTCTCTTGAATAAAGGAATGAATGGATTTATATAAAACTTAGAGAATGAGTTAAGGGATCGAATCAGGTCCAACTGTCCCAGTACTTCTTGGTGGAGTCCTAAAATTTTCATGATATGATAGATGACTGGGTGGATGATGTTGCAAAGGTACTGATCCATTGTGGTTCCCAATTTATTGGCAAGCAAACTAGGAGCTAAGTGAAGTTTTCTCATGGTGGAGGGAATGTATGATGCTATGACCCAGCCGGAACTCCCTTTAGACACAAAAATACCATCAAGCAGTTATTGTACAATTGGACTGAGGTTGGCAATCCTCAATAAAAAATAGTGTTGGTCTACAACAGGTGCTTCATCTTTGAACTCAACAATAAGTTAAAGCGTAGCTGGGACAGGGGTGCCTACTTTAAAGCAAGCGTTTCTTGTCCAACGTGTAGTGCTTCTAACGCTATTTCTTTTGAAGGTTTTTATTTGAGATTTTTCCAGCTTCTCTTACATCCTCACTCTTTAAAAGCAACTTGGAAGACCTGGAAAGGAGCACCATTTTCTGTTGAAACTGTAGATAGCAGGGCTGGATGAAGGGGAAGGCTTAGAAGCTGCTCAGAGTCAGACATGGTTATTTATAATAAATACAGCAAGGGTTAAGAACCACCGGGATGGCGTAGGATTGATTAATACCCTTAATAAAATCCTAAAATTATAAAGCTTATTAAGGATTATATAAGAAAAAATCTGATAACTTGTTTATTTGAAGCATGGGATATTTATAGGGTGATAAGGTTCAGTGCGCAAAAAATGTTCCTTAGTGGATTAATGATCTGGATTTCCTTAGACTTCAGAAAGAGACGCGTGATGAGACATATTCTTTTTTTATGGTTATCTTCCAGAATAAATAAATAGACTTCTTTGTAGCCTTTGTTTTAATTGCATCCAGATCTCTTCTTCATTTGTAAGATGATTCAGGGGTGGATGCGTTTTTTAGCATAGAGTTAGGAATTGGATGATTGGTAGACAGATGAGATTATAGTTTAACTTTTTCCAATTTGTCTTCATCTTGAGTGAAAATTTTGAGATTTAGTACTACTGTGAATCCCTTGTCTTTGACATTGCAGAAGCTCTTGCCTGTTGTGCAATATGTCAGTCACATAAGCCCTCTAAAAACAACTACCTTCTGGATATTATAGCTTGGGTTTGCATGGAATATTGCTCCATTGACGTAGTAGGGCCTTTAACATTTACTAATAAAAGTCAATATGCCATTGTTTCTAACGATCACTTGACTCATTAAGTAGAGACGCGTGCTATATATAAAGTAGATGGTAGTAGCGCTGCTAAGACTTTGGAGCAATTAATTTATTGACATGGCTGCTTTCAGGTTATCTCAACAGATAACAGCAGCAACTTTACCGTACATTTCATTCTAAAATAAAATAGGTAATGACTATACAAGGAGTACTTACAACGACTTACCATTTAGAAGCTTATGGGATGGTTAAAAGTGTGAATGGTACTTTGGCTATTAGCTTTAAGATGCTTATCACTGAAAAATCTTCCATCTGAGTAATGTGTTTATTCGTGGCAACTTTTGCCTACAATCTAATTTACCATTTGTCGATGAGGAAATCCCCTTTTAAATTGCTGTATGAGCGTCAAACAAGTTTTCCCTAAATTTTATATATGCTTTTAAACTGAGTTTTAAAATGACGCCCTTACAATATTTGGAGAGTTTGACAAGAACTTTGATAGTACTACAGTCCTCCGCCTATGCCAATATTCTCAAGTGGAATCTAAAGGTCAAAATAATATGGACATTCCAAACGTCCAAACCTTCCAATTTTCTGAAATTGGTGATAGATTATAATTGTGACACCCATTGCTTTGGATGATGGAATTCAGTTTGGAAAGCTCCTGGTTGGATCCTTTGAGGTCATCAAATAAGTTGTCATTGGATGCCTACACAATTAAGGACCTCTTCAATGGCCACATCATGAATAGGGTTATATGCTAAGTTTTTAGAGATTGCACCAAACTATCAATATGGTCATGGAAACTATTGATATTTATATATCTAATTAAATTACTATTAGGATGTCTGCTTAATTTTAGGTGTGGCTTTATGCCATCAATTTCTTTGAAATGGTTGCTGACCAATTTTATTTGCAGCTCTGCCATCATTTTATCAGCTATGAATGCTGTCAATTATTTTCCACTTTAATTTTAATTTTTTGGTGGCATATAATGCCATTGGGTTTCCGCTGCCTCTATGACGTGGTGGTTGAGCAAAGAAGTTTGCATCATAAGACATGTTGAAAGAGGTATTCTGTTAAAGTGGGGGATGTATTGAAATTTTAATAAAGTTATGCTTTTCTGCCATTTTCTAATACTAGTGCTTTATTTATCAGGTATGATCCCCAATATGATTCATTATCATTAATGACTTTTAGGCTTCTGTTTAGGAAACTTCAACTTAGTATTTTATTATTTGTAAGCTATGGTGATGACCTTTAGGCTTCTGAAGAGGAAGCTCTGAATTAACAGTTATGGCTAATTTGAAAATTAGACTTCCATGAGTTATTGAGAATGATCCAAAATGGTTTAGTCACCAGACTTTAGGGCACAATTTCCACCATTGTGGGAATTTAGATGATAAAAGTTCTGATCAACAGCATGTCAAATGCTGAAGGTCAATAAATAGTAGTAATTTATTCTATAGCCATCAATGCTGATGATATTATTAAGTGGACAATAAATTTTCATTGTGACCTATATCTATGAAATCTGTATCCCTAATAAAATTACCTTATTCTTGGTTTAACCAGATTAGTATTTGTTTTAGCCTATTGTAGGCCAGAAGTACCTAAGTATTTTATGTAAACAAGATCAAGTTTATCTGAACTGTAACCAGCCTGAATTGTGATTCCTATTGTCAAATAGTAAGCTTTGTTAGTTAAGAAATAAACTCTTATGAGATTATGCAGTCGCCACTTTTCAACATGCATTAATATTAGGGATTTCAGCCTATGGTATAAATTCCATCCTCAACTTCACTATACCTACCGATGCAGAGTGCCTTGCTGCCCCTAAGGTCACTGCTACCCTCAACCCCCAGATTTCTCAACAGATTAACTTGTGTGCTCACCTTGCCACAGTGCTGGATCATTGCTTTTGGGGCTAGGTTCAACAACAGTTGACACGTTTACCCCATTTGTTTTGCTTTAGACCAAAAAACTGCCCCATACTGCTGACACTGGCTTCACCTCCACCTCTGAGGCTGCCCTGGCTGCTTCTGAATGGGGAACTTTGTTTCCCACTCCCCCCAGCCCAAATAATCGCTGAGCCAGCACAAAGCTTCCAATACCACCCAAGACTCTAGCCACCCTCACCACCCCAAAGCTGCATCATCCATCAAGGTCTGTCTTGAACTTCTATTCCCACCCAAGTAAAATCCTTTTTTACCCATTTTCAATTTCCTATAATGCCCATTAAATTTAACCAGGATCTATGGGACCTATTGGTTGAGGTCAATAAATTAAGTGAAACTGTTATACCCTCATTTTGATAAAACTGACTTGATTTAATTGTTTGATCTTTGAATTTGATTCTCAGCCTAACCAAAGTGATACATTCTGAATTTTAATGTCAAAACATTCCTTAGTGACCATTAGCTTGCTTTAGCGGCAGCTTCCTTTTTTGAATACATACCCCTCCATGAAGCCAACCTTTAATTAGTCTCATGTTGGCATCTGGTTTACCCTAGGTCAGATTCACCCTGGATTTCCCCAAGAGACCAAATCTTAAATCATGCGTTTATATAAGGAAGCATATGATACTGTAGAGCATGTTTGGGGCAATCTGAGTTTATAAAACAATCTATTACCCCTCACAATGCCTCATTTTTTTCCTATTTTACTGAATTCTGTATGGCTGCTGAGCACCACCTCATTAAGTTATTTTGAGGCCCTCAGCATGGCCCAAAACTGCTCATATAACCCTCTCTTCAACCATTTTGGCACCTTACTCTTCAGATGCCCTACGCATTGCTGTCTGCCTTATTTAAAGTCAGATGTGACATAGGTTTATATACCAAACCTCCTCCTGTTCCCCCTCCTCTGATGGATTCCTGGCACGTTTGTTCTCGCTGATGCTACTGGCACAGGATTTCAACAATATAGCCGGGGAGGAGTATTTTAAAATCTTAGATGCCGTTAAAGATTTTAAGGAAAAAATTGAAAACTACAAGGATATTTTATTCAATAATTTTATTAATATAAAACATTTTGGATTAGAAAAAAAACCATTATTAGATTAACGTCTCTTAGTATATATGCTAATAGGCTAATAGTTAGATTTGAGGGAATTCAGGTTAGGAAAAGGGTATCTTAATTTGTCTAAAATGATGATTTAGCCTATCAGCGCTTTTAAGAAGTTTGTCACTTAGGTAGGGCTTGATTTTAACTTTTGAATCGCCAGCTAGGATGACGTAGTCATGGGGTCACATCTTAATGTAAACCCAAATCAGCCATCTTGAAAATATTTTCAGTTTGGCCGATTACTAGAGTTCTTATGTGGGGATTGGATGATAAGATATTTTCACTCCCCTGAACCCCTTCAGGTCTTTAAGAGGGGTTTATTTTCCCTTAGGAAGGTGTACTAAATCCAAACTGGTGCGTGGGTGGACTTCCACTTCAGTTCTCCTATTCTACCAAAGGTTTAACATAACCTCCTCATCTTAAAGAGCTATTCAGCCGCATGTGTGGAGTAAAATTATTACTCAAACCAAGAGGATTCCGCTAAAACTTGTATGCAGAAATTGGAATAATATTTAAACTATTCAGTGCTGGAGCATTCTTAATAAAAAAATACCTCATAATGTCTGATATTACCTCCTTCAAGAATGTGGGGGGTGAATAGAGGCGTAGGAACCGCCCATGTACTCAGTTTATGGTAATTCCAGAAGCAAGAGACTTGATGGAATATTTATCACCTTTCTTATAGGTAACAATGAAAGGTTCTTCCCAAATGGATTCCAGCTTCTCGCTTCTAGGAGTAAGAGGCTATGATGATATAAAATAAGTCAAAAATTTTGAAAAGGGGGTAGAGATGTTCTGAGCTCATTAACTTCTTGGTCCTCTTAAGTGACAGTTTTAGCGAGGATGGTCATGGCATTAGATTGTAACTGTATGATGTGTTGAACCAACCTCTTCATTGATTTGTAAGGATCATCAGTACTGGCTGAAAAGGCATCTTTAGTCAATAAGGAAGGTATCACAGGTTTCCAGACATACATAACGTGGAAAGGAGACATTTTCAGTATTTTATGATAACTAATGTGATATGCTATAAGGCACTGGCTAGAACTGATACCAGTGCAGAGGGTCTAAGTGGCTATTTTCATAATATGGATATTAAAATTCATTTGCTCTTACTATGGTATCATTTATAAAAGGTTTGTAAGGGGAGGAGAAGAGTTGCTGGAGTCCCATGGAGGTAGCTGGGATCTTGACCACTTTGTAGGTAAAATTTGTCGCATTGTCACAGAGTAAAACCTGGGGCAACCATGGCGAATGAAAATTTACTGATGGAGGAAGATAGCGGTAGCTTTAGCAGTTTAGTCTGGGAGAGCCACAGCTTCAATCCACTTCATAATGTTGTTAACACCTACTAGTATGTAGCGATTCCCAATGGTAATCTGGGGTAGAGGGTCTACCACATTTAAAAATAATCATGTGAAAGGGTTGCTGAGGTGTAATAGTTTGATAATGATATTTTGTCCTTGAGACTGGATTGCTTTTTGCAAGTTAAGCAGACACCCAGAACTTTGATAATAAATTCCAGGATTCCCTCCCAGTAGTAATTATCTTTAATCCACACATAAGTTTTTACTCTTCTGTGACCAAGGTTAGAGTGAGCTTCCATGATAAAAGGTAATTGTCTTGAGGGTCAAAGATAGGGCAGCCAGTTTTCCCCTACCTTTTTGTATAATTTCTCACTCTCTGCCTTGGTGTTGTGGTAGAGTCTCGCTAACATTTTCTTCATGGGGTCATCTTCATGGTCTCAGGCGTCAGGAGGTCATAAGGAGGTCATGCAACCTCTCAGCTTCACTATTGTCTAATTGAAGAACAGGCTTTGTTCAGTTTATTAACATTCATAATGGGTTTCATCTTGGTGTTCAACATTCATACCATAATGTTGGAGCTTCAAGGCCCAACAAGCCAGACTATCAGTAGGATCTTTTATTTTTCTAGATACTTCAAGGAGGTGTGGTTGTTAAACACGGTGGAGGTTGTTCCATACAAAAAGGTATGTTAGTATTTTACAGTGAGTAAGATTGTTAGGCATTCCTTATCCTTGACGCTATAGTTGCGTTCATCTTTTAAAAAACCTCTTGCCAAAATATTACATGAGGTGATCCATGCCGTCTTCATCCAATTGGTCAGGATGGATCCAACGGCATAATCAGAGGCATTGATAAACAAAATGAAAGGTTCACCATAGTCAGGGTGGTGTAAGATAGGGCGTGTTTGGAGCAGCTTCTTGCATTTCTCAAATGCAGCTTTTGTTCAGCACCCCAAGAAAAAGGAGTTTTTTTTGCTATTAGCAACGAGAGGCTCACATGCTGGGTGAACTTGGAAAAATTTAATGGTAATGTCTTATCATACCCAATAGTCTGGATATCTTGCAGGTTTTTAGGCGGAGGAATTATTGATATCTCTTCCACCTTATCTTGTTGAGGTTGAATTCCATCTTGTGAGATGGCATGTCCAACTATTTCTAATTTCATTTTAAGAAAGTGCGCTTGGAGGGTATTACTTAATGTTAGATTCACGCAGGCGTTGGAAATCGAGTTTTTAGATGAGTAAGATTCTCAATGGAAGTTTTGAAAAACCCGTGATGTCATCAAAGTAAACAATCACGCAACTCAGCTTAAGATTCTTTAAGATATGGTCCATTGCCCATTGAAAAGTTGCGGGCGCATTGCACAAACCTTGAGGTAATTGTGTGGGCTGAAATAAGCCTTCACTGTAAATGAGAGCACATTATCTTAATCTTAAAGGAAAGGTTCATTTGCCAGTATCCGCTAGCCAAAATCCATAGAAGTGAAGAATTTGGAGCCAGAGAGTTGTGCAAGAGCATCATTGATGCATGGGATGGGATAGTTGTATTTTTTGGTGAGGTTGTCAATTTTTGGTAGTTTATATCTACCCGGTGACCTCCATTTTACTTTTTGATTAAGAGGAGACGCTCAAAGGATTTGGAAAGGTACTAGTTAACCAGCGTCTAGTAGCTACTTAGCTCCATCCTCATTTGTTGCTTTTTGACCTTTGACTTATGGTAAAGTTTAGATGAATAGGACTGACACTGCTAACATCAATTGTATGACTCCAATCTTTCATGTGCCCATAATCATTATCAGATATAGATAAGATATCATTGTAGGTATCTAATAGAGTGGACTTCTTTCAGCTCATCTGAGGTTAGTTCATCTAAAATATGAATATCAGGAAGAGCTCATACCAGTTTGTCAGTGGTAAGACCATCTCTAACATAAACCTGATGCAGTGAAATTTCTCAATATTATTAATGGGAATTAGTAGACCTTTTCCTATCTCCTGGTGTTTCCTCATGATAAAGTCCTTACTGGTAAGATTTCCAATAGAATATTAATAGGTTGCTGTTAGGCAGTGTAAGTCCTGGGGTTTAGCCCCTGAAACTGGATAGGGATCAATACTCCTTCCAGATAAAAAGGGGTCACAAGGTTCCAGTGGACCCTCTGTCACAGCTGAGCGACCTAGCCCATGTTATAGATAAGCGCTGGGTGACTGCCCTTCCCCCCAAGGATACCTCATTCCCACCTCTTCCCCCTCCTCAACTCAGGTAAGTTTGATAGAGGGAGTCTGCAGGGAGATTGTGCACACTAGAGGGCATGGACAGGCCCTGGGACCCCCACTCCCCAGGCAAACTATGTCAAAACTTTAGGAAACAGCATTTTCCAACATCAGAGCCCAGCCTGCAAATTTCAGCCTGGGGGCCAGTCTGGACTGGCTGGCACCGGAAATCAGATCAGGGTACAACTTGGATCACAAACCAGGTGACAAATAACTCGGACCAATTGCCCCAATGCTCCTAAATGGATCTAGGAAGTTCAGATTGCATGATTAGTCTAATTGAAAAAAAATTTATAAGTTTCAAACAATTCGATCCAAGGAGCCCTGCCTCCTGGGACAAATCTGAAACACCCAAACCATGTGAACAGGGCAACTAGGATGAACAGGACCCAGATTGGTAGTATCGACTTGGGTGGCCCCAGTAATGCAGACAAATTTGCAAAAGTATTCTTGACTTTTGCCAAAATCTTAAGCATCACCCTACCCCCTCTGAGCCAGCCAACCGAATTCCATTGCCAAACCCTGAATGCCCAATCCCATGATACCTTCCTCATGCATTTTACCCAGTACTTAAGGCAACTTTCCTGCCTGGGTGCAGTTGTCAGTTCATTTTCTTATCTTCTATGCTTTACGCTTAATAAAAATTCAAATTACCCATTCAGCTTGCCACAGCCTCCATATGCCTCACTATTTTTCTAAAATTCTGCTGATCGATCTGACAAAGTACATCATCACCCAAGTTCTCATACCAATGTTTGCTGACTGGATCATCTGGTTGCTTGACCCCGCCACATAGAGCAGATTGCAAATATGATAATCTGCCTCACCCCCAACAATGAACCTGCTGTTTCAAATGTTACCATGCGTCCATTTAATGAGAACCCTCCCATCTGTTTGTTGCCATGTTCTCCAAAACCACTCCCCATTAGAGCAGCCCCTGAGCATCCCTTCCCCACCGCTCATGGACTTAAGATCCACAACTGCCTCAGCCACTGATGGCTCATCCCGCCTGCGGGACCTGGAGCGCCCCATCCAGGGGAACCTTGGTCCCAACCCCCCTCATGGGTCACATTCTACCTCCGCTCTCACTTCCAACCATGCAGTGGCCCCTGTGCCATCCCTCACTGGTGCTCAAGCTCCCCCTACTTGAATCAAAAGGCCAGCAACTGCAAACCCTAGAGCAGTCATCATCCTCCCTGCCTCTCCTGCCCTTATGAGTTGCCTTGTAAGACTCGTGGTTGCCCCCATTGCAACCATCTGGTTTGCCTTGGGAGCCTTCATTACATTAAAAAACCTTTACTTTCCTCACATCCTCAATAGAGCTCCACTCTTACTAGTTGCTCAGACTGCTATGCCTATGGCATTCTGGGCCCTCCACTGGGTGCTCATGCACCCTACTGGGAGCCCAGTCTAGTTCTTATTAGCCAAATTCGTGACATAATGAACCAGCCACTAATCTTGGCCTTCTCCGCCCTCCTTGCTAGCACTGGCGAAGAATTGGCCTACGCTCTCACTCTAAATGTGCTCTCACTCTGTGATCTGGCCTTCTCCTGCTGGTCGGTGGCCTCATTCATCTGGGCCTGCCAATAGGCTCTGCTAAATTAGTCCCCACCCCGCTGAGCTCCAGTGACTAGTGTCACTGCATCAGTTCATGTGATAGGGATGGGGGTCCCCCCTGTCCCTTCTGATGAGGTGGCCGATCAAATCCTGGGCATCCTGGCAGAATGCCAGGTGCACTTTACTGCTGATGGTGGGAAATTCCCACTTCCATCTGATGCTCAGCAGAGCATGGCTCTCCTTAACGCCCTGGATGGGGATGCCCATAGTTGGGTCAGTGGAGTGCTCTGCTCTGCTGCCAAGTCTGGCAACCCCACCCCTTGCTGGCACTGGTCACTTTGGTGGTCCAGGCCCCTTAGTTGAGACCAGCGCGCCTTCTCCGTCTGTTTACCTTAGGTACAGACAGCCATGGACTTACCCTCCCTGATTGAGGCCTTCTCAGTCCTGGCTCCCACTGTACCCATCCCTGCCAAAATTGCCATCTCCACTTTCTGAGCTGCTTAGACCCCACTGCGGCTGCACACACAGCTTGGGACCCTCTCCCTGGATCCTTAGAAATTGCATTCTCTGTGGCCCATTCAATTGGCTGGGCTCTTTCACACACCCACATGTGCTGTTGCAGCTCCCAAGGTACCCCATACCATACCTCCCCCTGCCAGTGGTCGCAGCCAAGGGAAGCATCCCCTTGGACTTGCCGCCCTTTGTCCCCCTCAGTGGCCACCTTGGGTACCTCCCCCTGGGGGAAGCCCCTGCCTATAGTCCCTCCTGCCCCCAGACCAGATCAGGAGGCTGGGTCGTTGGGTCCTTAGTGCTCAGAGTCTGCTCATTTTGCACTATCATTCCCCTGGGTGACCCAGCCTCCCCCTAAAGAGAGTGTAGCAGGCTTACGCATTAACCCTCGCCTACCAATTTGGGACAACGAGGTAGAGAAGATCCCTCACCAGTTACACACCGCCCCTGTGCCTCTGGGCCAGTCTCTCTTGATGATGGGCCATGCCCCCTCTTCGGCTGCCCTCTCTCTTTCTCATCCCAATAAAGAGGATCAAGCGTACTTCCTGTTCCCCATTTCCTTTCCCTCTGAGTCAGGGGAAATCACAGTGAAAGCCCTCCTTGACACTGGAGAAGTGGGAAATTTTTATTAAACTTGGTGGTGTACAGTCCTTGGACCTGGCGATGAAGGAAGCTTCATCCATCCTGGACGCCTCATCAGAGTCCATAAAGTCCTACTGCATCTGACGCCCATTGCACTTCTAAGTTCATGACTTTAAGTTTAGCAACCACCTCTCAGATGTACAGGATTTTCTCTACCCTGTATTTTGGGGTTGGGCTGGTGGCGCCGCCAACAAGTTCACATTAACCTTGCAAACAACTCCTTGTTGTTCATAAACCTCAAGTTGAGTGGAGAGTTTCCCTTGCTAAAGACCCTTCCCCAGGGCACATCTCTCAGCTCCATCTCCCCACCTGACCCCACCCTAGTCGACCTCCCTTTGGACTTCCTCTCCTTCCTAGCCCCATATAAGGCCATATTTGACATGCCATTGGCATCCAAGCTCCCCTCACACTCTGAATATGATTTGAAATTCCAGCTGACAGTCGATTTAGTTAAAACCAAAGCCCCCTCTACCCCTAGCAGAGAAATAGGATAGGGCTTTGGGCATTTGGCTGGACGAGATGCTAGAGAAGGGGTGGCTCATCAAGAACTCTTCCCCTGTCGGCTACCCCATAGTTTTCGCTAGTAAAGCAGATGGATCCCTGCACCCCTGTGTCGACTATGGCCACCTAAACAACATAACCATCCCTGACCCATACCCCTTGCCCTTAGAGAGAATCATTGCCCAAGGCATTGCCAAGTCCCACGTCTTCCCAAAGTTGGACTTGGTGAATGCCTTTAATCAGGTGAGAGTGGCGCGGGGACAGGAGTGGCTCACAGCCATCTGCACTTGCTGGGGTCTTTTCCAGTTCAAGGTGATGCCTTTCATCTTGAAGGATGCCCCAGCCACCACCCAGCGCCTCATTGATGACGTGCTGGGGGACTTGCGCTTCTCATGTGCTGTGGCCTATATTGATGACATTTTGGTCCATTCCCCCACCCCAGAGCAACACGCCTGGGATCTAGAAGCGTTGATGGCAGCCCTCCACAAGGCAGGGCTTTTTTGTGAAACCCTCAAAGTGTGAATTCTTCAAGGACGAGGTTACCTTCATATGTAATCTTGTTCTGAAGGATAGCTATGCCGTCCCCCCTGCAATCTGAAGGCTATTCATGATTGGCCTACCCCAACCACACAAAAACAACTTTTCAGCTTTCTTGGAACTGTCACCTTTTTAAAGAAATTTTCCCCCGCTCTCGCCCAACTGGCAGCACCCCTGCACCCCCTCACCAGGAAAAATGCCCTTTCAAATGGTCCTCCAAGTGCCAGCAGGCCTTAGAGGCTATCAAGGAGGTTTTTCTCACAGAATCTGTCCTGCAGCATTAGAATACCTCCCACCCCTTCATAGTAGCCTGCAACGCCTCGTCAGTGGCAGTGGGTGCCATGCTGCTACAGGAGCATGAGGGAGCTGAGCACCCAGTGGCCTATTACTCCCGTAAGTTCACCACAACAGAGAAAGTGTGGCCAATTTATGACTAGGAGCTAGCGGTAGTGGCGTGGTCGCTCACCCACTGGTGATACTTCCTTCAGGGCGCCCAGAACGAAATTACCGTTCAGACAGACCATAAGGCATTGCTCTACTACTGCAAACCCCAGAAGCTAGGACACCAGCAAATTCGCACATATTAGAATCTCTGTGGGTTCCATTTTAAGTATGAATTAATAAAAGGTTCCCTGAACGTTTTGCTGGACATGCTAAGCTGAATTTCTCCCTGTCTCCTAATGGGGAAGACCCACTAGACCTTACAACTGTAGTGCCCCCTTCCCAAATCCTCTCATTGGCACCCCTACTGTATCCTTCACTGACATGGACCCTGATGCTCCGCTCCTCCTCCATGTCCTCGCCTCCCAAACCTGTTGCCCTGAAGTAATAGAGCTTTTTGTTGACTTAAAGTCCATGTGTCACAAGAAAGCTCCATATACTTTGTGGGATGGAACAATCTGGTTCCATGATCAGATTTGGGTTCCCCCTCCCTACGTAGCTGTGTTGTTGAGGAACATCATGTCCCCTAGACAGTCGGTCACCCTGGTATTAAAAGTGTGCAGATCTCATAAAGAGAACTTATAACTGGCATGGGTCCTCAAAGGACATTCCCGCCTGGATCTCTTTTGTGCCACCTGCGCCTGGGCAAAATTAGGTCGTTCTGGGAAGAAAGGAATGCTACACCCTTTGCAGCAGGCTGAGGGCCCATGGACCTTGTCGCAATTTTGATATGACTGGATGATAGTCTTAGGACATCTGGGAGGAAACCACCAAACACAGCATCAGTTACAAATATAAATTGCCTTGAAATGAGGCGATATTTGGATATAACGAGTTTTATTGGACATAATGAGTTTATTGGTTCGCCTCTATATTATGTGATAAGGTGATAAGACGATGTTGATGTTTGACAAATATGAAGTAAATTTCCTACAAGTAGGGTGACACGGTTTAAGAATAATAAGCCAAAATTTGAGGAAATTGGCGGAATAGAATAACCCAAGCAATGAGAAGTAGTATTGTTTGCAGCTGATGTATATAAGTGAAATAGGCAATTGATAGAGGTAGGTTTTTAATAGGCAAATGAGATGGAACAGCGAGAATGTTGTATATATAAAAATAAACAAAAAAATTGGTTGGGGCAAGAGCTCCTATTCTTTAATATATTTCTTTGTGTGTCCAAAGGACTGACAATCTCAACATTGTCCATCCGTTGCTCAGAGGGCCCAACTTGTGCAAATAGCCCAACGGATCCTATTGATACTATTCAAAATTACAACAGTGGTGCTCACTACAGGGGGGCCCATTGATCAACCACCCAACACTCCAGAACTTTAGTCAACAATTATGTCTTACCCAAGTCATGTCATTGGGAAGTCCTCCTGAAACTCCATATCTGCTTCATATGGGGAATCAAAGTTACCTTGGATGCAGTAATCAAAAACTAAGCCAAACTCCTTTGAGAATGTAACGCGGTCATGCATCAACTTGATAGCACGTTTAGTCAAATAAGAATCTTGGGACAACAAAAAGAAGAACTGACTGAATGACTAAATGATGCCACACAGCGGTTGCAATATGCAGAACAAAGATTCTCTACTCCTTCTCAGTCATCACGCTGGGAGAATGATGACTATCAAGAAGAAGCATCTTATGTAGAAGAAAACAGCGCTGATCATAGCTACGACTTCCATGATAATAGCACTGGATATTCACATGTGTTGGAACACTGCTTACCTCCAGTAATGGCTGTACCGCCTATAACTGACGGTCATGCTACCCCCAAAACAGCAAATATCCCCACTTCCGCTAATCCTGCTCCTCCTCGTGAGTCTGCTTTTGGGTCTCATTCTGTTCCTCAGTGCAGACCTAACAACCACAAATGAAAAGAGGAAATTAATAGCAAAAAGATACCCCATTTGACTGCATTGGGAACATCCATGGGTTCTTTAAATGGTTTGAGTTTGCCATGGAAGGAGCCTCTGATAAACAAAAGGCTAAGCTGCTAATATCTGCCCTGGATGTAGGAAGCACTGATCAGGTCACCTGTTACCTCTCCAATAGTTCCATCTCCTATAAGGATGTAAAAGACACCGTTCTCCGCTTGTTTGGGGGAAACTCAAAAATGTCACAACAAAAAGCGGAATTTTTAACAATTGGGTTATATTGAAATGAGACTCTCATCGAGAACGCTGATCATTTCACCACAGAAGCCCATGTACTGATTGGAGCCAGGTACTTAGCAGAAGCCAACGTGTGTATTGCCATGTCTACCATGGTGAAGCCATATTGCGAACTTTCTAATGATATTTCGCCACTTCTAGATGACGACGTACCTCTGCTTAAAATTGTACAGTTTCTACTATGGGTATCCCCTAACTTTTCGCCACCAAATTCAGATTGTAAAACTACCACTGCCCCAAAACCTTCTTATTACAGAGAATATTATTGGCTGCCTCCAGCTTCATTTAGTAATCCTCAGCCTTACTATAACTCTGCTCCTCATCCTTGGCCAAATTATAATCAACAGTACGATCAGTGTCAATGGGCTGGCCATGACAACTTCCGGCAACCCAGTTCTTGACCTGGACCCAATTATGCCAACCGTCAACAACTGATGTACCAACCAGGAGTTGAGTATACTGAATGACCCCAAACCTTCCAATCTGAACCAGCTTATAATAACTCAGGACGTAGTTCTTATGGGGTCAACTGCTACAAATGCGGTCGCCCTGGTCATTTGGCAAAGTTCTGCCACAATTGTCTTGTGAATTACGTCCAACAAGACCAATACTATCAGGGAAAAGATAGAGCGGAGTAGAGATGGGACCCTCTATCTCCGCGATACCCACTCAACATGTCCCTGAATCAATAGTAATATACCCTGCGGAAATTCCTCAGTATAATGACGGAATTCTATACCAACAGCCATGTGGAGGAGTAAACGTAGTAACCTGAGCTCAAGCTAAGATGGCGGCAGAAGCAGAATCATTCAAACAACCAAAGCCTTACGCCTGTCAGATGCTCAATCAAGCGTCCTCAGATCAACTTGATCCTGCCACGGATGCGCCAACTCTGAAAGGAATAATTGTCCCCTTCCAGTAGATGCCATTGTCAGAGAATACCCCCAAGTTGGAGAGGGGATAAAGAATTTTCTTGGGAAAAGAGAGCCCATAATTGTTCACATATTAAACAGCCAATATTCTTCTTATTCTGAGTGTACCTACTGTGATATTTTTGTTGTGAAAAATAGAGTTCACGCTATAATCAATAATGGTGCTCCAGTCAATATAGTTTCCACTAAGTTAATGCAAAAATCAACGTTAAAACTTGATGTAGACCATCACATGGCTTACAGAACTGCTGGAGCTGTAAGCACTGTCTCTGAGGGAGCTTATAGTGCGCTACCTCTGCAATTCAGGTACATTATCATTGTGGCTCCGACAATTGTGTTACCAAATGAACACTATGACATATTAATCAGGACCGCTTTTTTATGACATTTCAGGGCTATCGTTGATATGATGGAGGAGACCCTCGACATCTTGGGTCAGCGAATCCTAATATACTTTACTACTAGGGGAATACCAAAGGATCCAGTACATACTATTCATATCAACCTCGCCTACAGTGACGGGATATGGCCTGTTCGCTACTATCAACTGAAGCGCAAAACTCAGGCCCTTCCTCAGCAGATTTATGAATACCAAGGGATACCTCTTCAAGCGGCAGGGCCCATATCCATCCCTTCCGGCCATCAAGTCTTAGTGAATACTGAGTTAGAGGTAGAAGTGCCAAGTGGGTTATATGGGGAAGTTATTGGGCTCTATCATCAAACATAGTTTGAGCCGCATGTGGCTCCCGGAATAATACTTCTGGTACATGGGGAGATAAAAGTTCTGTTAGCAAACCTGCAGAGCAAACCAATGAAAATCTGCCGCCACCAAACTATAGCGTACTACATCTGATTCCCATAGACAAGGTCTTCCAGGTTCATGATTTTGGATCAATAGATGAATTTGGGCTACTACTTGAACCATTGGTCGATGTACTAATGATGGTACCACGGAGTAATTTAATGGGCTTAATGGATGAACAAAAAGATCAAGCGATGGCTTTATATCAGAAATATAAGGAGATTTTTGCTGTTGATGATCACGATTTAGGTTGTGCTTGGGGGTGGTCCATCAATTGGACATGGGTGATCATCCTCTGATAAGGTCTTAGCCAATCTGCCACTCTCAGGCAGTGGAAAATGTGGTTACTGAAGAAATTAACAAGTTAATACAACAAGGGATGCTTGAACCATCCAAGAGCCCATGGGCTTCACCTGTTCTGATAGTAAAAAAGAAGGATGGCACCAACCGGGTAGTAATAGACTATTAAAAACTCAACAGTATTACTAAAAAGAATTTGTACCCCTTGCCAAGAATTGATGACGCTCTGGACCAATTAGGGGGTGCCCGTTACTTTTCTGTGATGGATTTAATATCAGGCTACTGGAAAATCAAGCTATCCTTAGCGGAACAGGAAAAATGCGCTGTGATCACCTCTAAAGGCCTTTTCAACCAGCACAGATGCCTCAAGGACTGTGTAACGCTCCTGCTACTTTTCAGCGGGCCATGGACACAATTCTTGGCAACCTGGAACTGTCATGCGTTCTAGTATACCTTGATGATATTTAACATTTTCTCGCGAACCTTTTTAGAGCACCTAGACCACCTAGAAGCAATTTTGCATCTGCTGGCTAAGGCGAACATAAAAATTAAACCTCAAAAGTGCAACTTTTTCAAAGACCAGCTAGAATATATGGGTTTTGTGGTAGACGCAACTGGGTTGCAGCCACAACTGGCTAAGGTGGAGGCCATTAGCAAAATGGTTACACCTAATAATAAGCGCGATATACAGGTATTTCTGGGGATGGTCAGTTACTATTGACCTTTTATCCCTAATTTTAGCTGTATTGAGGGCCCACTATTTAAGTTGTTAAAAAAGGATGCTGTGTTTGAGTGTACAGAACGTTGTCAATCCGCTTTCAATGAACTCCGTATGGCGTTAAGCAGCGCACCAGTGCTGTGATACCCAAACTTTGATTGGGAATTTATTGTTCAGATGGATGCATCCCTTTCTACTGTTGGGGAAGTACTTTCTCAGAAAGATGATGAGGGAGAAGAACATCCTGTTGCATTCTGTAGTCATAGTCTGAACTGTCATGAGCATAACTATACTGTGACTGAGCGGGATTGCTTAGCAGTAATCTACACATATAAACAATCCAGAGTCTATCTGCATGGGGTAAAGTTTAAAGCTATAACTGATCACGTGTCATTACGTTGGTTGCAAAATCTCAAAGAACCATAAGGTCAATTGGCTCGATGGGCTCTCAAGTTACAGGCTTATGATTTTGAGATTCTCCATTGGCTGGGAGTGAAGCATCAGAACGTGTACTGTTTATCCCAGTTACTGACTATTGTGGTGACAGTGGACCTTAGCAATGTGATGTATGATAAGATGCTTAGCAGAAAATACAATGATGAACCGCCTCAAGTAATCAAAATGTTAAATGAATTGTGCTTGAATACCTTCCAACGGAATGGATAATTGTATAAATGAATTGGCGATTCTACGGTGAATTTTCTGCAGCCCTACGCATGGCTGGGAATCATTATGAGCACTCACAGGGCGGTTGGGCATGGTGGCGTGTGTAAGACTTTGGAGTTGTTATGCCCATGGTACGATTGGGAAAGTATAAGTTTTGATGTGCTTGAAACTATTTTCTGTTGCCATCAGTGCCAAGTGGAGATGCTGTTCCGTCATATGACGTCCTATTGGTTATTAAAACCACATTTCGCTTGGCATATGTTCTCCCTTAATGACATTGGGCCCTTGCCAACAGGAGCCAACTGTTATAAGTACATTCTTATGGCGATCAATCACTTGACCCGGTGGGTCAAAGCAAGGGTGATATGAGATCTGGGGGCTTTTATGGTAGCTAAATTAGTGCTAGAATGCGTAATTCAGTGACACGGTTGCCCTCAGTTTATTCTCACTGATAATGGCACCAACTTCAGCTCGCACATACTTCCTAAATTGAATGAGCTTATGGGGATCCGTGGAGTTCTGATGACCTCATACCACCCTGAGTCCAATGGAATGGTCAAACAAGTGAATGGAACTCTGGTGAATATACTCTGAAAATTGGTAGCAGATTGCCCTTCTTATTGGAGCTCCCTCCTTTCCACCGCCATGTTTGTATATAACATTAGTTACCACTCCGTCATGGGAAAGAGTCAAATTCAATTACTATATGGCTGACACCTGGCTCTTCTGGCGTTGCTTTATGCATGTGTAGAAGACACTGGCGGATTAGAACTTCACCACTACTTGACTAACCTCGCAAGCATTCTGATCAAGCCACAAACTGAAGCATATTTTTTCAGTTTGGCTAAGAATATTAAGAATCAGGCAGCTGATCAGAAATGCCATAGTTGATTGGTGTCATTCAAGGAAGGTGATATGGTTCTTTTTCACAATCAGCATGGATTTGGCCAGAAACATAAACTTGCCAGTATTTGGATAGATCCATTTGAAATAATAGAGAAGACTGGAGTTGACGCATATACTATTAAGGATCCTATCAGTGGACTGGTCATTAATCAAGTACATGCGAAGTTTCTTAGGCCTTATAAACAATAGGATCCTATTGTCCAGTCAAGGAGGGGGTAATGTCACAATTTTGATATGACTGTACGATAGTCTTGGGACATCCAGGTGGAAACCGCTGAACACAGCATCAGTTACAAATATTCAATTGCCTTGAGAAGAGGCGATATTGGGATATAACAAGTTTTATTGGACATAATGAGTTTATTGGTTCGCCTCTATATTAGGTGATAAGGTGATAAGGCGATGTTGATGTTTGACAAATATGAAGTAAATTGCCTACAAGTAGGGTGACACGGTTTAAGAATAATAAATCAAATTTTGAGGAAATTAGCGGAATAGATTAACCCAAGCAATGAGAAGTAGTATTGTTTGCAGCTGATGTATATAAGTGAAATAGGCAATTGAGAGAAGTAGGTTTTTTAATAGGCAACTGAGATGAAATAGCGAGGACGCTGTATATATAAAAATAAATAAAAAGAATTGGTTGGGCAATTGCTCCTATTTTTTAATATATTTCTAAGTGTATCTGAAGGACTGATGATCTCCACATCATCCGTCCATTGCTCAGAGGGCTCAACCTGTGAAAATAGCCCAACAGATCCTAGTAATACCGTTCAAAATTACAACAGACCTCAGTCTCAGTGGAAATCATTGCGGAGCTTACACCTTCCTGTGGCTCAGATGCAATCATGGTAGTTGTGGACCAATATAACAAGTTTGCAACTCTTCATCCCCTACCTCTCTTCTATCACTGCAGTGAAGACTTTAAATTTATTTGTCAACCATGCCTTTGCCATTTTTGGTCTTTCCAAGGAGATAGTGAGTTACAGGGGCCCTCAGTTCACTGCCTGGTTCTGGGAAGAGTTGCTAACTCTCCTCCGCATCAAGCCCTGTAGAACCACTGCCTACCACCCCCAGTTTGATGGGCAGACTGATCAGGTGAATCAGGTACTGGAGTAGTACTTGTGCTGCTATGTGGCAGCCTCGCAAGACACCTGGGCCAAGTATCTGCCTCTAGCACAGTTTGCATACAATTATTCCCTCCATTCCTCAACCAACTTCTCTCCCTTTGAGGCTACTCTAAGGTATAATCCTCTTTACAGATTTGGCCCCCAACTCTCCTCAGCAGTTCCCACCACCATGGACCACATAAGCTCACTCTGAAAGATGCACAACCTGGTCCATGAATACTTGACAAAGTCCATCAAAACTACAAGATGTTTGCTGATAGAGAGTGCCTTCCAAAACATAAGATCAAGTTTAGTTCCCTTGTCATTTTGGATACCTGCAACCTTCCCCTGAAAGCCCCCACCCATAAGCATGCAGCCAAATGCTCAGGACCCTTTGAGGTAGAGAAGGATTTAAGCAATAGAGCCTACCGCTTGATACTTTTCACGCACTGGAAGCAGCACTACGTCTTCCATATCTCCCTCCTAACCCCTATAAGGGGGAAGGCCAACATCCCCAGCGCCAATTGTCATCGGGGAATCCCAGGAAGTGGAGGTGGAGGCCATTTTGGCTTCTTAGAGGTCCCGCCAATCCATTCAGTACTTGGTCACTTGGAAAGGTTACCTCTCATATGAGAATAGCTGGGTGAACGCGTGCAATTGTATGAACTGCAAGGATCTGACAGAGGAATCCCAAACTTCCCAACCAGCAGCCCCCGCCCTCCTCAGAAGATTGTGGCCATCTTGGCCATAAAGCTACCAGAGCGCACAAAAATTATGCCTTGGTCCATGTCCCCAGGGAGGAATCCTCTCTCTCAAAAAAGGAAAGGGTAGTGTAAGTCCTGGGAACCAGCTCCTGCAACTGAATAGGGATTAACACCCCTTCCTGACAAAAAGGGATAACAAGGTTCTAGTGGGCCCTCTGTCACAGCTGAGCGACCTAGCCCATGTTATAGGTAAGCGCTGAGTGACTGCCCTTCCCCCCTAAGGATACCCCATTCCCACCTCTTCCCCCTCCTCAACTCAGGTAAGTTTGATAGAGGGAGTCTGCAGGGAGATTGTGCACACCAGAGGGCATGGACAGGCCCCTGGGACCCCCACTCCCCAGGCAAACTATGTCAAAATTTTGGGGAAACAGCATATACCAACGTCAGAGCCTGGCCTGCAAATACTGGTCTGGGGGAGCTGATCCAGATTGGCCGGCACTGGAAATCATATCAGGGTATGACTCAGATCCTGAACCAGGTGACAAATGACTCAGACCAATTGCCCCAATGCCTAAAATAGATTAAGGAAGTTTGGATCACATAATTAGTATAATTGAGAGTTCAGTCCGAGTTGCAACCAATTTGATCCAAGGGACCTGCCTCCTGGGACATACCTGGAACATTCAAACCATGCAAACAGGCTGACTCAGATGACCAGGACCCAGATTGGTAGTATCGACTTGGGTGGCCCTAGGAATGCAGACAAATTTGCAAAAGTTTTCTTGACTTTTGCCAAAAATCTTAATCATCACCCTACCCCCCTCTGAGACAGCCAACCATATCCCATCGCCAAACCCTGAATGCCCAATCCCATGATACATTCTCCATGCATTTTACCCAGTACTTAAAGCAAATGCCCTACCCAGGGTAGTTATCAGTTCATTCTCTTATCTTCCACATTTTACGCTTAATAAAAATTTGAATTCCCATTCAGCTTGCTGCAGCCTCCATCCGTCTAACTATTTTTCTAAATTTATGCCAATTGATCTGATGAAGCGCGTCATCACCCAAGTTCTCAAACCAATGTTTGCTGACTGAATCATGTGGTTGCTTGCCCCTGCCATTCGGAGCAGATTGTAAACATGATAATCTGCCTCACCCCCAACAACAAACCTGCTGTTTCATTCGTTACCACACATCCATTTAATGAGAACCTACCCATCCGTTTAGTTGCTGTGTTCTCAAAAACTGCTCCCCAGTTAGAGCAGCACCTGAGCGGCCCTGCCCCACTGCTCATGGACTCAGGATCCACAACTGCCTCAGCCACCAATGGCTCAGCCCACCTGTGGGACCTGGAGCGCCCCATCCAGGGGAAGCTCAGTCCCAACCCCCTCATGGGTCACATTCTACCTCCGCTCTCACTTCCAACCATGCAGTGGCCCCTGTGCCATCACTCACTGGTGCGCAAGCCCCCTACTTGAATCCAAAGGCCAGCAACTGCAAACCCTGGAGGAGTCATCATCCTCCCTTCCTCTCCTGCCCTTGGGAGTTTCCCCCGCAAGACTCATGGCTGCCCCATTGCAACCATCTGGTTTTCCTTGGGGGCCTTCAGTACATTAATAAACCTTTACTTTCCTCACGTTTCCAATAGAACTCCACTCTTACTAGTCACTTGGACTGCTATACCTATGGCATTCTGGGCCCTCCACTGGGTGCTCGTGCACCCTGACTGGGATCCCAGTCTAGTTCTTATTAGCCGAATCTGTGACAGGCAGGATCTAGTAATCCAGGCAGTAATTGAGGCTTTAGAGGACTAACTCCATCAGTGCTTGTCATATGAAATAAGAAGTCTCTAGAGATTTGTAAATAAATTTTAGTGTTAATCATTCATTATTTATTAGACTTAATTAATATCTCTTTGGAGGCATAAAAAGGAATGCCTTTCAAGGCATCCACCAACTTAGGCAACTTTTTGGTATGGCGCCCAGACGTTGTGTAGTGAAGCAATGATGCAAAAGAAGGGTATTCAACTGAGCAAGAGTAGACTTTTTTGTTAGGATTGCTATGGGTTAGAACCAGAGGAACCTCATAAATTGAGAAGGTAGAAATAATCCTGTTTCATGTTGATGATTCTGTCATACTCAATCATAGACCGAGTGCCATGCAGCATATCATAATTATTGCTTTCCATGGCCACAGCAGGTGCCGACAGGATTAGCTTCCCATATCTGAAAGGTAAAAAGAAGTATGTTCCTATAACTTGAGTAATGGGACAACAGTTCAATACTCCTGAGAGTAGTACAGGTCCTGCGCAACGTAATCTTCTTTTTGAGCTTTTGAAATTACATTGACCAAAGAACCAGTGTCAAGGGTGACTATGACCTGTACCTTGTTAATGATTACTTCACCTGAGTTACAGTACCACTAAAGTTATAGAGAGCTAAATCTTCCTTAAGATGAAAAGTTGAGGCAAGTTTTTTAGCTGTTTCAGTATATTTATCTTTAATGGATTGTAGAGTATGAATATGATGAATAGAGTGGATCATCAAGGCAATGAGATGGTCAGCATCACTAGTGGTATCAATAACCCTGGGGAACTCCAGAACTTGGGTAAGATAGGTGTCATTGGGTATCACAGCTTTGTCTACTCTTTCAGGGTTAGATGGTCCAGTATTCCTACTTTTTATTGGGGATCCCAGAACATAGTGTCCCACATCCTCATAACCCCTTCCACCTCGTCCTCTAAGGGATTTCTATGCAACTCAGAGGGTGAGAGTAGGGAAGCTAGAGCCAGGCACATTAGGTGGGTCAGCTATCTTCCTACAACCCATCTTGGCAACGTGCCCTTCCTTGTTGCAGTGGATGCCCTTAGGGCGCATAACTACCATTTTAGCTGGGGGAGAAGGCAGTGCAGCTTCAATGAGATTGAACTTAAGCACTTTGTTGGCTGGCATAGGGATCTCAGCCTCACAGGGTGGAGTGATGTTTGTTTTAAGTTGCACCAAGGTATCAGGTCTCCAGAGTCAGACAGGCACAGGAGGGACTGTGGGCGTCGTTATGGACTCCTTTCACTACCCTAGAGTTGGAAGACCTTCATGGTTAAGACTTGGGGTTTTGGTATAGCTCCTTGAGTAGTCTCAACTTCATGAAAATCTGCAACATCTAATGCCTCCGCTATTACATGAACATTCCAGAAGGTGCATTTCACAGTGATAATATGCCTTGCTAAGGAAGGGTGATAGGCCAATCCAGTTAGAATGGCAGCAATGGCGTCATCAAGAGTTAGCATTTTGAGGTTAACAGCATCTGCTCAACTATGTAGAACTGATCATCAAAGGCGGTAACACATTATCCCTCATACATACTAAGGCGCACAAAAGCCTGTTTGCCCCTTTGTAAACTCTGTTATGAGACAGATAACCAACAAGCGCTTCCTTAACCTCTTCCAAGGTATTAAGGGTGTCCATATGGGAGACCATAACCTCTTGATCCATAAAACTTAAGTAAGGAAGGATGTGTTTACTTTTCTGATAGTCAGTCATGCCTTACATGGCAGATTTATAGATATATACAAATAAAGCAATGCTACCCTCATCCAAGGTGAACTTGTATCTAAATGCAAGATTATTGGGGACAGAAGTAGCGGTCTTAAGAAGAGCTTAAGGGGGACGCTATCTAAGCTCTTTAAGACATGACAAAGCATTGGTCAATTGCTGTTATAAAGCAGTTATCCTTGGTTCATTCTCAGTGAGGATGGTAGGATGCTTACTCATTCAAATGTTATCCATTCTAGTTAGAGGATTTTGGTGTACAGGGGCCCCTTTAGTAGGCACCACTTGGAATCCTGTCACGTTTGTGCTCACTGGTGCTATTGGCACCGGATTTCAACAATATAGAGGGAATAGAGCATTAAAAACTCTTAGCCGCTGTTAAAGATTTTAAGGGAAAATTGCAAAGCACAAGGAGATTTTGATTTTAAATAATTTTAAGGATATAATAACATATGGATCATAATGAGAACCCTTATTAGATAATGCCTCTTAGTATTTATGCTACTCTGAGGCTAATAGTGATATTGAGGAAATTTGGGTTAGGCAGTGGGTATCTTGGTTTAACTAAAATGATGATTTAGCCTATCAGCGCTCTTGAAAAGCTTATCACTTTGGTAGGGCTTGATTTTAGATGATGAATTGCCAGCTGTGATGATGTGATCATGGGTTAGCGTCTCAAAGTAATCTTACAAATCAACTATCTTATAAATACTTTCAGTTTAGCCAATTACCAGAGTTTTAAGTGATGATTTAGCTGATAAGATATTTTCCACTCCCTTGAACCCCCTTTGGGTCTATAAAAAAGGGGTTTTTTCCCTTAGGAAGTTATACTAAATCTAAGCTGGCGCAGGGGTGGACTTTTACATCAGTTTACCTATTTCACCAGAGGTTAATGTAAGAGCCTCATATCAAGAAGAGCTACTCATCTGAATACAAGGAGTTAAATCATTACTCCTCCTGAATGGGTTCTGCCAAGGATTAGACACAGAATTTGGAATAATATTAAAATATTTAGCACCAGAACATACTGACTAACAAGCCATACCTATAATTGTCCAACACCCCTCCACTATAGTTTGTTAATAGTTAGCCACTTTCCTATCTGGTTGATGTATTTTTATTAAGTTTTGTTTTGAGACACTCTAAAGGTATTTTAGTTTATTCAAGTTTTATATTTTATTTTGCTCTTTGAGTGTTTGATATATCCATCCCCTGGTCAGCTTGTCTTGAACTAACCCAAATTTAACAAATTAATCAGATACCCAACCATTTATAAACCTATTGATTTGATTGAACAACATAATAACAACTAAACTGCTAGCTGAAGTTTTGATGATGCTAAGGTAATGCTGAAACAGAAAATTTCTCAAATCATATCACAAACGCCTGAAAAGTTCTTTAAAAATGATACTAAAATACAATTGCACCAATCAGATAAAAAATTTGTTCACATAATTGATATTTAAAACTTGTTTCTAAACTAACAACTTCTCTTTTTAACTTTTAATATTAGCCAGTTCATCTTTCATTAGGGTAGCAGAACTGATGATATGAACTAATTAAAGCTTCTCAGCAACTAACTAAAGGATGGATATAGAAAACATTAATCAAGGTGGTTACTCAATTTATATATAAAAACTAAACCTATTAATAATATAAATGGTTTTGGTTAAACCATCCTTCATATCAACTGTAACTTATAGCAAATCAGATTTCACCTACAATATTTTCATAAACTTTAGATATGTGGATAGACTGACCTATCTATTATGCTTTAAAATTACCAACTAATTATTTTAGCATGTCTACCTTTTTAACATATACAGTGCCCAGTGCAATCTAGTTGAGTTTCTCATAGGGGCAAATGTGACTAGCAACAAATTGATAAATACCAGAAAGTGAGAAAATATATTAAAAAAATATAACCCAATGTCCTAATTGTCAGTTACCACAGATGTGTTTGGACTATTTTAATAAATATTATAATATACTATAATATAAATCATATTTTATCATAAATTAAAGGTATAAATTAATAAAAAGTATAGTATAATATGGCTTTTTTAATATTTTTATCTTGTAGCTAATCTAACCTCTACCCATGCATCCAGGAACTTTTTTTGCATGCCTTTTTCTTAGGTATACCTTCTGAGGTCCAATGGTGGTTTTGGGTATTTTTTTACCACTTTGATTTCATTTAAGATGTCATATTACTATTAGTGATGCTGAACCTAAAATTGGTTAACACATTTGTCACCCCATCACCCATGTTTAGGTGACATGGTGACAAACTGTTAACTGACTATATAAAGGAGAGTTCTCAAATTAACCTGTATATATTTTTTATTTTTTATTTTTTTTTTTTATTTTTTTGTCTGTTCACACATAGCTCTTAAAATACTGGACCAATTTAGATAACCTTCTTTTAAAATAAGATGTTCCAACTTAGGTCCTAATTCAATTTTGTAAAATTGGTCCAGTATTTGACCAATAATTTAGTATGTGTCATGGAGTCCACTGATTAAAGTAAGACTGGGATTCCAATCTGGGTGTGTAACAACTCATTGGATTGCCCAGAATGCCAAGGGCATAGCAGTTCTGAGCAGTTGTAGGAGGGATTCCTATTATTCTGGTGAGGGAAATAAAGGTTAATAACATACCAAAGGTCCTCATAACAAACCAAATGGCTGCAATGGGGGCAACTGCAGGTCTTGCTGGGGCATCCTCAAGGGTGGAAGAGGCAAGAAAGATGACCAATACTCCTGAGTTTGCAGTTGTTGACCTTTGGATTTACCATTTCACCCATTTTAGACTGTTTCATCATTTAAAAAATTTTGAAAATCATATAAATTTTCAAAATGATGATAGGCTTCACAAATCAAATTTAATTGCTCTGACCATTGGGAGGCCTTGGGCCTCATCTTGCATCCATTGGGGGTCTTTAGATTGGGTAGGAAGGTTGGGTGCGTCACCAGTGTGGCAGATCAATTTTATAAATATATTTGGGCTGGATTGGCCCTCAGCAGAATGGCCAGATGGTTTGGTGCCTGGTTTTCACCTTGCAGTTGTGTAGATTGCAAGTCCTCACCTCCAGATGGAGAATCTCAATTATTGGAGACAGCATCACTCCACCCAAATTGCGCCAAATCACTAGTGGATCAGTGAGGTGGATCAGGATGAATTCTCCAATTATTTTGCGGAGTAGGAGGCAATCCCAAAGTTGGTCTGCCAGGTGCTGAATGGAGACCATGTTGCTGTGAAGAGTTTGGTGGATCCAATAACTCTCTTGAAGTGGCAGATTGACATCATAGGCTGGTGGCAAGTTCTTTGATTGCAATCCCCATTTGGTGGGCCACCAGATTGATGGTTTGGAGTGCCCACTTGATAACCATTGGCCTTAGGATGCAGAAAGCTGCATACTTTGCTGGGTTAAATAAGTATTGTGAAATAAAGAGGCAGAGCCCACAGAGTGGGTTTTGGTTATATAAGCTCTATTAAACTTTAAAAGAAAAAATGGACTGAGAACTGCTCTTTACAGAGACAGTTGTTTTATATATATGAAGAGGGGAAAAGGGGCCTTGGAATATGTTTTCTTTGAGCAGCAATAGCTGACATACTTGAGGGTACTCATCCAGGGTTCAGGGCCTCATCCTCCCACTTATGCACAGGTTGCCAAAGCTCTGGCAATGTAAGCGTTGGATCTGCCAGGGAGGGACCCTCACCAATCCAAACATAAGCTGATTAACTTGGATTGAAGGTGCGGCCAAATTGGGTTCTGCTAGTGTCAATTCTGATAAATTTTATAAGATTTTTTAAATTTTCCTGAAAGCGAATTTCTGACATGGATTGGCTTTCCTGGGCCCAGAATTTTAAAAAGCCATGTCCTGGACCCAGTTTCCTGACTTGGGAGCTCTTTTCTGAATCTTGGATCTCATTTTCTTATTACCTACGGACATAAAGGATGGCAGAGTGGGGCTCAGAGGGAGAGGAAGCTGCTGTTGAAGGCTTCTGGCCTGAATTACCTCATTGCAGACCTCTGTTATCTTTTCAACCAGAGCAGAAGCAGCCAAATGGGGTACTGTGGTGGGGTTGTTTGGTGCCAATGCAGTGACCCAACGTTTATCCACTATATGACCCAAGTCCTCCAATTGAGCCAAGGGCTTTACAGGGGCATTAGGTCCCTTTTTCTTCCTAAAAGGGAACTTTTTCCAATCTAACCCAAGAGGTTGGGTCTCTTGACTTACAGTATGTCTATTAAAATGGACCATAAGTGATGGATTTCAATTGTGGGCCTAATACATTGCAAGATAAACTCCTCTGGCATCAATGAAGCAGTAGCAATGAATCAACATTGATATGATATATGTCATGTGGATAGGAGGTACTTTCAAAAATTTAGGCAATTATGAGATCATATGTGATGAGCTTAAATCATTATAGAAGCTGTTGATTTTTGGGTTCTGCTTCAGAGGGCTGGTTCTTCTTCAGATATGGAATGAAGTTATGTGCATCTATTGTATGATGACAACAGACAGGATGGTGATTAGAATTTAAAATATAGCTTCTTGGTAGTACTAAAATTGTATACCCTGTCATTTACTTATTGAAGGCATGCCGCCCTGATCCTACTGATCCCAAGAAAATATTGACTAATACAAAATAAAGTACTAAACGCAAAAGGTCTATAAGTTAAGTTATAAACAAGTCATAGTAGTTGAATGTTTTTTATTAGCATCAACTTGAGGGTTATTTATAGGGCTCAATGTTCACCACATCTTACTCATGACATCCCATTTTCAATGGCACTTGGCTACATAAAATGTTTGTAAGAACGTCTATGTATACTTTGACTCAGGGCATCCTACTCAGCCTCAGGGTTGGTATAAATACCATCATCATTCTTGAGTCAGCATTTTGGATGTGTCTTCAAAATAGCTGGACTGATTCACTTTCATATGTAATCAGCAGCATATACCAAGGCAATTCATATCATTAATTAGTAATTAATTTGATCAAAAACTCAACTGACATTAAAAACTAACTTTTACATAAACCAACAAAGCCCACGTTCCCAAGTCATTAAGTCAAAACTTACTTTAAGTCCAACCTAAACAACAAAGCCCTTGAGCCCACATCATCATAGACAAATATTATTAAATGAAATTGCTAGGCCGCGGATCCTAAGTTTGGATATACTTAGGATATACCTGATCCATAATTACTGATATCTGATATGATCAAATATCTGACGATTAAGTCCAGTTAATTGCTCAACACTTCCCCCACCTTGACTGGATATAAGCGGCAAGTACCCTTCTTCCCAGGTCACAATGTCTAACTTTTTGCATTCCTCAAAGTATGAACGTTATCTCAATAGCCTGCCTTTACTAAGCCAACAGGGCCAGCGTGCCTGGTGCCAAGCTTTCTTAGGTTTAGCACATCTCCGCCAGGGTCTAGATAGTCAGGACTTGTATGAAATCTGCATCTCTCCAATTCCGTTACAGACTTCTCCAGTTTGATCGCACTCTCCTCCCCCTATCAATGAAGGGGTGCCTAGTTCCAATGCCAGCTAGGTGTCAAATCTATGAAATAAACTCTATGGCTTGCAATTATTATTATTATAATATTTTTTTCTTTTTATATTATTATTTTTTATGATATGGACAAAGGAACTTAGCATGTACTCAATTCACAACCCAGCCTCCTTGATCTCAATGGTATATACATCTTCAGATGATTTCTCCAATATGATAAATGGACCCTTCCAAAGCGAGGCTAGCTTGTGTGTGCAGCCTACGCTGAGTGTCACAATATACTACTAAATCTCCTTCCTTAAACTTAGTCACCATAGCTCGTTTAGTGTCATCATAGCTCTTCTGAATAGTTTTTTGACTAATTGTGTTGTGATAAGCTTCAGATTGCAACTTGATTAAGGTCTTCACTAGTTGTTCAACATAGTTATTTGGGTTAATTGCATCAGATGAACTGAGTACTGAATATAATAATTGAGGCTGAGCGGGCTGTCTACCATACAAAAGTTGAAATGGAGAGTGGCCTATGCTGCTGTGGTGTCCAATATTATTTGCAAACATGGTCACACTAATTGAAGTTGCCCATTGTGAAGGTGCTAAGGCTGCATTTTTGCATAAAATGCTGACTAATGTGCCATTCACTCGCTCTACCATACCATCAGTCTCAGGATGGTATGGTGTCGACAACACTCCTTTGATGGACATCAACTCATTTAGCTGTTGTACCATTTAGGCAGTAAAATTCGTGCCATTGTCCGTCAAGATCTTCTGGGGGCATCCGTGCTTATAGATAATATTATCCATAATGAACTTGGCAGTAGTTAGGGCCCCAACGTCTCAAATTGCTTTTGCTTCCACGCATTTCATTAGATGGTTGATAGCAACAATTATGTATCTGTTGCCTAGGCTACTCACAGGCAAAGGGCCAATTACACCAATCAACATGGTATGCTAGGCCCAGTTAGGTTTGATCAAACGGTATTTCATATCCAACTTCATAGGTTTTGCAATTTGGCATGAATGACATTTATCAAGTACATCTTGAATATCATATTGCAATGAATCCCAGTAGTAATTTGACTAAATTAATTCTAGCATTTTGGTCAATCCTCCATGCCCTACAGCCTTGTGCACTTGTGTAATAATCTCCATTTGGTCGGAAGGTTTTGGGAAGATTTGACGTTGTCCATTGGGCTTAAGTTTGTATAGAACTCCATTTTGATATTTGGTGTCAACTAATGCTTTCTTGATCACTTTTTGAACTTTAGGTGGTTAATCTCCATACTTTTGGTTAATCATTTTTTCATGAAGCTCATTGGCCAAACTTCTCAGGACAGCTACAATAGGAAGTCGCAATAGTCCATCTGCATTTTGATGGGCCGCTCCGGCTCTATATGTAATTTCATAATCATACACTTGTAATTTCATAGCCCAGCGGGCTAACCGTCCTTCAGGTTCCTTGAGATTGTGGAGCCATCATAATGATCTGTGATCCATTACTACTTTAAGATTGGTGCCATGAATGTAAACCCAAAATTGTTTATAAGCATAGATGACAGCCAGACATTCTCTTTCAGTCACCATATAATTACGCTCATGCTTATTCAGCGTCCTGCTGCAATAAGCGACCAGACGCTCCTCACCATCATCCCCAATTTGCAATAGCACACCACCAATCACAGTCAATGAGGCGTCAGTTTGTATGATAAAAGGCTTGCTAAAATTGGGATATCGGAGGATAGGCGCCAAGCTCATTTTGTTTCCAAAGCCTCAAAGGCTTGTTGGCATTCCTCTGCCAAGCAAAAATGAACTCCTTCTTGTAGTAAGTGGAATAGAGGCTTGGCAATCTTCACAAACCCTTCCACGAATCTTTGATAGTATCTTACCATGCCTAAGAGCACTTGAACATCTCTCATACTCGTCAGAGGTTGCATATTGTTAATTGCCTCCACCTTTTGAGGCTGAGGCCGCAAGCCCTTGGAATCTATGACAAACCTGAGGTATTTCAATTGTTCTTTAAAGAATTGGCATTTTCTAGGTTATATTTTCAGATTAGCCTTCAACAGCCATTCAAACACTTGTTCAAGGTGCTCCAGATGTTTGGAAAAATGTTCACAAAAAGACATTGATGTCATTCAGGTACACCAGGACACAGGACAATTTAAGGTCCCCCAAAATTGTGTCCATTGCGCGCTGAAAGGTTGCCAGTGCATTACAAAGCCCCTGTGGCATGTGTGTTGGTTGATAAAGCCCTTGAGCAGCAATCATTGCACACTTTTCCTACTCCTCTGGTGGCAGCTCAACTTGCCAATATCCTGAGATGAGGTCCATTATAGTAAAGTACTTTGCCCCTCCCAGATGGTCCAGAGCATCATCAATTTTGGGCAACGGATATGAATCTTTTTTGTAATGGCATTGAGGCATTGATAATCAATCACAACTCAATTGCTGCCATCTTTTTCTTTACAATTAAAACAGGGCTGGCCCACGGGCTTTTGGATGGCAATATCATTCCACTTTTCAACAATTTGTCTAACTCTTCACTGACTATTTTGTCACTGGCTCTGGGGCGCCTAATTGGCCTCATTATAATAGGCATATGGTCCCCGGTATCAACAAAATGCTGTACTTCTTTTTCACAACCTAAATCTTGGTCATCTTTGGAAAAAAATTTGGAGTATCATTCAAACAACTCTAGCGCTTCATCCTTCTGTTGTTCTGATAATCTGGTAAATGATTCTTGAGATATTACAGTATGTGCCCCAAGGGTTTCAGTTGGTAATCTGAACTCGGATAAGTCACCAAATTTGACAGCTGATATTAACTCATCCCTCAGAAACAGATGCACAAAAGTGACTACTTGATATTTCTTGACCTTAATATTTTAGCTGGTCAAATTGGCTAGTAAGATATCAATCTCTCCGTGCCCCAGTATAAGTATTCCAGGTGCCACAATAGGTTCCATTTTGAGAACGATGCCACAGGGATACAACCTCCTCATACAGTCCTTCTGGAATATCCAGTGTGGTCCCAGTCCTCATAACCAGTTGATGGCCTGAAGCTATTGTCACATCCTTATTCACACGTAAAGGTATTCCTTGATTTTCATTTATGGCAGTTGGCATGGAGTGGCTTTGATTCCCCCACTGAATATGTCCTACTGGTATTATTCCATTGGCATAAGATATATTGATAAAATTTCTACGATAGCTTGTGGGCTTCATATCAGTGTGAGAGTAATAAATTGAAAATGTTAGGCCCAATATTGAAAAGATGTTTTCTTTAAAATTGCATGAGATCCCATAGGTCCTTAAAAACTAGTTCCAACTAATATGTCATAATTGGCGTTTGGAAGCACTATATCAGGTGTGACTACTACCAAAGCTCAAAATTGCAGTGGTGAAGCGCTGTAAGCTCCTTCACTCTTAGTGTTGTTAAGGCCTGCGGTCCTATATTCTTGATGATGGTCAATGTCTGGAGCTATTTTCAATTTCTTAAACAGCTTCATGGAAACAATGTTTACAGGTGCTCCACTATCAACAATAGCTACAACTCTGACCTTATTGACCAAAATATTCACATAAGTGCACTCAGAGTAGTAAGAATCAATAGAGATTACTAAGTGAATATGGGAAGAATCCAGGGAGTTAAGAGTGTGCTTCAGAGTATTCTGATACTGGGACATTCATTGATTAATGTGTTGATTGGCATTTCTATATTGACCCCTTTCAGGCTTGGGGTATCTGCTGCATTGCTCAGCCCATCAGCTGGAATATTCTCAAGTATTTGTTGCACATAGGGTTTAGTGACTACTTCAGAGGCTTCAGGTGTGACAACCTTACTCTGGGAGCGAGTTACCACATGTATGTTTGAGGAATCTTCATTTGATACTAAAATAGAATTGATTTCATTGTTAAATGAGGCCCCGTGGCCAGCGTTTTCTTATCTATTGGGTGGGACTAGTGTCTTAGGCACAATAGAGCATCCCGCATCTAATGTGCTAGTTCTTTTCCCTCCTCCTGCACGGTATTGGGAAGGACTACATTGACAATTCACTGACGGCATTGGGAAGCATAGTGACCTTTATGATTGCAACTAAAGCAATTAAGTTCACTCACTGGCCGTGGGGCTCTTGCATTTGAGTTTTGCTCATTTTTTACAGGCAGATTACTGTCAATCTTCTTATTGGTTTTTAAGAGCTTTCCCACGAAGGTAGCAGGTCCTGATCTGTAACCAGTATTAGGAGGGCCATAATTTTTGAGCATCTGTGCAAATAGTCAACCAATTTAGATGTTGCCAGGCTTTGCACAAAAGCAGGCAATAGAGTGTTTGATAGATTAGGGTAAGGTTCTACTGCATGCTCTAGTGCAATCTTAGCATCAAAATCAACCATAGCCCATGCGCCTAAGAGAACTTGAGCTTCATGATAGAATTAATCCACAAATTTGTCAATTGCTTCATCTTTATTAAAGCTGATGTTCATAAACTTGGATTTTCTGGTCAATATCCATTCTGGACCTCCAAATTCATGAAGCACAGCCTCCTTGACTTTGGCATATGTTGGATTTTCATTAATGTGAGGCATAATTAACTCAATGCTCCACTCATCCAAGCAGTTAATCATGGTAGCTGCTTTGTTATGGTCACTGGCCCCATGCATGGCCATTTCAAAGCGTTTGACAAATGTGGTAGTACTTCCATTCTTGTCAAAGGCTGGCAGGTTTGCTGGTCTATAATTATCGCTTCCCTGTTTCTGGTTATCATGATTACTTCTTGGTTGACTAGAGCCAGGCGTACTAGGGCATTGGGGCATTGTATCCCGCTTTGAGGTGCTAGGATTGGCCAAAGCAACCATATTTCTAGGCAGTTGTTGACGTGGCCCAGCGTCCAATTTTGGTAGCTATTTCTGAAGCTTCGTCCTCATAATATTTAAAAGAATTTCCAGTCAAGTGGTTTGTAGCACACTGACAACGCTCATCATCCAGAGCTCAAATTCACTTGTTGATTTCATTTTCCCAATTGACACAATTACAGTTTTTTAACTTTAATTTTGCAATTTCCTCATTCAAGCTAGTAGCTTGTAGTTGCAAGGTGGAAATCACTTGGTCCTTTTCTTTTATTGCCTTCTTGCACTGGTTCAATTCTCCATGAAGATTATTGTTCAACTCATTAATAACATTAATATCGTCATTGAGATTATTGATCTGTAGATTAAGACGATCAATAGAGTCTTGATTTTTCTCATTTTTCGCCTGTTGGTCCTCAAATTGTGTTTGCCAGTAATTGATTTTTCTGGTGTATTCATCCTTCATCTGCAAGATTTGGGTGCTCAAACATCAATACTGGTCACAAAATTCATTGTTATGGTTTAACTGCGCCTCTTGGGCTTTGTGATTAAGCCTCATGAACTCTGAAGCATTAATAGAAGTCTGAGTGATATTGCTGACCCAAGATTTGGTGACTCCTCTTTCCTCTAAGAAATATTCAAAGATAGGATACAATCTGTCATTTAGCTCTTGTGCTAATTCTGCTACCCAGTCATTAGCCCAAGTGGCTAAGTTGTAATTTGCCTCCAAACTAGAATGGACCTCAGCAAAGTTGGCTTCCAATCATTCATTTAAAATTTGGCCTGCCTGGCTGGAGTTTTGAGAGAAGTTCACCAACTCAGTAATGGCTGCATGATGGTGGGCAATTGTTATCTGAGAATTTCTAGAGGTGGTATGTACAAAATTAATTAAGTATTGGGCAATATTCTCTATCCCAATTAAATTGTTTCAGATCTGAGCTACACTTAATTGATGATGAGCAAGATATCTCATCCACAACACATCTTGATGTCATTGGCAGTAAAAAGGGTTGCTACTATTGTCCGTGGGCCCTTGTCCTAATTGATACCCTCTTAACAACTGCTGCTCAAGATGTTCCAGCTCTTCAGGTGAAATGGGATTGTCAGGATAGGTAATAATGGGTACATCCTTCCAATTAATCTGGGATACAGTTATTTCAGTATTCCTATTGGGCCCGGTGATGGTTCTGAATAATTGATTGAGATTGCTCCCCTGTTCAGCGCAGTCACCATCTGTGGCCCCAGCCATGAGCGCCACTTGTTGATTTTTGGGTTCTGCTTCAGAGGGCTGGTTCTTCTTCAGATATGGAATGAAGTTATGTGCATCTATTGTATGATGACAACAGACAGGATGGTGATTAGAATTTAAAATATAGCTTCTTGGTAGTACTAAAATTGTATACCCTGTCATTTACTTATTGAAGGCATGCCGCCCTGATCCTACTGATCCCAAGAAAATATTGACTAATACAAAATAAAGTACTAAACGCAAAAGGTCTATAAGTTAAGTTATAAACAAGTCATAGTAGTTGAATGTTTTTTATTAGCATCAACTTGAGGGTTATTTATAGGGTTCAATGTTCACCACATCTCACCCATGATGTCCCATTTTCAATGGCACTTGGCCACATAAAATGTTTGTAAGAACGTCTATGTATACTTTGACTCAGGGCATCCTGCTCAGCCTCAGGGTCAGTATAAGCACCATCATCATTCTTGAGATGGCGTTTTGGATGCATCTTCAAAATAGCTGGACTGATTCACTTTCACATGTAATCAGCAACACATACAAGGCAATTCATATCATTAATTAGTAATAAATTTGATCAAAAACTCAACTGACATTAAAAACTAATTTTGACATAAACCAACAAAGCCCATGTGCCTGAGTCATTAAGTCAAAACTTAATTTAAGTCTGACCTAACCAACAAAGCCCTCAAGCCCACATCATCATAGTCAAATATTATTAAGTGAAATTGCTAGGCTGCAGATCCTAAGTTTGGATATACTTAGGATATACCTGATCCATAATTACTGATATCTGATATGATCAAATATCTGACAATTAGGTCCAGTCAATTACTCAACAGAAGCCCACTGTTGTCACATAATTTGACAAATAAAATCAACTAAATTTAATAAAATGAATTATTGTGGATGCCAATCATTAAATTTACCATAGATTGACCAATAAAATCTACTAAATTAATAAAATGAATTATTGTAGATGCCAATCAGTGAATTTACCATAGATTGATAATAAAATCAGCTAAAGTTAATAAAATAAATTATTATAGATAGTGATCTGTAAATTTAGCATAATTCTTAATAAAATCAACTAAATTTAATAAAATAAATTATTGTATATGCCAATCATTAAATTTACCATAGATTGACCAATAAAATCAACTAAATTTAATAAAATGAATTATTGTAAATGCCAATCAGTGAATTTACCATAGACTGACCAATAAAAGCAATTAATATAAAAAAATGAAATAACTATATGGTTTTCTTTGAAATACTATATATAATATATATACAATAATTTTTATTTATATATAGAAATAGTGAAGCTTCAAAAATGATATATAGAGATAGTGGATATGTGGCAGCTTCTTTTTAGGTTGGGCACCACTAGTGCTAAAAAAGGTATATAGAGATAGTGATTTCTTAAAATAGAATGGGAAAAAGCACTTTTAAAAATGCACTAAAATTTTTAACTGTTAAGATTAGCCAGTTCATCCTTCATTTTTTAGTACTAGATGGTCAGTTCATCCTTCATTAGGGTAGCAGAACTGATGATATGAACTGATTAAAACTTCTCAGCAACTAACTAAAGGATAGATATAGAAAACATTAATCATGTTTACTCAATTCATACCTAAAAGCTAAACCTGTTGATTGTATAAATAGTTTTGGTTGAACTGCTCTTCATATCAACTGCAACCTATAGCAAATCAGATTTCACCTATAATACTTTCATAAACTTTATATATGTGGATAGATTGACCTATCTATTATGCTTTAAAATTATCAAATAAATATTTTGGCATGCATACCTTTTTAACATATACAGCGCCCAGTGTGATTTAGTTGAGTTAAAATGGGTCCCAAATATGACAAGTAACAAATTGTCAAATACCAGGAAGTGAGTTAAAGATATTAAAAAATTATAACCTATTGTCCCAATTGTCAATTACCACAGATGTGTTTGGACTATTTTAATAAATATTATAATATACTATAATATAAATCATATTTTATCATAAATTAAAATATAAATTAATAAAAAGTATAGTATAATATAGCTTTTTTAATATTTTTATCTTGTAGCTAATCTAACCTCTACCTATGCAGCAAGGAATTTTTTGCATGCCTTTTTCTTAGGTATACCTTCTGAGCTCCAATGGTGGTTTTGGGTAGTTTTTTACCACTTTGATTTCATTTAAGATGTCATATTACTATTAGTGATGCTAAACCTAAATTTGGTTAACACATTTGTCACCCCATCACTCATATTTAGGTGACATGGTAACAAACATGTTAATTGACTATATAAAGGAGAGTTCAATTCAACCTGTATATATTTTTTATTTCTTATCTTTTATTTTTTTGTTTGTTCACACAGCTCTTAAACTATTGAACCAATTTAGATAATCTTCTTTTTAAAAAAAGATGTTCCAACTTAGGTCCCATTTTACTTTTTTAAGGATTGGTCCAGTATTTGACCATAATTTAGTATGTATATTAAAATGGACCAGAAGTGATGGATTTCAATTGTGAGCCTAATACATTGCCAGACAAACTTAATTCTGGCATCAGTGGAGCAGTAGCTTTGAATCCACTTTTGATATGACAATGTCCTATGGATAGGAGGTTTTCAAAATCTAGGCAAGTATGAGATCATAGTATAATAAACTTAAATCATTATAGATACATATTGTTATCATATAATTTGACCAATAAATTAACTAAATTTAATAAAATGAGTTATTGTAGATGGCAATCAGTAAATTTACCATATATTGACCAATAAAGTCAACTAAATTTAATAAAATAAATTATTATAGATGGCAGTCAGTAAATTTACCATAGAATTTAAAATTATTTGAGGTGGGTTGACCTTGGGACAAATATACCACACCGAGAATATTTTCTAGCCAGTACAGGTTTTGAACATAAAACCTGCACTAGGGGTGGAAGCAGTTTTACCCACTCGGCTAACCACCCTTCAGTAAATTTACCATAGATAGACCAATAAAATCAATTAAATTTAATAAAATGAATTAATAATATAGTTGTCTTTGAAATACTATATATAATATTTATACAATAATTTTTATTTTTATATAGAAATAGTGAGGTTTCAAAAATAATATATAAAAATAGTGGATGTGTGGCAGCTTCTTTTTGGGTTGGGCACCACTAGTGCTAAAAAAAGTATATAGAGATAGTGGTTTCTTAAAATAGAATGGGGAAAAAAGCACTTTTAAAAATACACTAAAAATCTTTTAACTGGTAAGATTAGCCAGTTCATCCTTCATTAGGGTAGCAGAACTGATATGATCTGATCAAAGCTTCTCAGCAACTAACTAAAGGATAGATATAGAAAAAGTTGACTGTGGTAGTTACCCAATTATACCTAAAAGCTAAACCTGTTAATTATATAAAAGGTTAGGTTAAACTGTTCTTCATATCAACTACGACCTATAGCAAGCCAAGTTCCATTTACAATGTTTTTATAACTTTAACTATGAGGATAGATTGACCTATCTATTATACTTTAAACCTATCAAAATAAATATTTTGCCATGCGTGCCTTTTCCATCCTTAAAAATCACTCTAGTAAAATGTGGATATTCAGCTGGTATGATCATAAAAGAGGGATTCACTAATTTAAATCACCTTTCAAGTTTAACTTGCTCGCTTCCATATACTTTATAATAAGTTTATCCAAGGTTACCTCACCTCAGATGAAATTAAAAGTGGTTGGATATCAAAGTCATCCTCCTCCCTATCCAACTCTTACTAGTAACCTATCCAGCAGTCGTATAAACTATAACCAATTTACAATTACACTCTCAGATATGGACGCTCATTATTATCATCCTTACATACCTAAACTATAAAAGTCAAGTCGGGTAGGGAGGATACTTTAATCGTTAAGGTGCCGATCCTTAAACTATTACATCAGTTCACCTTCAGGACCGCGGATCAAAACCCATTCTAAACCTAAGCGGTTTTAGCTCATGGCCGCTACCCCGACCCGAGGCAGCGAGTAGGCGTACTGAGCGTCCTTCTTGGCCTACCACAATACACACAATTAGGGGGTTTTATTTTAACCCATCAACCACACTTTCACCCCTTACCCCACCTCAATCATAATAAGGATCCGCGTAGCTTAAATCACTAAGGTTGTTAAAATTTTAAATATGAAAAAAGCACCCGGTGTCTGATACCTACCAACTCGGTGTAAAGGTTCATTGAGGATCTCGGTTGAACCCACCTACAGCTCTGCCCTTCGTCCTGGGGCTGAATTACTGCCTGTGGCCTATAAAAAAAGTTGTCCAAAACGAAAGGTTTGGTAAACGTATTGATGCGAAGAAAAGATTGAGGGGCGTCGCATCCGATACGAGCCAAAGTTGACCTCGCTCCTTACCTGTCAAAATGAAGGGGGTGGACACTTTAAGTTGGATTGAGCTCAACTTTTCGCATCGGTTTGACCGTATAAGCTAGGGTGGTATACTAACCCTTTTTAAAAAAAGGGTGGGCGCAAGTTATATTGATAACCGCTAAACTTACGACTAACGGGATACCCATACAATCTGTCACCACGGCCCACCTGACATGCCCCCCTCCTGTACGCTTATCAATCGAGTTTGGCATTTATCAAGTATCAAGTTCTGGGTAATGACGTGTGAAAATTGTAAATCTACCCGGCGGCATTAGGATCTAAACGCCAGGGTTCGTAACGTATGCTCGGACCATTAACAGCTCGGTGGGGACGTTTTAAAGTTCCATCGCTTAAAAACCAAAGCTTCAACTTTTATTTCTCTACGCCGCGGTAGAATTTGATTCCCCTTCCCTTATAAAGCTTGTGGTACCAAGATGCTTCAACCCAAACCCAAAAATGGTCGGTTGCTGGGTCACTTTAAGCTGACGTAAGCGAGGTGGGCCGACCCGCTAATTAAAAACGTACCGGCGTCAAAGATTCAAAGCGGATCGGGTGCCTTGATTAAACCATACAGAAGTTAACACGGTTCGAGGCCCTAAGCCTTCCTTAATTTTACCGCCATTAAAGATTAAACAGTACGGTTCACCAGTTTTTTGGGTACAAAGATTTCAACCAAGTTGGGGTCTAAGGTTTAAACTTTGGCTTGATTAAGAGTAGAGCGCACACTTGATTTAGCAACCATCAGCCGTATACCCTCACCTATCGGACGAACCAAATAACAAACGCCCATCAAGTCCTATCAAGCTCTTTATGTGATTTGGGAAAGCTTTACGCCGATGGTTCAGTTTTACCAAATTGCATCGGCTATAAGGACCGCTTGTTGGGCCATAAACGTTTCATATTGAAACCTTGGTAGGCTAGAGTATAAAGCGTGGTAGCCCAAGTCTAGCTAGCACCTCAACGGGTAAAAACTCTAGGGTTGGGGTGGGGGGGGGTTCCGAAGTTCAGTAAAGGGTTAGGTTTGTTTTTAAGGTGGTTCAAATGGTCTTCGTTAAAGAGTTAAGTTTGGTTTCATGGTGGGTCAATCGGGAATTTGGACTTTGTTAAAGTGTAGCGGCTTAGAAATCAAGACGCCTTTTTAAAAGGTTGACAGAAAATCGTATGAAGCGAGAGAGTTCACTCCGGTTTCGAAACGGGTTGACGGTAAAGAGCTAAAGTGTGTAACGGTTGAGATGTAGGCCCGATCGAAGCAAAGATGAGGGGCCACTCAAGGCAAAAATTTATTCAAAATTTTGTACAGGTGCTAGACGATTTAAAGGCGGAAAAAGTCGAGATTAAATTTGCAACCAGCTAATATTTTTTCAGATTGGGATCTATGAACCCCCCTGGGCCGGGGTTACCTCCATACGGTGGGGAGCCCCATAATTTGGCTGAGGTCCACCAGGGAATCCGCCCATCGGCCCTTGGGGTGGTACCGAAAAGTTGCCCTGGGGCATCCCATAAGCTCCCCCAGCGGGGGGTGCGGGGGCTCCGTAGTTTCCTTGGGGGAAACTTGGAGCGCCATATTTGGGCTGGTTGTACCCTTGTTGGGGAGGGGCGTCGTACCCCGCTTGGAAATTGGCCGGAGAGTTGTACTGGTTACCAAACTGCGTTTCCTGGGGAACCGATTCGTCCACGAGCTTCATGGCGGTAGCGGCGGCCTCGGCAGCGACGGCTTCACGCGACGCCTCGATATCCCGCTTTTTCCCAAACCCCATAAAGCTGCCGCCGGAATTTTGCTTGTTGAACATCTTAATCGCCTGGGCCATAGCGATACCGGCGACCATCTTTTTGAGGAACGCGTGGTTGACCTTGTGGCCCTGCTTCCGCTGCTGGTTTTGGTAATAGCTCATGGCCGCCCAACCGGCAGCCCCAGCGATAAGCTTTGTCGAGAAGCTGGTTCCGCCACCTCCCTGCACAATGTTAAAGCTGGATTACGGATACGCTTACCCTTGAGCTGACGTTGGTCTGCTCAAACATGCTTCTCGAAGTGGCTTGGTCAATATCAACCTTCATGCCTTGAGCCTGGCGGTAAGCTATCAATCAAAGCGTTTACCTGGTTAAAAGCTCTTTGCATGAATTGGTTGGAGCCAATATCCCTCTCGCCGCTACCGGAAAGCTGCTGGGCGATCTCCCAAGGCTCGGCGTTAGGGTTGACGGAGGCGAGGTCGAAATCCAAATCCGCAGAATCATCCTGGGTACCCTGGTAAGCGTTCTGGTTGGGGGAGCGTACTGGTTGCCGACAGCAAAGCCGCCGGGAGCGGGGAAGTTGTTGTAATTATTAAAGCTCATCGCAATAACGTTGGGAAGGTGGGGGTGTCCTCCGTTTATAAGTACTCTTTAACCCTCCGCCAAGCATTTCGTCATCAGCCACGAGGGTCGGTCCAGATTACAAATTTGATTACCCAATTAAATCAGGGTTTCCAATAGAAGGTTCTCTTTTCAGATTGCAGGTTGGGCTGAATAGGCAAGTAGTTTATCCATATGAGACACCGTGCGCATAACACTTTTTACACAAAGCAGGTCCTAGTTGGGAATCTCTCGGTCTATTTTATAAACTTGAATTAACAAATCATTTCAGAGTTTCCAATGGAAGGTTCTCTTTTTAGATTGCTTGTTGGTTCGAATTAGGCAAATAATTTATCGAAAAGAGACACCGTGCGCATAACACCTTTCTCCTAGGCAGGACTTTCGAGTTGGATCAAACGATGCTTCACCTTGGTACGGTACTATAGGCTCAAATTTATAAATCTGGCTTCGATTCGTTCGACAACTTAAAGTATCAGCGCATTACTAATTAGCATTCTAATCCCCCACCCACGTGATGCCAAAAATCAACCTCGTGACTTAATTCGATGCACTCGGGCCATTAAACTTATAATCTACATCATTTCTAAAACAACGTAATCATTAGCCCTTTGATATGATAATATCAAATAGCTAGGCATCCTCGAAACTTTCTTTGAACTTCATTTACCGTCACGCTATGATATCATTGCATCATGTAATTATATTTAAATCTACCAATTAAAGTACAATTTCATTCAGATCTGCGTTACCCTCAACCAATTAAAATCAATCGCGGTATACGGCGTAAGCATCAAGTATAGCACAACCCTAGACCGAAGTTTAGGGATCTGACTACGCAGGCTTAACTAATTACATCGAGTGGCAGGTAAATTTATAAAAAGGTAGGTAAGCTGATAAACCCCAATTATAATAACTTTAGCAAATGATATCGGGTTGTAGATCTAGGCTGTAACGTCGGAATGATACTTGCTAGATCTAACCCCATGCTCTAGTATAATCTATCTAACCGGTATCGACTTTTAATTTTATTCGGGGTAAGCCGGCCTGGGGATGGATATACCGGAAGCTCAAAGGGTTAAACAAACCGAAACGCCCGGAGAGCACAACGAAACGAAACCGAATAGAAACATACCAATCATGTGGGGAAGCGGCTAACCGCTAACAAACCATAGCGGAGGGGGAGGGGTGCCAGGGGGTGGTTTGGTACCTAAACCTATGCATTTTATGACTCTGACTACTGCAGAAAGCAAAGGCGTAGGGGTATCCACATAGTGAGGTGCGAGATGGGCAAAAACAGGGTCAGTTGAGGCAAGTTGGCTATACAGGGACCTCAAAATAATTGGTGAGGTGGTACTCAGCAACTATGCGGTGTTCAGGTAGGTCAGATTATCAGCTTGTTCAGGGATAATCTGATCATTTCTGATAATCTGGGTGCAGGTATAAACATCCCTTACAGCTTCATTGGCCACTTTGTACAACCCTGTGATTTCAGTCTTAATGATGCAGGGGAATTCTGGGGGAAGGCTGACCTTGAGTAAACTATGTGCCAGCATGTTGATAGCTTGAATATTGGTATCCCAGAGTTTTATATATTCAGAGGAGTATACTGTTGCAACAGCCAGCTGATGGTCATTATAGAATGATACAGCATTTGTTTTAGGGATATACTGCCTGGGGTTAGATTGAGTATTGAATTTGGAGTTCAAAAATTGACTAAAGTCAATTTTGTTGGTGAGGATCAAATGATTTTACCTGAATCAACCTCAACCAATAGTTTCAAGGATTTTGGTTAAACGGAATGAGGCCATTGATAGTAAATTCGTATGGGGGTGAATGGAATTTCACTTAGGTAGGTACAGTAATCCAAGCCTGACCTTGATTGGCTGGTGTAACTTTGGGTGGGTGAGGGAGGCTGGAGTTACAGGTGGGGGCAGGAGCTTTGTGCTGGACCATTAATTGAGTGAGTTGGGGAGGAGGGGTCAGAGAGCTATTCCATTCAAAAACAGCCACCACGGCTGCAGAGAAGGGGTGGAGGTATTGTCAGTATTATGGTGGTCAGGTTTTCTTGCTATGGACAAGGGCAAAACAGATGGTACAAACGTGTCAACTGCTGTTGACCCTAGCCCAGAATCAGTGATCATTACTGTAGCTAGGTGATCATGCAGAAGAATCTGTTGGGCTATATAGGATGGCAAGAATTTATGGTAGCAGTGGTTGAGGGGTGGCAAGGCGCTCTGCACCAGTAGGTACAGTGAAAAGGAGAATAGGGTTGGCGCTATAGGCTAAAAGTCTTGTCATCAAGGCTTCATATAAAACCTGGGATGGGAGATGCAAAGGGGGGTTGCAAAAGATACTACCATTGTAGAATCTTTATAGAGGCATGTATAAGTTGTAGGGATGTAATTTTGCTTAAAAATTAAAGGGTAGCTTTGCTGCATCCTCTTTGGAGGAGAATATGATATCAAAGTAGCCCTTAAAAGAGCAAAAATCAATAAATTTAATTAGTTATAAGGTAGATAAAGAAAGTTCTATAATTGCCTTGTCAATGTGTGGGAACAAGCGCTCATACTCAACGTTAAGGCAGAAGCAAAGGTCTGAACATGGGAAAGCACCAGGGTTGGTATGAGTTGGGTGAACCTGCAAAAGGTGCAATGTAAGGTCTCTTGGGAAAATAAACTGAACCAAAGAATTGGGTGGACTGGCAGATCCAGGTTGCAAGCATTTTCCTGCCAGGCGAAAAACACTCAGAGGAGGTTCACCGCTGCCCCATCTGGGAGCAGAAGGTGGTGGGGCTGTTGGAATCCAGTTGCCTAGTTCAAGTAGATGCCAATTTCCAGCAGGGTTTCAACAACAAATTTATTTATTTATTTTGCCAAATTATTTTGGCACACTTGCATTATACAAAACTCTAAAATAATTTATAATACTATCTCAAGTAGGAGCTTAGGTGAGATAAAAATACTTTATTAAAATGCCTTCCCCTGGTATTTAGGGTCATCAAAGGCTAATAGTGAGATAGAGATTATCCAGTATAATCTGAGAATTAAGGCTTAGACATTTGGATACTCTGACCAATCAGCACTTTGGAAAATCTCCTCACCTCATCTAGTCTTGACACCCTATGATTGGTCCACCGCAGGTAGGATAGAACCATAGGGTAAAGATTTAATATATTGCACTTAATCATTGTATTAAAATTAAGTGTCTCATGGCCAATCTTCACCTGCTTTGGCTCATGATTGGTGGGTATGATTTCTTCACCCTTTGCTCCTCCCAAGCCTATAAAAAGGGTGGTTTTTTATAGGAAAAAGCACTGAACTGCTTCTAGTGCTAGGCGATCCTCCAACTTAGGTAGGGTATTCAGCTGAATGAGAGTGATAAGAGCAGCTTAATATGTTCTATTCAACTGGAGGTGAGGAGTAAAATGATTAATCCAAGTCAAAGCATTCTTATGGGAGAAAGGCAGTTTTATGATATAAAAATCAGACTAATACCACCTAAAATATTCTTATCACAAATTCAAGATGGCAATTGTCTGACATTACCCCCACAAGAAGGTTGAGAGAAAAGTAGGGCCATAGATAGCGTCCATGTACCCAATTTATGATAATACCTATACTAAGGACTTATGAAATCCTCATTGCCTCCCTTGTAGATGACAGTAAAAGGCCCCCAAATTTATACAACCTTGCCTCTTCTAGAAGTGATGCAGTTATGGTAGTACAGGACCATGTAAGACACTTGGAATGAAGGTAGGGGATCCCAGAGCTCATTGTCAGCTTAGACTCTTTTAGTACCAGTTTTAGCTAAGTTAGTCATAGCCTCAGATTGAGGTTGAATGATATGCTGAGCTAATCTTCTCATGGCTTTTTTAGTATCCTCACCTCTGGAGGAAAAGACATCCTTAGCTAGAAGGTCTGGTATCCCTGGTTATCTCCCATACAAAACAATGAATGGGGACATTTTCTGGATCTGATGATAACTAATATGGTAGGCTATCAGAGCACTAGCCAGGAATTGATCCCAGTGCAGTGGGCTGGAAGAAGCCATTTTCTTTAGGATTGATACCAAGGTTTCATTTACTCTCTCCATGGCCCCATTGGTAGAAGGATTATAAGGGGCTGAGAAGAGTTGTTGAGCTCTCATGGAGGTAGCCAGGATCTTGACCAATCTGGAGATAAAATTCTTTATTATCACAGAGTAGTACATGAAGGCAACCATGGCGATTGAAAATGTGCTGGTGAAAGAAGGATTCAGTGGCTTTGGCCGTTTGGGCTGTGAGCACATAGCTTCAATCCACTTTGTGAAATGATCAATTTCTACCAAGATATATCTGTTCCTACTGGTAATCTATGGGAGAGGACCTACCACTTCTAGGCTGATGATGTGGAGCTGTTGTTGAGGTTTAGTCAGTTAATATTGGTATCTGATCTTGAAACTGGATTACTTCTTACATGTGAGGTAGGCATCAAGGCTTCAACAATGGTCTCCATGATTCCTTCCCAATGGTATCTCCCCCTAATCTACTCAAAGGTCTTCTTTACTCCCCTTGGCCTAGGGTAGAGTGAGCCTTTAGGATAGCAGGTCACATTTCAAGGGGTGAAGCTAGGGCAGCCGCTTTTTCCCCACCTGTTTATATATGTAAACTTTTGGGTGGTTTACTGCACAGTTTTGGTTTTAAACTTAATAAAAATACTAGCTGTACAGTGATAATTAGTGGGTTGAGTCTGCACAACAAGTGGTAACAAATCCACTCTGGTAACTTTATTTGAGAAAAATAACTAGGTACATTTATTCCCTTCAATCTTCAATTTAGAAGTAAATATACCAATGATATATCAGTTGAATTCTGTTTTTATTAGAGAATGCTAGGGATTTTATAGGCTGAAGGCGGACAACTTTTCAGATAATTCTCTGAAAATCAACTGATTGATCTCCTGATACTATTAACCCTTAGGATTAACTTCCAATGATGGCAAATGCTTTCATTTTAGTTAATCCTCAGCTGTTTAACCTTTTACAGATAGGCAACCATCCCCTTGTGTTAGGAACTATACACAGATGGGATGAGGGGCCAGGTTACCTGATTATAACTACTAGCTACTGCCAAAACAAGCGTTAAAATGCTTCAGTAACTTCATAAAAATGACCCTAATAGTTCAGATCCACTGTTTGATTGAATCACTATGGCTTTTGACTATTGGCAATCAAACCCTCATCAAATTTCCTAATTAACACTGTTGGGGATGATGCCCAATAAAACATTAATCAAAACCAATCATCAGATTATATTATTTGGTTAATTACAACTAACAATTTAGTCAGGGATCATCCCTGACTAACTATTAATTGAAACCAAACATTGTATTATATCCTTTAGTTAATTTTGACTAACAATTTAGTCAGCAAATATTGCCAAACAATAGATTGCTTTTAACAACCATTGAAATTATAATTGGCAAACAAGATAGATAATGTGGTCAACTGAATTTCCAACAATATAACTTCCCACTCTCCATTTTGGTGTTGGGGGAGTGCCAGGTTAGCATTTTTTGGACAGTCTCATCCTCGTCCTCCCAGTCATCTGGGGTCAATAAGAGGTTATTAAACCTCTCCGCCTTGCTGCTATCTAAATGTGAGACCAGCAACCAAGTTAGCACATCAACGTTCATGTTATGGGTTCCAGTGTGGTGTTCAATCTTTATGTCATAATGTTGGAGCTTTAGAGCCCAAAGCGCTAAATTTCCAGTAGGATCCTTCATGTTTTGCAACCATTCTTTAAGAGAGCATGGTCTTTAACAACAGTGAAGGTTGTTCCATACAAGAAAGGTCATTAGTATTTCACACCTAGAAGAACAGCCAGGCACTCCTTCTCAGTGATGCTATAATTGCATTCTGCTTATAAAAATCCCGCTAAAGTATGATCTGAGATGATCTACCCTGTTTTATCCAGTTATGTTAATATGGCCCCAATGGCATAGTATGAGGCATTATTAACATAATAAAAGGTTTACCATAGTCTGCGCCACATGATAGGACGTTGTTATAGCAGTTGCTTTAGTGCCTAAAAGCGGCCTTCTGTTCTGCACCCCAATGGAAAGGAGTGTTCTTTATCAATAGGTGGACAAGGGGCTCACTGACCTTGGCAAACTTTGGGATAAACTGATGGTAATACCCCATCATTTCTTGAAATACCTATCTATCTGTAGATTATTATGGGGAGGTATTTTTCACCTGGCTTCAACCTTATCCTGTATGGTTTAATTTCTTATTTAGATATGGTGTGTCCAAGGAAATCTAATCTCCTCTGAAAAAGTGCACTTGGAGGGCTTTAATTTGATGTTGGACTCATGTAAGCATTAACCATTTCCTTCAAGTGAGTCAGATGTTTGTTAAAAATCTTTGAAAACACTATGATGTCATCAATATAGCCAATGACACAAATTAACTTTATATCCTGCAAGATGTGATCCTTGGCTCACTGGAAAGTTGCAGATGCATTGCACAACCCTTGAGGTAGTCAAGTAGTTTGAAAGAGACCCTCACTTCAAATAAGAGCGCATTTCTCCTGATCTTGAAAAGAAAGGTCCATTTTGAATAGCTGCTAGACAAGTCTATGGCAAAAAGAAGTTAGAGCAAAAGAGTTGGGCCAGGATGTCATCAATGCTGGGGATAAGATAGCTATCCTTTTTTGTGAGGTTATTTAGTTTGCAGTAGTCCATGACTATACAATGTCCTCCATTTTCTTTTTAATAAGCAAGAGGGGGAAGACCAAGGGCTTTGCAAGGGTATCAGTAGCCCAGCGTCTAGTAACTGCTTGATCTCAGTCCTCATATGCTGCTCTTCAACCTTTGACTTGCAATACAGTTTGGACCAAATGGAATGGGTATCACCCACATTGATGAAATGGCTCCAGTCCTTCATGTAGCCATATTCAGTATCTGACTTAGAGAATATGTCACTATAGCCTTAAAATAAGGTATAAACTTTTTTAGTCTTATCCGGGGTCAGCTTATTCAAGATATGAACATTCCATAAGGTATATACCAGGTTGACCGTGGGTAAGCCTATATCCAGCATAGAACCAGTGAAGTGAATATGTTCAATGTCCTACACAGGGACTAACAAGCATCTACTAATATCTTGGTGTTTTCTTACAGTGATGTCCGTGCAGATGAGGCTCCCCAACAGAAGGGTGAAAGTCTCTGGTAGGATGGGTCAAGGATACCCATAAATCCCTGAGTTTCCAAGGCTAACGCCCTCAAGACTTATAAAGTGCAACATGCAGTGGTGTGGGATTTAGAGCATAATTTTTGTGTCGACCACTCATTGTTCACCAGGATTAATAACTAATTTTTCTGAAGTTTAAAAGGGAATACCCTCCAAAGCATCCACTGAATTGGGTATTTTCTTTGTACAGTGCTTATTTGGAAAGTAAAGTCCAATTTCTTATAAAAAATATGTAGGTTATTTGAAAATTACTTTCTGAATAACCCACATATTTTGTCCAAAGGTGGTATTATGCAAAGGTAAAGTGGAAAATTGGTACTCAACCAGGCAAGAATATTCTTTCTTGCCAGGATCTTTATTGTATAATACTAAATACTGTATAACTGAGCTATAATAGGAACCCTTGCTTTATGTAGATAATTCATTCATATCCAATCATAAACTGGGTATCTATGAGTATATCATAGGTGTTGTTTATAAGTCCACTGTGGGGGCAAATAAGATAAGCTTTCCAATTTGAATGGGAAGGGAAGAGTAAGCCCCAATGGTGCAAGTGTTGCTTGGCCCTGTGTAACAATCAAGTTCATCTCAATTATTGCATTTTGACTCAGGTTTGGATTCTCCAAATCCAAGTCAAATTTATTCTAAAAAATGATTTTGGTTCAATTGGTTTTGGGAGCTGGGTTGTGCCTTTCCCAGATTGTATATTAGGCTTATATGATCTAATCAATGATTAGGGTGAGGCCCCCAAAGTGCAGCCATTAAAAGGAGTTCCCACCAATTATGAAGCTCACTTTGGAATTTTACCCTAGTTTTTTCTCCTGGGGAGCATTTTTGGTTGCTCCCCAGACAAGATCTGTTTGGTGGGCCCTTTTTATCACCTGAATAAAAATAAAGGTTGTTTTGGGGTTAGCATACCTCACTTACATGTTAGTCTTTTTGGTAATCCAGTTTCAAGAAGTTTTGTGTGGTTGGTTTGAACCAACCACAAATCAATTTTGCATAACTAACTTGATGTAGGAATAGTTTGGTGCTGTCAGTGCACCAAAGCATCATTTATTTATGGCAGTCATAACTGGGATTTTCTGACTGTTACAACCCACAGTTCCAAACTCTTAAGTATACTCCAAGTCAGATGACATCTTAATCTTTTTAATAAGCTTAAAGGATATGACAGGAGAGAATACCCCAGTGGTAGAATATGGACTCTCTACTACTGTCTCTCCAAGTTTAATTCTGGTACAGAAACTTTGGGTAGGGGATGACTAATACTGTGTTGGCTTGTGCACCAATGCCCCAAACTGAAGTAGCAAATAGCAAAGCAGTCCATGGAGTTTTTAGCCTATCATATACCGTGTGTTGGGCTGCCAGGGAGGAATCATTGGTGGCACAATCATCTGAAGGCTGGGCTTCAAAGTTGGCAGCCTTGGATGAGATGTTTTTCATTAAAGTAAAATAAAATAGTAGTTCTTAGGGGAATTATTTTATTTAGAATAATATAGCACTATTTATAGTGCTTCAAAATATAAGGATAGGAATAGGGATTATAAGGATAGGAATAGGGATATTTAAGGGTAGTGTCATGGGACCCATAGAAAAGTCCTGATGCTAGGATATATGGGAATAGATAATGATTGGTTAGAAGATCGGTGTATCCCCTTTAGGTTGGGACCACCTAGTGCTAAAAAAATAAAAAAAGATAAAGAGTGGATAGAGATTAGATAATGAATAGAAAATGTACATTTTCCCCAAATTCAGCATAATTTGGGCAAAGCCCCAAATTTGGTATTTTGGTTGAATTAAACTTTATTCTCAAATTATTGGGCCATCTACAAAATATACCCTTTGTATAATTATATCAATTTTCCCCCTGGACAAGGCTTTCATATAATTTAGGGAGAGTCTCAGCAGCGCCCTCTCAAGCCTTGTCCTAGGGTAGTAAATTGTGACCAGGGGGTTAAAGTAAATGGAGGGCTCAAATGGAGCAGCTCAAACACCTTGTCTGCTCCAGTTTCATAAAGCTTATAGGGGGCATGCCTGCAGATGGTCATTGAGTGCCTGCTGAAACCAGATGGCAGACAAAAGGCAGCTGGCTCTTCATGCACTATCTTGGAAATCTGCTTGGCGATGGAATCCTGGAGGGTGATAGTGTGCTTGTCAGTTTCAAGGTTGAGGTGGAGTTTGAAGTGAACATCCTTGCTCTTGTGCATGTTCTCCTTGCTAACCCATTTCAGATGTGGTGCAAACGTGCTGCTGAGCACCTTGTGGCAAAGCCCATCATTCCTGAAACAGACAATCTGCATCTCTGACTTGGGCAGCAGTCAGCAGGTTTTTTTGGGATTGGCAATCATTTTTGTAAGGTCAGGCCTGATTGCTGGAGGGGAGTCATCAAAGTTGGAAAGTGGTAGCATTTCCAAAAAAGTTGTTGAGCTTCACTTTTTCTTGGCTCTCATTTTTGTTGGGGTCATCAATATCTGAATCTGAGGGACAAACCAGGTAATCCATAATTTTTGCTTTAGAATTTGTGGCCCAATTTTGGGAGGGGCACCATTGAAGTCAGAAAGTGGAAGGATTTTTGGAAAGGAGTTACTGAGCTTCGTTTTAGGACTCACGTTTTCAAAGAGATCAGTGTTCATCTTAGTAATATCAGGTCTGATTTTTGGAGGGGCGCCATTGAAGTCAGAAAGTGGAAGGATAGTTGGAAAGGAGATAGTAAGCTTCATTTTTTCAGGACTCTTGTTTTTGGTGGGATCAGCGCTATCCAAATCTGAGGGCCAAACCAGGTAATCTTGATACTCTATTTTAGTAATATCTGGTCCAATTTTTTGAGGGGTGCCATCAAAGTCAGAAAGCAATAGGATTATTGGAAAGGGGTTATTGAGCTTCACTTTTTAAAACCTGTGTTTTCATAGGGATTAGCGTTCATCTTAATAATATCTGGTCCAATTTTTGGAGAGGCGCCATTGAAGTTGGAAAGTGGAAGGATAGTTGGAAAGGAGTTAGTGAGCTTCATTTTTTCAGGACTTTCGTTTTTGGTGGGATTAGTGCTATCCAAATATGAGGGCCTAACCAGGTAAGATTGATACTGTATTTTAGTAATATCTGGTCCAATTTTTGGAGGGGCGTCGTCAAAGTTAGAAAGTGGAAGAATAGCAGGAAAAGAGTCATCAAGCTTATTCCCAATGGTGAGAAGGTAAGTACCAGGTATTTTGCCTGGCATTAGAAGCGCATCATTGCACTGATTGCTTTTGGTGCTTACCAAAAATTCCTGCAGCTTGCTGACTGCATCAAATTTGGAAGCTAATTCTCAACTTGTTGGCCCAACTTGATTGGTCCAATTGCTCAGATGATGCTCATCCAAATTGATGTTTGGCACTTTTAACTCTGAACACTCAATAAAATTTGTTCTGATTTCTTTCACTAAATCAGACTGGAAAATGATGTCATTGTGGAGAGTCAGGTTTTGGTCACCTAAATAAATTTTATTATTAGTATTAAAATCATTTGTTGTCTTTAAATTCTGAGTATTCAAATTTGTTTGATATCTACTCTTTGATTAGAGGATAAGCATCAATTTGGTCAGCTTCTTTTTATATTGCTTCACTTTAGTGAGAAATTTAAAGAATTTCTCTTCATAATGGGAAACCCATCCTATAGGCCAGTAGTCATTTCTCTGTGTGATATTTTTCCAAGCATCGCTTTGGTCATTGTCCCATTATTCCTTGCTATATTTTGCTTCCTGCATATAATAAAGTATTGCCTTTTTCAATCTCTTTACTTTATGATGTTGGCTATATTGCTCTTTTTCATTTGTTTCAATTATTTCAGGCATATACAATAAATCAAGTAAGGGCTTGAGTTGGCCTGGTGTTTTAAACTGTATAGGACCTTCTTCTATGACATGTAAAGCTCTTCTTGGTAAAATCACTTCCCACAGTGATTGCATCTTGGCCATTCCAGTGGAGATATGCCAAAAGGTCAGGGTCTGGAGTACCTACTGAGGATTAAAAACTCTTTTCATCCAAGGTTGAGGCTATATCCTCATGGTGCAACTTGGAAGCAACCTGGCAGAAAGCACCATTTTGTTGGGCCACCAGGGAGGAATCATTGGCAGCATGATCATCTGAAGGCTGGGCTTCAAAGTTAGCAGCCTTGGACAAGATGTTTTTCATTAAAGTAAAGTAAAATAAAATAAAATAGGAGTTCTGAGGGGAAGTATTTTATTTAGAATAATTTAGCACTATTTATAGTGCTTCAAAATATAAAAATAATAATAGGGATTTTTAAGGGTAGGAATAGGGATATTTAAGGGTAGTGTCATGGGACCTGTAGGAAAGTCCCAATGCTAGGATATGTGGGAATAGATAAAGAGTGGATAGAAGATCAGTTTATCCCCCTTTAGGTTGGGACCACCTAGTGCTAAAAAAAATAAAAAAAAGATAAAGAGTGGATAGAGATTAGATAATGAATAGGAAATGTACATTTCCCCAAATTCAGCATAATTTGGGCAAAGCCCCAGATTTGGTATTTTGGTTGAATTGAACTTTGTCCTAAAATTATTGGTCCATCTACAAAATATACCCTTTGTATAATTATATCAATTTTCCCCCTGGACAGGTCTTTCACCTAATCCAGGGAGAATCCCAACACCGTGCATGAAGGTTTTCCAGGTTTCATCCTCCTTTCTCATTAATTTGAATCCCCTTCATCCTTCATTGATGTAGTTATATCCCTAGGTTGGCCCACCTCAATTAAAATTTAGAGGAGATGACATTTAACGGAGAGCTAGTATCCAGGATGGACATGAATCAGACTTTTTTGGATAACAATTTCCACCTTAGTCAGGGTTCCAGAAAAGTTAGAGGACAGAGCCAGGACCTCTTTAAGCAGGAAGGTGGAGGTCAGTTTGCAGGCTGTCTCAGGGTATTTATCCAGGATGGATTTCATGGTATGGACCCGCTGAAGAGGTCAAATCAAGATAGCCAAGAACTGATCAGCATCTCTGGTGGTGTCAATAATCTCAGGCCACCCTAAAACTTGACTGAGGTACGTTTTCTCAGGTATGGTGGCATTGTCTACTCCTCCAGCATTCAACTAATCAGGAACCATAACTTTTGCAGATACTCCTAAGACATAGTAACCAACATCTTCAAAACCCCATTCAGATTGCTACCAGAGGTGTTCTCAACAAATGTCAATATTGCAATAAAGGTAGAGAAGTCAGGCACATGAGATTTGTCAGTAATAGGGGTGCTTGTCCCTATGTCAACATCTCTTTTCCCTGCTCCTCAATGTCAGCTCTTTTCTTCCAGCACAAATTCTTATAGTGCCCAACCTTGTTACAGTTGGCACACTTGGAATGTTCATATTGCTTGCTTTTTGGTTTTTGATCCTCAAGGCCTATAATCCAAAGAATATACTTTTGGTCTTGAATGGCCAAGACTCAAGGCTTGGGCTTTTGGTCCTCAATGGCCAGAACGCGAGGTCTAGACACAAATCCACAAAAAGCTTTAAGCTTGTGGAAGTCAGAGACATCTATCAAAGCTTCTTTGATATCATACAATTTTTGGAAGTAGCATTTCACTGAAGTGATGTGCATTTCCAAAGGGTGGTGAGACGCCAACCCTATCATGATAGCTGCAACAGCGTTAACCAAGGTCAACATCTTAGAGGTTAATAGCATCTAAACTTCAACATAGAACTGTTTGGCAAAGGCAGCAATTGACTCTCCTTTTCTTATGCTGATGTGCATGAAGGCTTTCTTTTTCATGCTTAAGCTTTGTTTTGAGCCAAACTTGTCAATGGGCGCCTCCTTAACCTAAGCCCAAGTGCTAAGGGCATCTATATGAGCACCATCACTTCTTGGGCCATGCAACCCAAACAAGAAAGGATATGCTTGACCTTCTGGTGGTCAGTTGCCCCTTGTCAGGATTCTCCCTTTATTGGGGGAAGCCCTGACTAGAGGTCATGACCCACCTACAGGCAGATTCCAGATTGGGCTCCCCATTAACTTGGGTTGAGCCCAATCCAAAGTATTGGGGATTGACTCCAATAATATTTCAGTAAATTATTTAATTTGACACCAGCAACTAGTGCCAAGGATGTAATAACTCAATCAGGTTGTGGAAAAATCCATTTCAATGCTCACATCCTAATCAAGTTACCCTTTCTGGGACCACTGGTGAATTATACTGAGGATGGTTCCGCTCCCCTTGTATTATCTATTTATTTATACATATTCATCTTTGGCAATCAATGCTGACACTTTTCCACTCCCAATTCCTTCCTTTCCCAATCCATCAAGGTCATATTAATTTTTCAATGATCATTCTAATAGATTACTGCTTCTCACCTATCTTCTTTCCATTTTTAGTTTAACTTTAGCCTTAATGGCCTATTAACTCACTGGGGGCTTCAGGGCCCTGATTAATAGGGGCCAGGTTGGAGTTGCCCCCCTAAAGTCTCAACACCCCTTCCATGGATGCTTTGTATATATATAAAAACAAAGCAATGCTACCCTCTCCAGAGATGAACTTGTCCTTGAAGGTTTGTTTTAATGAATTATAGTAATCCCCAGTGAGGGCATGGACTGCAAGAGCATCCTGTCCCACGGTCTCTGAGTAAAGGTCAACTTATCAAAGAATCAGGAGAGCTTATCAAGCTGGTTTTGGATAGTTTCAAGCCTGGCTTTCATGGCAGCGATGGGCTTTTGGGAGATAAATTCACATAAAGCCAGTCTGGCTTCTATTGACAGCTTGTAGTTATAAGTTCTTCAACATGACTCTCCAGTGTCTCAACTTTAAAACGGAGTTGTGACACATGAGAGCTTTGGTTTTGTTGGTCAACTTCCACCATTACACGCTTCTTAAGCTCCTCTTTCTTTTTCTTACACCCCTCATCATCAGGTGGGTGGGAGCCTTGGGAGTGTACGTTACCCTTAATCTGTTCATAGCTATGCTCAACCTGCGTTAACCAACTATAAACATCCTTCAACAGTAAAGGCCCTTATAGGGGAGGTCTTGACCCACTGAGCTTTCTTCTCACATTTGCTAACCTGTTGAGCTAAATACTTGGTATTCTCAAGAGAAGCTTTAAGTGATAGCTCCTTTTCCAGCTGAGCAACCTTGACTTCTATAACGGGGGTAGCTCTTGAAGATTATTGCAACAGTCTCTCAAGCTCTTCAACATGGGATAAGGCTTGAGTCAGTTGTTGCTCCACTTCAGCTACACGTTGTTCATCCCCAGATTGGGGAGTGGACGCATACGCCAAGAGTTCACTGTGAGATTGCTCTTCATAATTTTTAAGTTCCTTAAAAACTCATTAAGTAAAGAGCGGATGTTAGAAGCATACATGTTCAATTAATTTCAGAAGATATTCATACCATCTTCTACATACTTCACTACATCAGCGTCCATGGTGGTAAGCCACTCATGCAACTGAATGATAAATTTTCGGTTTGTCTCAACACCAGATTGGGCTTTTCCAAGATGTTCAGAGATCTTAATATATAAGTTTTCGTAGGCTAATCTTAAAGTATCATGGTTTCCTAAGTGACGGTGCAACTCCTTATGATGGACACCTAACAGGTGAATCATGTGGAACATAGCAGGATGGGCAAACTTGCAGATGTAGATAGTAAATTTGGTAAGCTAACTATAGGTGTCTGGAAAGATTTGAGTCTCATAAAGATATATTAGATGATCCTCTACAGAAGAACATATTTTATGAGAAGCAATGTCTCCAGGGTTCAATATTCCATGAGTCAGGTCCCTCACTACTTCAGTTGCTGGCCATGTAAGGCTGCAGGACTCTGTTATAATAGTTAGTTTAAATTGGTCCCACTTCAAAAAAGATGATTGGGGGGGCTATCCATACGGTTGTCTTCTGCACCATCTTTATTTATCACCCATATAGTGATGCTAGCAGTGGGAATGTCCTCCATTTTGGTTATAGTTATACTTTTGGTGTACATACTGCCCCTGTATTGAGCAGCACTTTGTTGGAATCCTGTTAGCTAGTTCTTTCAGGTGAAATTTTCAGCAGAATTTTAACAACAAATTTATCAATTTATTTATTATTTCAAATTTTAACACTCAGAATGTACAAAACTATAGACTAATTTATAATATTATACCAAGCAGGAGCTTGGGTGAGATAAATGATACTTTTTTTTTAGTACTAGATGAGATAAATGATACTTTATTTAAGTGGCTTCCCCTGATATTTAGGGGCATCAAAGGCTAATAAGGAGATAGGGATCATTAAGTTTAAGATGAGTATTGAGGCTTAGATATTTGAAAAATCTGACCAATCAGCAATCCAGAAAATCTCTTCATCTTGTTTAAGCTTGAAACCATATGATTGGTCAACTGCAGATAGGATAGAACCATGGTGCAAAGATTTGATATATTGCATCCAATCATTTGTGTTAAAATTAAATGTCTTGTGGCCAATCTCCACCTGCTTTGGATTGTGAAGAGTGGTAAATTTTTTTCACCCTTTGTGACCTACCAAGCCTATTTAATGGGTGGGTCTATAGGAAAAACACTGAATTGGTGATAGTACTTGGGTGACCCTTTAACTCAGATGAGGTATTAGCTGAGAGTGAAAAGAGCAGCTTGATATGTTCTATCTGACTGAAGGTGAAGAGTAAAGCAATTACTCCAAGTTGAAGAATTCCGCCAGGAGAGAGGGGGTTCACATTATTAAATCTGGACTATTATCACCTAAAATATTATTTTTCAAAGCCAGGATGTCAATTGTCTGACAGGGGCCAAGTTACTATGGAGCAGTGTCACAGCAAGTTGGAGTGGCAAAATTAGATTTACTTTTCAATAAAATGCTCAAAAGTGAGATTGTGTGGAAATAAAAGCTTTATTTAACTGGTATCTAGTTTACTTAAAAATTTAAAATTTTCCCTAAGTTGATTTGTACATGATATAAGACTGTATAGAACATTAGTTTGGGGTAAACTGATTGGGGGACAGATATTACAGAAGGCTTAAAGGGTTAAAATAAAATAAATAAAACTTAAACCTTTAATTTAATGTTAAGAAGTTTAAGAGCATGATATATGTCATTTTTAGTATTAGGTGGTTATTGGAATTTTGTGAGAAATTCTATAAGCAGGCGCTACAAAGGCTACAAAAGTATTAGTTCCATGGCTCTAGTGAAGAATTAGTCAATTACAACGAAGTTAATACTTCTGTTGCAATAGTCATTCCAATCAAAAGTACTGAATCCAGTAAGAAGATAGACCAAAATTAAGCTACATGAGACAAGATTTTTGGTACTTTATTAATTAAAAATTAGAGATATTTATAGGGGAAGATTTAGTGGGTTTTTGCGAGGATTTTCTTGATGCACCTGAGGTAAGATCTTTCCTAACAGATGACTGATATTGCTGATTATCATTAAAATAATTATGATAGTAAAATCTGTTAATGCGCTTATTAGATTTGATTGACCTTCTTAACAAGGGCCCAGCCCCTTCAAAATACTTGGTCATTTCAGATTGCTTGGTTTCATCCATCATAGGAGGCCAATAACTCCAAAGAGTCTTACATTGGTCAATTGAAGAATTGAAAATCCCTGACATTGATTTTATAATATCATTTGACCAAGATATTGAATCTTGATCTAAAGTTATTCTGTTCATCTTGGAGGTATCTCCAACAATGCCCCCCTCAAGATCTTGCCTAAGGTACAAATTTGTGAAGAAACTACTATGCACTCTATTGATAACAGTACCAGTATCAATAGCGGCAATGGAGTATTCAACAACCCTGACAATAGATAATATGATAAGGACCAGCCCATAAGGGGTCCAGTTTATGAATTCTTCCTCCCAATCTATGGTGGTAGAAGAGTACAAGATCTCCAACTTGATATTCTGGCAATGTAGGTCTACTAGCGTTGGTATGGGTTCCTTCCTTCAAGGTGGTAGCCACAAGAAACTTTGAGCTAATGCTTGTAATCAGATTATTTCATCTGCCAGTCTCCTCATTGCTAAATCAGTGGTTTGTGGGGTAGCCTCCTCAAGTATAGATTGTACACTTGAAGGTAGAACAGGCTCCCGACCATATAAAGCTTTAAATGGAGACATATAAATAATATGATGGTAACTAACTTGATAGGCTAACATTGCACTAGGTAAGTAGAGGTTCTATCTACTAGGATTATTGGAAGCCATTTTTGAAGAATGGCTACTAGGGTACCATTTTCTCGTTTGATGGCACCATTAGTGGAGGTATTATATGGGAATGTGAAGGACTTGTAGGTACCCATTAATATGGTAAGCTCAGCTACCACCTGAGAAATGAAGTTGGTTTCATTATCTGATAACAGGACTTTTGGGCTGCCATGACTGGTGAAAACTTGTTTTAAAAACAACACCGTAGCCTTGGCAGTAACCATGGAAACTGAAATAGCTTCAATCCATTTAGAGAAATGGTTGATAGCTAACAAAATATATTGATGTCCATATATGGCTGTAGGAAGAGGACCTACCACATCAATACTTACAGTAGCAAAGGGTTCAGAAGGTCCTACAATTTGGTGTTGGAACATCAGATTTCCTCCACGTTGTTTTTGGCACTTAAGGCACGACTCCAGCACATCATGCACAGATTCCAGCATATTATCCCAGTAACAATGATTTTTTAATCATTGGAGGGTCTTAGCGACAGCTCCATGACCTACAGTTTAGAGGGCCACCATGATAGTGTCAGTCCTCGCAGAGGGCCAAATAAAGGGCAACCACTTAGATCCTGACCTTTTATATAGTGATCTGTCTTTGACCTGAGTGCCTTTGGTTAAGAATTGTAACTTTGAGATAACATCCTTAGATTCATGGAACCAGAGCTCAGGTCTACCAATCAGGTCATAAATGCGATCCTCCTCTGCAGAGAATAATATTAAGATAGGCAATTGAGAAAGGCCATCAGCGTTTTGATGTATAGCCCCAGAGCGAAGTTGAATGGTAAAATTGTAATTTTGGAGCTTCAAAGCCCATCTGGCTAAGCGCCCACCAGGATTCTTCATTTGCTGCAACCACTTCAGGGAAGCGTGATCCGTCACAATGGTGAGATGCTTGCCATATAGATAAGGGTGGAAATGCTTGATAGCAGCCAAAACAGCGAGGCATTCTCTCTCAGTAACACTATAATTGCGTTCAGCCTTAGAAAGAGTTTTACTATAGTACATAATGGGGTGATCGACCAGATTGGTATCATGTTGAGCCAGAATGGCTCCAATAGCAATATCACTGGCATCAGTAAATAGTATAAAGGGTTTCAAAAAGTCAGGATGGGATAAGATGGGTGCACTCATTAAGGCTTGGCGCAACAGATCAAATGATTGCTGCTGAGATTCTTCCCACACAAAGGGGACTTCCTTATGCAAAAGGTAAACTAGCAGCTCTGCAATCTCCACAAAATGGGGAATGAACTGTCAGTAATAACCAACCATCCCTAAAAACACTTGAATATCACGCAAGCTTTTGGGAACAGGCATGTCCAAAATAGCTTGTACCTTATTAGATAAGGGTAAAATGCCCTTATGATTAACCTTATGCCCTAAAAATTCCATCTCATTCTTAAAAAAGGCACACTTTGATGGTTTAAGCTTAAGTGAGGCATGACGCAGTCAGCCAAAAACTTCCTTCAAAAGAGCCAAATGCTCATTAAAAGTGCGTGAAAAAAACAGTAACATCATCTAGATAAGCTAAAACACAAGGAAGCTTTAAATCCCCAAACAAGCCATCCATGGCTTGTTGAAATGTAGCAGGGGCATTACAAAGCCCTGCGGCATATGAGTGGGCTCAAATAGTCCCTCACTAGAAATTAAAGCACATTTTTGACGGTCTTCCAGTGCAAGATCAATTTTCCAATAATTGCTTGCAAGGTCCATAGCTGAGAAATATTGGGACCCAGTCAATAGCCTCAAGGAATCATCTATATGAAGAAGCGGATAAGAATCCTTCTGAGTAACAGCATTGAGTTGATGATAGTCCATAACTACTCAGTGGCCCCCATCTTTCTTTTGGATGAGTAGTAGAGGGGAAGCCCAGGGACTTTTAGAAGGTGTTAATAGTCCAGCATCGAGAAGTTGTTTCAGCTCTACTAAAACCTGAGCCTCCTCAACTTTGGACTTGTGATATGGTCGAGCTCAGATAGGGGGAGTATCCCCAGTTTTACCTGATGCTGAACCTCTTTCATTAGTCCAAAATCTCCAGGACCTTGGGCAAAGATATTCGCATATTCTTCAATCAGAGCCTCAGCTTCCAGCTGTTGTTCTGAAGTAAGAGAATCCCCAAATTTGATGTCAATTCTAGCAATGATAGGGGGATCTTCCAGCCCAAATTCGCGTAAATCTTCACATCCTGAGACAGACAATAAGTCACTCACAGGAGCAGTCCTCACATAGGCGATGGGATTATTGCAATTCATTTTGCATAGGTTGAGAGGTGAGATTAGCCAATAGAACTAAAACAGTCCCATTGTAGGCAGGATCAAGTATACCAGGGAAAGGTAAAACCTCCAAGTGAAGGACTTTGATTACTGAAGATCTCTAACACATGATCACTGGGTACAAATACTTGAACTCCCATATCAATGATGGCTTAAGCTTTAGGGGGAATGGTAATTGGAGAGTTAGAATATAGCAGCATTTCTTTGGTGGCACAAACTGAAGAAGGTGGAAGTATAGTCCTTGGACCCAGGATTTGGTATTCAAGACGTGAGATAGAAGTGGGGTATTCCAGTAAGCAGACACGTCGCTTAAGTTTGCCCTTGGTACTGGGAACATTGTGTATAATTAGAGGTACTCGGTACCCAATTAAAGAAAGGTATTTGTCCTTAAGACTGATGATCACATCAAAATTGGTGAGAAACTTAGTTCCCAACAGCAGATCATAGCAGTTGTTATCCAATACCACTGCAGGGGCTGACACAACCAGCTTCCCAAAGCGCATCAGAAGAGAGGAATAGGCTCCTATAGATTTAATGTAGGAAGGTTCAGCAGTTCATAGTCTTGGGAATAGTTCAAGTCCAGCGCCAATTTGATCTTCTTCATAAGTTTGGATGAGAGTATATTGATGGGAAAACATGTATCAATGATAGCCAAAACTTTTACCTTATGCACGATGACTTCCACCTGGTTCACATCAGTGCCAAAGTTTGGGATAGAAAACACTAAGGGATTAATTAATTGAATAGAATTAGAAAAAGAAGCATAAACAGAAATAGCGTCTTAGTTAGATAGTTCATCTGGGATATCAAGCTCATCAGGAGTGGATACCACATAACAATTGGTAGAAGAATCAATAGGTTTTGACTGAGGCACCTGAGGTAGGTCAGCATAGGGAGCCTCATGCCCTATGCTGACTCCTCTTTTTTTGACTCCTCAGCTTGCTTCTTCCAACATTGAGATACCACATGACCCACAAGACCACAATAAGTGCACGGCTCCTTCTTCAGTTTGGATTTTGGTTTAGGTGGCATCGCATGGATGTAAGTATGAGGGTTATTAGAGGAGGTCAGATGTACCACCCCATTGGGAATCTCCATAAGTTCTTCCTTGATGTTAATAAAAGAGTTGAAATTCCGTTTTAGGGACTTCAAATGTAATAGTAATTGAGTACAAGAAGTGAATGCACTCAGTACAGCTGATATAGCATCATCAATGGTGATCTGGTTGCAAGTGACAAGTTTCTGGTCCTCATGGTAGAATCGCTTGGTGAACTCCTGGATAGACTCTCCTCATTTGATTTAAATATTCATAAAGGCCTGCTTTTTGTTGGCGAGGATTTGGTCACTCCCAAATTCCTTAACGAGGGCGGTTTTCACTTGAGCCCAAGTAGTACAGACCTTGATGTGAGGAACCATGATTTCTTGTGTAAACTGGCTTAGACAAGAGGTAATATGACGGACCTTCTGTTGATCAGTAGCCCCATCCATGGCGCGTTCATACACGAAAAGAAAAGAATGGATGCTTCCTTCACCTGGTTCAAACTTATCCTTGAAGGTAGGTTTGAAAAGGGTGATTTCTGTACTCAAGACATGTACACCCAATACCCTGACTGGCTCAGCCTCAGAGGGTTCAGACTCTATAATTGGGTAGCAGGGGAACTCAATCAATCTGTTGTCTTAAGTGGTTCAAGTCATCTTGTAGATTTTGAACCCATTGACTAAGATGGTTATTTGCAGGCGCTCGGTTTAAATTAGAAATTGCAGTAATCATCTCAGCTTGCTTGGCCTCGAGTACTTCACATTTGGCAGTTAACCAGTCAATGGACGCAGTCAACATAGTGAACTGGGTATCTTGCATAGTTTGATTTACATCACATAGATGATGCGCATTCTCAATACCATTCAGTAAGTTGATTAAGGAGTAGTCCAGGTTGGTTGGAAGGCCTTCCAAGGATAAGAAACATCCTTTAGCTAGGGCTCAAATTTGAGTTTTTAACACTTGAACTCATGAATCTAATAGATTAAAATGTTTGGGATCAGCCATTGGAAATGAGGAACCAGGGGGACCAGGAGGTCCCAGAGGTCCTTGTGATCCATCTCGACCTGTTGGTCCTAGTGGCCCTTGTTGACCCACTGAACCAGAAGGACCACGTTCACCCAGAGGTCCCAGGGTTACTGATGGGGAGCTAGGTGGTCCCAGTGGTCCAGGAGGACCAACAGGGCCAGGTACACCTTTGCTGACATTACCCGCCAGTTGAACAATATGTTGGACTAACTTGTTAAGCTCACCAAAGCGCATATCATGCTCAACCCGCAATTGGTCCATTTGGATTGAGATTTCAGCCTCCAGGGAAGTGATACAGTGGTGAATAGGATTGGTGACATTGCTAACTTGTTGAGATACTTCTTGTCCAATTTATCCCACCTCTACATTGTCAATGCTCACCAACTGGTTATGGATATTATTAATTTCTTATCAATTATTGAGAATAGCTTCCTGATTATCCCTTCCAAAGTTAGACGCTGTCTCATAGAACAAGGATAGCTGAGAGTGAAATTTTTGGGTTAGAGTCAACTGGTGCTGGATTTCGAGATGATGCAACCCCAAATCTGGAGTACATGGTGAATAGCAGGATGGACATAATGCTGGAGGTACTGTTCAGTCCTAGTCAAGCCAACTTTGGTAGGCTGTAACACCGCTCAGTTGTATAAGCCCATTATATTAGCTGTAACCTTAGATGCTCAGTCACAATTAGGGCAAGCAACAGGTTGGGAAGCTCCCCATATCAAGCCTTTGACAGTCTCCTCTACATTTGCAGCTTGAATCTGATAATTATTTTGGTCTGGGCCTTCAATGGCCAAGTCCATAGGAGCTTGAAATTGCAGATTATTGGTAGTAGCGGAAGGCAGATCCTGCCTGTTGGAGTGTACCCATTGGATAATACTCATAGATTTCTCAGAAGAGGGGCTCTCTTCACTAGATATATTCATTGGCGTGAAAGTATCTTTTCACCAGGTAGCCTCAGAAGCAGATCTGACAGGGAGCACCATTATTGGAATTTCATGAGAAAAATCTATAAGCAGGCACTACAAAGGCTACAAAAGTATTAGTTCCGTGGCTCTAGTGAAGATCAAGTCAATTACAATGAAGTTATTAGTTCTGTTGCAATAGTAAATTCCAATCAGAAGTACTGAATCCAGTAAGAAGATAGACCAAAATTAAGCTACATGAGACAAGATTTTTGGCACTTTATTAACTAAAAATTAGAGATATTTATAGGGGAAGATTTAGTGGGTTTTGTGAGGATTTCCTTGATGCACCTGAGGTAAGATCTTTCCTAACAGATGACTGATATTGCTGATTATCATTAAAATAATTATGATGGTCAGATCTGTTAGAGCACTTATTATATTTGATTGACCTTCTTAACAAGGGCCCAGCCCCTTCAAAATACTTGGTCATTTCAGATTGCTTGGTTTCATCCTCATAGGAGGCCAATAACTCCAAAGAGTCTTACATTGGTCAATTGAAGAATTGAAAAATCTCTGACATGGATTTTATAATATCATTTGACCAAGATATTGAATCTTGATCTGAAGTTATTCTGGTCATCTTGAAGGTATCTCCAACAGTGGTCCCAACCTAAGGGGGATGCACTGATCTGAACATGATATATATCTTGAAACATGATATTATTTAAATTCATAACTTTCTATACCATTTTTTCCATCAGGTTGTGATATCATCATCTCATTTTTGTCATTTAGCTCTCAAAATAAAGGTTGTCAAAAATGACCTTGTATATAACATGGATTTGCAGACCAATCAGATTATGAATAAACTACCAAATGGAGAAGATTAACTTTTTAGCATTAATAACTTACCAATGAGTCATTTAACTGAGCCAATCAGAAAATCCTAGTTTGATTAAAAGTCAATCAACTTAATTATGTCACTGATAGTTCAAAGGTATGGGCAAATCAGATTCCTTAATTTTGAATTAATAAAAAATAAGCTAATGGTGATCTAATGCATAATTTACTTAGAGCTTACAAACGCATATTTTTTAGTACTAGATGGTCTTACAAACGCATATTTAAAGTTATGAATTATACCATCAATTTATAGCTAATGGCTAATCAGAGCATGTGAATTGAGGAAAAACTGGGTATCTATCATTAGAGTCATCAATATAAATTCTAGACAATATACTACCAAGCAATCAATGTATATTTGACCAACCAGTAGTGTGTGACACTATTAATAGTCCTGATGCTGAGTTTAGTGGATTATAAACCAAAAATTCAGAACTCAGGCTCAAACCAAATTTTAAATTCAAGTCTGCTTAGCAAACCTATCAACTTATCAACTCAACTGAAAACATTATACATGCATTCCAATACTATCTTCATTGCATGATACAAAAAACAATCATGTTTTATGTTCATGTTATATATTTTTTAACAATTCTCCATATAACCTATCTATTATGCCAAAAAGAAAAATTGCTTATAATTGTCTGTTAAATTATAAAATCTAAGCAACAATGTAAGGATCAGCTTTGTATCAAATAAAATGTAAAAATATAGATTAGAATTGATAGCCAAGTAAAGATAATCTAAAGTCAAATATAAAAGAACACTTTTAACGTTGAAAATAACTGCTTTGGAGAATCGGGGCATCGATCCCCGTGCCTCTCGCATGCTAAGCGAGCGCTCTACCATTTGAGCTAATTCCCCTTCTTTAAGTGTAAGATTAAAATTTAGTAAAAGTCTTTTTGTAAATTTGTGAATGATCATAACCAGTATACATTAGACTATCATCAGACTTAAGGGCTTTCAATTTCATAAAGATTTTTGTAATAAAATATACTAGTAAACCCAATAGACTTTTGCACACTGAAACCATAAATGATTTATTCATTAGTTGGTTTGTTAAAATTAATTATGGTAAACTGCTAAACTCAATGTCAGCATTGATTATTTCTGCTTTGATGTATTTTTTTAGTACTAGATGGTCCCATGCTTTGATGTATTTATATATCAGATTTCTAGACTGTGGGGAATCAAAGAGTGTTTGTGTGTCAATTTTTCTTTTAATATATTTCAAACTTTACTATGTTTTAATGTAAACCGAGTACAATATGTTATAATTCATTAAAAACCTATCCACTGATTCCTTATTCATTGCTATAGGCTTTGTGATAGTTGAGAATGTAGAAATTCAGGTAAGGGTGCTGTTTGCAGGTACTTACTCTCAGTATTTCCACAATAGAAATAGTTGCAAAATTTGTCAAACTTGGTAAATATCTAGGACTTTAGGACCAAAAGTAATACATAAACTGTATAAGCAATTATTAAAAAAATTCATAAAATAAATTCTATTTTATTTAATAATAATTAGGTGTTTATATAAACCTTAGAAAAAATTATCATAGAATTTGCCACATAATAAGGACTATGATTAACCAATATTTAATATATAAAAGAATTTTCAACTCAAGTGGTGAGGGAAGTACACATTGATACAGATGGACTTCAAGCTCCTTTTTATATCATGTTGATTTGTTAGGATTATGAGGCTCTGGATCTGACAAAACTTTTGGATTATCATGATTAAGCTTATTGTTTTACTGTGCTGATCCATAAAATCTGGTGATATGTTTCAAGTTAATTGCCACCTCAATTTCAATCTCATTCTTATTTTAATAGAACCATTCCTGATATGGGTTATCCCAATTAGAATTGAGAGGGCATCTTAGGGTCATTTAGTTTCTAACAAATCAGATCTCTTTAAAAAATCTTCATTCTGTCTAACTTAGTAGTCTTTGACAAATCAGATGATCAAGTAAAATCTTCACTTTGTAATGATCCTATTTAAATAAATTAATCAGTCAGCTTTGATGTGACTTCATTTCAGCAGATTTAAATAAATTCTGGCTTCTGATTGGCTAGAAAACTATTTGCATACTTTGAAACCCCTTTCAGGTTTAAGAAAGGTTTCATTTTTCTCCTTAAGTGAAAAGACTAAACTCAGTTTAGTGTGAGGGCAAACTTTGTAGTTAGTTTGTCTATGACCCTTAAAGTTTCATTATCTTATATTTCAAGCTGAGCTATTAGACACCTGGATATTATTCTTTAATATTTTATTTGAGGTGGGCCAACCTAGGGATGATACTGCACCAATTAAGGGGTTTGAATTAATGGGAAAAAAGGATAAAATCTGGAAAACCTCCATGTGTGGCATATGATAGGCCAGAAACTCCAGGGACTGCCTTGCTATTCACTATCTCAGTTTGGGGCATTAGTGTGCAACGCCAGCACAGTCATAATTGTCACCTACCCAAAGTTCATCAACTGGAACCAAACTCAGGGAGGCAGTGATATAGGGTCCATATTCTACCACTGGGGTATCCTCCCCTTCTGGATATCTTTCTTAGAAGTACAAACATCCAGATGTCTAACTTGAAAAAAAGAGATGTTGACAACAGTAATAATATATATGTTGATTAATTAAAATCAGGAAGTATTTAGTTAAAGGTGATTTAAAAATATTGATATAGTAAAATCATCATATATGTATGTAAGCATGTATATTCTACATCTCCTCCTAATGACACAATTTTAACTAAAATTAGTATTGATATTCTATGAAATAAGAATATCCAATGCTTTATATTCTAAAAGTTATATTGATATAGCCTTTATATATTTTATTTAACCGAGGCAAGCCGACCAGGGGACAGGCATTACTGAAAGAAAGAAACGACATGAAACCTGAGCAGGGTCAACTCCGTTGAAGAAAGTTTTTCCACCTCCGGATCGGGACTCAAATTTTTCTGGTTACGTCATGGGTAAGGTTTTCGTGTTATTAGACCTACTAACCGCCAATAGCTTCCTTTGGCTGGCACCCCGATCGATGTGCGAAGGGTGGGAATCGAACCCGCAACCTTCAGGTTGGTAGCCGTACGCCCTTACCGACTCGCCTTCCACCCCCTAGCCTTTATATGTTGAAATTGATGATCTGATAGATTAACTGCTAAATTTTAGTTATAAGTATAAATGGCCCTGTTATTATACACACCAAAATATAGTACTGTATATACCTTAAAGTATAAAATAAAAGAAATGATCATTCAGTAACCATAATAATGTTGCGTTTAGCTGGCATATTAAAGATAGTATAATATTTTAAAAGCTTTTACCATTTAGTGAATGCTTTAAATTTTTCTTATCTTGATCTAAACCTTCACATCACTGTTATCCATTACTTTTTAATGGATATCCAGCTAAAAGACATATATTATGTCAAATAACCACAACCGCTTAGATGAAATCACTGTTCACAAAATCAACAAAATAAGCTTGAAGCTGTTTAAAAATCATTAAACCTATCAAATCATCTAAACAGCCTCTAAACAAACACCAAAACTACTAACCCCTTTCAAATCAAATGAATATCCAACAACTTAAATAAAACTATTGAATCTATAAAGTCAAAAGAGGCTTTTTTTATAACAGCCCCAATACCATCATCATTACAGGATGTCACACAATCATCATATTTCAACTGATGATTTACCCAAACTTTCACCAAATTTCCAACTATAAAAACATATAATATCAAAATATTTCAGTACATTGCTTACTCAAACTATCAACGTGTACCCTAATTTCAAATTCATATGGCTCAATCCACTGAATTTCATCTACTATGAGCTATAAGGGACCACACACCAGTGGAGCACTCATATTTGTATCTCTAGAAGGAGATAAAGTTGCAATCTATTTAATATACTTAAGCTTTACCTGATCTATAGGTACTGGCTAAGGATTCTTGAGGTTTATTCTTTTGTAAAACTAATATAAATTTATCTTATATAATTTTACCCTAAGCCTAAATTAAATTTATACTCACAACCTATATGACAATTTTATTAGTATGATAAGAAGGATTAATTAATGATACCTATATAGTATTTTTTTATATATTTTTAGTACTATTGAGGTACACCCAAGAGGGGGGTGGTCAAATATTATTAATAGATATCAAATAAAACCAAGATAAAAAATCTTCAAAATGGCGCTGCAGCGGCTAGCCTAAGAGGCCATATTAGATGGGGAAGGGGGTTGTGGTTTTTCATCTGGTGCAGACCTGATATAATGTGTGAGAGCAGACAAAATAGGAGTTGTGCTATTGTAATAATGTGACAGAAGATAGAGAAAAACTAGATATGATTTGTCTAGGACGCACACAGTGTGCAGCGCCTTGAAGAAAATGGGCAAGCTGACTTTCAGCATATTTAAGAATCTTTTAGCAAACAGGAAGATTATTAGTTTTATTTTAGGTCTGCAGGTAGTGGGAGTTGAACTTTGACATCATGGCCGCATCAAAGCATGAGTAATGCAAGGATCCTAGCTGTATCCATAAAAATGAACTGGTTAATTCACCCCTTTCAATTGAAGAAGAGGGAACGTTACCAAGCCCTTATGTTAGAAAAATTAGCAGAATTTAAGCAGACTCTTGATGAGCGGTGGGTTTTATGCTGAGGACCCTCAACATAATTTTATGACAAGTCAAAGAATAGAGAGGGAGGATTTACCAGGAAATTTGCTTCTGCCAAATCCTACTTAATGAAATTTGCAATAATCTGTGACAAAATCTGAGCATATTTGGGCAGATCAAGACTGAAGTCCTGACAGGACTGGCAGCCCAGAAATTGATCCAGCAATGATCCTTTCTAAGGGAAAGAAATTTTTTTAGGAAAATTTTGAGATATGCTGACATGCTGAAACCCTGAAAGAAGCAAAAAATCTAGCAACAGGAACCACAAATTAAGGCACCCACAGTGAAAGCTGAGTCATGATGCAAAAGTACTAATGGTCTTAATAATTGTGTATCCAGTTGTAAAAACGTTCCCCAATCCCCACCCCTGACTTCCCTTCAACTATAAAAACCCAATAAACTAATGATGGTAGAGTGCTGAGTTATTTTATACTATCATTAATAAACATTTAATTTCACCAAATTACTTTAAAAATTTTGTAAGTTTCAACTAGTCTGTCTATCCCCAAGGAACCACCCCAACCAATGGAGGGTCCACACTCATTTGTATTAGTAATGATGGTGGCCATCACATTGGTTGTTTTAGCTATTGCCTCTCTCAGCACGGAAAACCTCAGGAGTCATACCCTTCAGTTTATCAAGATGTCCTTGCTCAGCAAAATGACTATTAAGAATCTCAAATTGAACATAATGACCAAATGTTTAACTTACTTTATTCAAATTTTGAAGAAAATGAAAATGATGAACTGTGGTCACATCTTGGGGAGACACTGTTATGATTAAACCTGACAAAGTGATTTCTACCCCTAATGATCAATTATGTGCTCAAAAGAATTGGGAAACTGGCCCAAATGTAAACCAAGGAGGGCGGATTAACCCATCACTTAATTCAGTTTACCCAAATCATGGAGGAAATGGGAATGAAAATTCAGCGGATGCTACTCAAAGCAAAAAATTCAAGATCAAACCTGACAAGACCATTATTACTGCACATTAACAGGTGCATATCTGACCAAGTCAGGAGTCCTACATGAATGGAAAAAAATGGACAGAACAATTCCCCCCTGCTGACCCTGGCAGTTTTACCCCATTTTAATGTGGTCAAGAATACTTCTAGCGATCGGCTTATTGGTTGGAATGGGGGTGATGTTCATATACCAATACTTTATGCTTTTGTCCCCGCATGTTCTTATTCACATATCATTAGAACGGCAATGCCTTGCAGACTCTGGATTTTATCATGGGTATTGGAGTACCCCCAATGGAAGCCAAGTTTTTCTTTAGCATGTAAATTGTCTGAAAAGTAACCTACAGCAAATGAAAGCTCCTACTATCATCTTTGGACTCTTCAGAGAAGTTGGCTGGGATATTGTGACAAGATTTCCATTGCATAGTGGCTCCATGGCCATGTGGAGGGCTTGGTGGAAAAGGGTGTTGGTGAGGGCAGCATTTCTTTGATATAAACTTTTCACAAGTTTAATGCACATATTCTGACTGCTTTGCAGAAATAAAAGAGAGTTCTAGTTGTATGGGAACAATTAGACAGTCAAGTCTTCTTTACAAGTGATTTAACCCACAAACAGGTATCCTCTTTCAGGAAAGTGATATCTACCCCACTTCAGGTCTTTTAGAAAATAGATAAGGGCAACTATCCCTTTAACCCTTCCAATAAAGTAAAGATATAACAAATACTGATATCTAGATTCTGTCTTTATTTGAAATATCAGAGAGGTTTAAATAGGGAAGTTTGGTAATCAACTCTTCAATTGGCACCTTATTAAAAAGGCATTCATTGCTGATGAACTAACCCCTAAAGAATCATATAATTTATGAATAATACTTCTATTTATATATCCATCTATTTGGCATCCAATGCTAGCTAGATTATGAACCCTTTTGGGTTGAATTCTAAATTAGCATGCCCAACGACTTCATCCAATGCCAGTAGATTAATCTTCACAAGCTAGCGGCCATGCTTAGGCAATGGAACAAATTTCTCATTATGGCAGGAATTGCCCAGGAGAACCTATAAGTTACTGACATATAATTGTTATTGACACTTTAGCACTTCAACAACCACCCTTATCAATTATTAACCCATCCTTCTCAATACACATAAATAATTTAATTGTTGACTGTTCATCCAACAACTAAACTCATTTATAGCATTTTTGTTGATTAATTTTGACAAGCCATTAGTTGAATCAAGATTAGAAAAGAGTCTCAATAATGGTAACTAATTAATGTCTCACAGGAGAACATACTAGTAAATAACCATTTATTATCAAATTAATTGATACTTTAAAAGTCTAATATGATTACTAATTAAGCCAACCAAATTGGTCTTAAGACATATTAATAGATATCCGTCACATCTAGATAATGTAACATATAAAATATTGAAAGATGGTAAGCTAATGGTGTGAATTGTATGTTGGAAAGCCCTTGAAAGTGTGGAAACAATACTGAGGAGAAGGATTAGAAGCTGGATTGAAAAATTCTGTCCAATAAAAATCAGGATTGATAGAATAAAGTTTCTTTGCATCATCCACCCATCTGAGAAACTTTAGATGTATTGATAATGGGTGTTGTAAAGCGGAAACTGAACAGGTATGGGGTGGTTTCTTATGATTAAAATAACAGTGCTTCTTGTTTGATGACAGGAAGCATGATCTAAGCCAGGAAGGATTTATGTAGATGTGTAAGATTTTGTTATAAAACTGCTTGGGCAATTGTTTAAAATTAAATAAAATAAACTACTAGAAAAACAAAGTGTTGGAATTTAACCAGATGGAATCCTCCAATGATTATCATAATTTGGGATGATATGGTCAATCCTGAAAGAATGGCTCATTAACTGAATTTCGTTGTTTTTAATATGATTGCTATTTAGTTGCATCCAATTTGAATTGAGCTGAAATTAGTATTCCACTGAGTTTGGAAGTATATTCAAGTGGGGCCAATTGGTGGCCCCAAATTAGTATAAGGATTACCAGCGACTAATAAGCAAAAGATGTTCCAATTGGTATCAGTCAGCAGAATCAGTGTTTTATGCCAACTGCCATTCATGGACTGTTGTGGGACTACAGCGGAAAGCCAATGTATTCTCTCAATCATCCATCTATGATTTCACTGCCTGTACTATTTATCCAATTTTGGTAGATCCAACAATTATGAGTTTGAGGCAGCTGAGGTTGTTTACAGCACCTCATTTACTATAACAATTATTGCCTGAATAAGGCGATTCCTAATCAATTAATTGAGATAAGTCAAGATGAGACATTGGTGAGATGCTGAGATATTCCAAGTCAAAGCAAGTAAACAAAGTTGTTTTTGGTGCATTATTATCAACTTGAAGGTCAAATCCAAATTTGATGTTTAATTAGATTAATCTTTTATATAGCTCACTGGTGACTTAAGGACGAGGATGAGCTGAAACTAATTCAAAAATAGGGAAGTACAAGGTAAGAGGGTTGACACCAGGGAAGAGAATAGTGCAGTAGAAGAATAAGAAGAGTAGTTAGCTGAAAGAACCAGAAGAAGAGCCAATAGGTTGGCGGTGGGTGCAGTAGCCCTGTTGTATATAGTATAAATCTGGTGCTTCCCTCTCAATAAATATCTTTCTTTGCCTAATCTACTTTTTATTATAAGTTTATAATATTTAATTAGTTGGAATTTAGGCTGGGGGATCACCAAATGGCGCAGGTGAACCACCAAGGGGTCAGCTGACGCTGCTGGCCCTGTTGTATAAGGCAAAATGGCAAGAGCCAGCCAGTCTTCATACTGTTTTGCCTGCCAACTAGCAGAGTCCATAGTCAATTTTATGACAACTATTATCTAAAACCAAGGTGTTTATTGAAAGGGGATTAATGGATATATATTTAGATGACTAATGGCAATCAAATGCCCACCTATCAATTATTATTGGCATCACATGTTAAAAAGTAATATAAATCTAGAAATTGACCTATAGCCTTTGTTCTGCTATTTAGTAAAACTTACTTATTAATTTTCATAAGTTTTTAGTGATTGCAACCACATGATTTAGTAATAATAAACGCAATTGGCAATCAAGCCCTATACTTTCAGCAAGTCTACTCATCAAATTAGTATATTTTATCAGTTAGTTAGAATTAAAGCAAAAAAGTCTTCCCATGTGGAAGTCTAAAACTTCAAAACTAGGTAAATAAATTAGTAATTTCTACCAACTAAATTAGAATGCTAGTTTTTAACATATTGAAAGAAGCACAATCTGGTAAAAATCTCAACAATGGGTAAACTGGAGCCAGCAACAGGAGATTAATGGATATGGACAGGAGAGGTTGGCTAAGATTCATCAAACAAGGTAATCCAACTAGAGACTGAGCCACATTGTTCTCCTAATTGTTTAAGAAAGCTGCTTTTGATTGGCTGGCACAGGAGGAGCTTCACCTGCAATGTTTGAGGGATGGGGATGGATGATTGAGCCCCATTAAAAAATTTGCTAGGGCAGCAGTGGGGCAGTCTCTGAAGGAAGGAGGGACAGAGGCTGCTGCAGCAGTTAGGGAAGGGCATTTATACTTTTAAACGATATATGCCAAAGTACAAGGGGAATATAGTGCAGCAATTTCTCATCATGGGCCCAAATGGGATGGTTGAGGGCAGAGCAGATCACAGAGCAGGGGGGAATCACAAAGTGAGTGTCCTAATGGAAGGGGCAGATTATCACAAAGGCGCAAGGCGCTGCATATAATGGGTAAAATCTGCTACATTGCCCTAATTCTGGGACAGTTTTGGAAAAGCTGGCAAAAGCAAAGCCCTGTGATCATAATGAGACATTTATTTATAGTAAAAAAATGCCATGCAAAGCAAGCAAAGTCTGATAGTTTTCAAGATGGGGTTCCCTTGAAATAAAATGAGGTTTTTATACCATGGGTCATCAAAATAAGATGCATGAGGGGAATGAACCTAAGATCAGCATGATTTTTGGCTGATTATCAGATCAAAAACTATTAATCTGATAAACTTCTTGGCATTTTTAATTGGTAATTAATTATGCATCAATGGGAGTTCTGCTGAGCTTCATAAAGGTAGGTGAATAACTAAAATTTGTGTTGAAGATGGTAATGCCATTATTTTTTAAAACTGGGCTATGACATCACTCTCTTACATGATGGAGGCATTGGCGGGAAGCAGCAGAGGTGAGGGCAATGGTATTTCCAGAAATGCGGTATCAGGTGCCTAAATACTAAAAAAGTGCTCTTGGCAGCCCAGGCATTTTGCCACAGTGGCTAAATGACATGCGCTGATGAGGTGCAAACGTCAACAAATTGAATGAGGAGGGAGGACTAACAGAAGGGCGCTAATTGCAGGGCACTGGAGGAAGGGCGTCATTATGGGTGAATGTGACCTCAACTGAGTACAAGATTGTAGGTGGTAGAGCAGCAGACACCTTGGCGTCATGTGGACTTTAAAATTAGTAAATTAATAGGAACGCAAAGAGTAGAATCTGAAGTTTTTAACAGGCCAAGACCTGCTACAATGTACTAATTATGGGATAGGTTTGAAAAAGCTAACAAAAGCAAAATCCCAAGATCAGAATAAGACATTTATTTTAAGTTAAAAAATGCCCACACAAAGCAAAAAAACTGATAAAATTTTCTGTGGGAGTTCTTTTATAACTAAGGGAGGCTTTATACCATAGGTTGGTGAAATCAGATTCATGAGGGGTGAAGTAAGTCTAAGGTTACCAAAATTACTGGCTTTGCTATCAGAAAGATAAACATTGATCTGATAAACAGTCAGGCATAACCAATTGGTCCAGAATTCTGAACTGGTGTGAGTTTACTAAGCTTCAGCAAGGCAGTTGCTCAAATATGAGTTGCATTGAAAATGAAAATGCCACAATTTGGTAAACCTGATTGTGACATTGCAAGGTGGCTGATCTCATTGAGAACCACAAACTTCAGGGTGGGGTCAGTGTCATAAGCGGCCAAACCCTCCATGAGCTCATGGAAAAGTTGCTCAGGGAGAGATGGTTGGGTAAGACAGCAAATTAAGCCATCAGAGTGACTTATGATAGCGTATCAAACAGTTTTGTTTAATATGGTTTCCCTCATACCAAGTCTTAAGGGAATTCTATCACAGCAATGGTTTCAATATATTTCCTTTTAAAAAATTTGGATAGTTAACTTTTTATTTATGTTAAACTTTAATTAAATTTAGTTCTTAGCCAATAATTCAGGGACCAATTAGGCATCAACGCCTAAATATTTGATAATTTTAACTTTAAGGTTTGCTCTATAAACCTTCTGGGGCAGCATTTCCCAATACCAGTTTGTATTTGGTTGTTTCCACCGTGCTTCCTAATAAATAAACTTACATATATGATTCACTATAAATATCTATTTATTTTTTATTATTTTCATCAAAATAATTTAATTCTCAGCAGATGTATCAACTTAAGAACCCCTTATACTTTTGTTAATTCTGATGATAGATAAGCAACTCCAGAAGATCCTAAAGGTAAGGAAAGCTTGTCCATTATACACCAGCCAAGTAGACCATTAGTGATTAGGCTGTGTGACACCTGAGATTCCAAACCGCGTTTTTCTTTGGGAATAATTTTTTTAAAAGGGAACTTACCTAAGATGGCGTTCAATGGAGAAAACTTTCTTTATGCATGGGCTTGTTTACTAATATAATGTTTGAACTTAATAAAACTAAGTTTTAAATTATTCCAAACTCAAATTTCATTAAGATAAAGAACATCAATTTTACAAGCAAATCTAGCACCATTGCCTATCACAATGGTTCCCTTCCCCTCCACTGTGATAGGGGGAAGTTGGGGAATGCTATTCAGACTGCTGGCAGTTGAGGCCTCTTGTTCCTGTCATTGACTTCCAAGGAAAGCGTCACCACTTTCTGTGAACCCTGGACTTTTAGATAGTATTCTTCCTACCTCCATTATGAAAAGGTCACCAATCATATTTAGGGATTCACGTTGCACCCACTTGGGGAGCCAAAGGGGCTCTCCTTTTAGTGAGGGGTAACGCAACAAATGGTTCTGTTCTTAATGGTTTTCTTAATGCTGAGTTATAAGTTAACTTCAACACATTAATGATTGCAATCAATTCACAATATAAAAATTTTGGATAACGATTTTTCATTTTTATAAATTTAAGTTTAATTTAGCACTTAGCCAACCGTGGATGTTGGGGCTGATTAGGCTTCCACGTCTGCATTCTAAATGAATTTAGCCTCAAAACTTGCTTTATAAGTTCTAGGGTGGAATTTTCCAAATACCAGTTTAAATAAAATTGTTTCCGCCACATTGCCCCTCAAATAAACTTACCCATTCATTTAAATATAATTATTCATATATAATAAAATATGCAATGAAATAAGCTTTTTATCAGCGGTGGTATAAGAAAAAAATTCCTTGATGATGTTGTTAATTTTAGTATACATAAGCAACTCCAGAAGACCTTAAAGGAAAGGACGCCTTGGCTGCCATAACTCAGCCATGTGAACCATTAGTAAGTAAGCCATGAAATACCTGAAATCCAATGTGTATTTCAAATAGGAACTATTCCTTTAAATCTGTAACTTACCTAGAATCGCTTTTTAATTGATTTATCTCTCTTTTGGAGAGGGGTTCATTTGCTAATATAACATTTGGGAACTTGGGAAAACCTGAGCGTAACATCTGGCAGCTGAGTGTGCAGGAGGGGATAGCATATTTTTAAACTAGTGGCATCATAGCTGTGACCATGGTGTGGGCTTCTTAAGTAAAGACAAGGCAAAAGTACTATTTGAGGTGGATAAAATTAATAAAACTGGCAGGCTTGAACACTTCCTAAGTGTGACAATCAGGTATACCATTCATCACATTTGACTTGGGATTTGAAAATCTAAAACAAGTTGAAGCGCTTCAAGGAAAAATGACTGAGTTCAGGATTTGCCCCTCCCAAGCTATTCTTTAAGCTTGCAAGAACTAAAGTGTGGCGCATGGGGGCTATCCAAAGGGTGACAAAAAAGGCTTAAACTACGCCTTTCTCAAACTTCAGCTCAGGATTTTTAATCTCTATAGTCCATCTTGGCATCCATGAACTTGCATTACCTGGTTTCCACAATGCAGCAAGTTTTTGTCATGTAACAAAAAACTTGAGCCCTTGGGGCTTGGCTGCCTCAAGTTGCTCTGTCTTTTCTTGGTGTAATCATGACACTAGAGTATGTTGGGAAAGATCCATCATATAACAGTTCTGTTATGGTAATTTTAAATACAAAAGATTTTTTTGGATTACCTCACATACATGTCATTTCTTTCCATGTTTAAGTTTACCTGGATCTATGGTTAATTAATTTTTAGCACAAAGTCCCTTTACACACTCTTTTTACAGATTAAAGTTGGCTCAATCCAACTCTTGGCTTAATGTATATCAAGACTATGCAGTAAGCTAAAATATAATTTAGTATAGAGTAACCACGCAAAAGATTTTAACAATTTATTGATAAGTTTGATAATGTGAACACTCCTTTATTTATAATATATGAACAATATATAGTCAAATCACTTCACTTAAGTTTCTTCAGATGTTAATGAAAAATCTCATTTACAATTGCATATAAGTGATTATGTCAGAATGTTGAATTAAAGAAAAAGGATTTAAATGGGAAGCCATGGGGTCAAATACAATACAAATCTATTTAGGGGTAAATTTGATAATGGGGTTGGGATTGTATTACAATTTTGATTTACAAACTAGGAATCAAGTCAACAATTATACAACGTTACCCTCCTGACTTGATGGACCACTCAATCTTGAAAGGTACACGCGTCAGGCTCATGAAAAGGTCAGAGAAACTTGGTGATAATGAAATTAACTATTCTATCATCAATTAAGCCTCAAATAGTATAGGCTTCAGCAGCGACTCACCTAAGAACATAAGGTCCTTTCCATAAAGTAGATAGCTAATTGTACTATCAAGCTCATAAGTATTAAAGTAAGCGACTTAGTTGCTGCTAAGAAGCTTGCCGCTGTTAACTTATGTAAATCATCTCTCGTTTTCTTATTGATTCTTTTAGCCAGATCTGCCACATAAGCTTTGGTTTAGAAGATCATGGATTTCCTTAGTTGGTCAAAGTACTCAGATGGAAAAATCTCATCACCATTGTTCATTATCAAATGTACTAAGGATGGCAGTGCAGGTTGTCAACCATACAAGAGCTGGGAAGGTGAATATCCTGCTATGCTGCAGTAACTAATATTTTAAGTAAAAGTGGTTAAGTCCACATTTATGGGACATTGAGAAAGAGAATTGTTAGCAAACTTCCAAAGAGATTGTACTAAGGTACTGTTGGCATGTTCCACTATCCCATTGTTACTGATGATATGGGATGGTAAGACTCTGTAGATTCCCATTAGCTCATTCATCTTGGGAATGACTTGAGATGCGAAATTAGTGGCATTGTCCATGAGGATAGCTTGTGAACAACCATACTGGTGAATTACTTGTTACATTATAATTTTGCAGTCAATATTGCTCCAAATTCTCTAATGGCTCAAGACTTGACCCAACTGTTGAGATGAATGATTGATACTATATTAAGAAAATGAGGACACTGGTTGGGGAGGGTCATATAATATCTATAGACATGGTATTGCAGGTTATTAGGTTTAACCAACTTGTAGGTAGTTGTATTATTATAAGTCTGATGGACTTGACATTCATGACATTTCATTAACACTACCTGAGTATTGAATCTTAATCATTCCCAATAGTATCCTTGTAGATTAACTTTAAGGTCTTGAGGAGTCCTCCTTGTCCAACTGCGTGACAAGCTTGCATGATTATCTCCAGATGAGCTAAAGGTGGGAGTATATCCTTTGGTCATTCCTCACAGTTATATACAACTATCCATCCTGAATTTTGGTGTCTTTAATTTAACAATCTAGGGTGCAGCAAATAGCAGGCTTTATATTGACGTAATTCTTTGCTTTCATTTTTTAAAAGCTGATCTTTAAAGGGGGATAGAGCTGTTACAACAAGAAGCCACAAAAGATCATTAATATTCCGATGAGTTTATCTTTAGCTATACACTAGCTCATATACACAGGACTGCAAATTCAAGGCACATTGTTCTAACTGACCTTCTGGTTCCCTAAAATTATATACCTACTGCGAGGAAGCATGTTTGGTGACAGTCTTAAAATTGGTTTCAACTATATAGACTCATAATTCTGCTACAGTCATATATGGCAGCTAAGCATTATCATCTAGTTACAATGTAATTGCGTTAATGTTTGTCCAAGACATGACTGCAGAAGGCTACCAGATGCTCTTCTCTGTTATTTACTATCTGGGAGAGTACAGCTCCTATATCCATGATAGATGCATCATATTGTACTATAAAAGGCTAGTTAGAGTTGGGATATCTTAGAATATGGGCTTCAGTTAGGGCTTTGATAATCAGTTAAATGGCTTTTTACTTTCTTGAGACAATTGGAAAGAGACTCCTCCCTTAGAAGTTTTAATAAAGGCTCAGCAATTTGAATATATCATGGCATGAAATGGCAGTAGTATCTAACCATTCAAGAAATACTTGGATATCCTTTTACTTTCAAGTTCCTTCATATAATTGATAGCATCAAGTTTTTAAATATGTCCATAATCCTTGAGTGTTGACAATGTGAACCAGATAATTCATCTGAAATTTATTAACTGGCACTTACTAAAATTTATTTTTAGCTGATCTTGAAATAACCTTAAATTGACCTCTTCCAGGCGAACTAAATGTTGGGTGAACACTTTTGAGGACAAAATTATAATGTAAAGGTAAGTAAAAGCTACTCATCTTCATATCTTCTAAAATAGTATTCATTGCCCAAATGTATATGGCTATGCGCTGCATAATATTTGGGGCTACAAGTCATTTGGAACAATCCATGAGAAGTAAAAATAACACACTTTATTGGTCTTCAGGTTACAGGTCAATCTTCCAGCATTCACTTATGAGGTCTATATCCGTAAAGTACTTGGTTCCCCAAATTGGTTTAAGGCATCATCTATTCAAGGTAAAAGCTAATAAATCTTTTAGTTATATTGTTCATTTGTCAGTAATCAATAAAGACTCTATTATAGCCATCTTTATTCTTAACTATGAATATTAAACTGTTCTAAATTTGTAGAGGTACAACTAATCCTTGTTGTATGTGGGAATCCAGCTCATTTGTGCTCTCTCGGAGCTGGGCGCCTGCTGGATTCCACAAAGATTTTATAAAAATTTTAATAAATAAATAAGTTGCTAATAAAAAATAGTTTTTATGTTTTATTAAGCATGCAATAAGGGAAATGATGATACTTGACCTCCAACTATCCAGTATTTAAAGTAATTTTGAAGGTCAAGGGGGAATTTGGGAATGTGTTTGGAACAGCCTGCATGAGTCCAAATTAGGAAATATGCAGGAACAACGTATCATAATTTGGGAAAATGTATCAGGGCAGCAGAACGAAGGAAGCAGGATTATGATTGGCCCAAACATACCCATGAGGTAATGTTTTTATAAACTTGAGCCAATCACCACCCGAGAAACTTATTGCATCTTGGGGGACCCCTGCCAAGCCTATAAAAGGGGGGGGGTCCCTGCGCAGGTGCATTGAAGGCCTTTGTTGGGGTTGGGGGGTGCCTTCCAATGATTCCCCTGAAGTCTGTGGTGAGGTCAGAGTAATCTGACCAGCCAATTTTATTAGTGCCTGTACAGGTTTTGAACTGATGTTTCCCCAATTAATGGGGTTCCACCAAAAATTGGCCAGGGACTTTTGGCCAATTTCCTTGACGCTTTATATTATTAATTTTAATAAACAAACTCTTAACAACATCAGAATATCGCATATAGCCAAGATTTCCCTTCTTTGGCAGAACTCGACCTACAGCATTCTTATCTTTAGTCTGCAAAGGTAAATGTCTGACGTTGTATAAGCTACGCCAATTCTTTCTGCAACTCCTTATCACTAGCCTAGCTTCTCCATATAAGCCATGATCAAATGGGTCTTCCATATCCACTATCACTAGAGTTGGATCCTCACAGCACATCCAAGGTCAAGCATCTGTTGCAAATACTTGGGTATATATTTTGTATGAGAGCCATCACTTATTTTTTCTGACTCTCAGTTAGTATGTTGTATCATTAACAAGAAAATGGCTGCACAATTTGGTAAATGCAACTTAATTAGGACATACTCTGCCAGACTTTCAAACTTATGTAGTTCTTTAAACTCTTCCTTGGAGTAAGATGCACAATTGCAATATTCTGTACTATCTTGATGATGATGTTGGAGGCAATTAGATTAACAAGTAACACAAAGAACTACTGGTGACCAGACGAGGATTCCAGGAGCATCAAAAATTCAATCCTTGATCATTGCCAAGTGGAGTAAACATCTCAGAGCAATCCTTCAGGTAGATCAAAGATCATGCTAGCAGACACCACACGATGTCTTCAGGTTAAAATACACAGTCCTTAGAGGCTTTGAGTAGATGCATTTATTTTTAGAAAATGTGGTTGGTAAAGGGGAACTATTGTGGCCTATTTGTTGATAATGAATAGGGACTACACTATCATATAAACCCATTGATAAAATTATTACTATGAGAAAGGGAAGTACAATCATCCTTGAGTTTGAAGGGGTAGTATCTGACCTAAGATAGTAAAATTATTCTCCTTGTAGTTTAAAATGGAACCATAAATCTTAAAGAACCTAGTAACAACAAGTATTGGTAGTTTATCATTGGAAAGTACTATAGCAGGGGCACTAACCTGCAAAGAGAAGAACCTCATTGTTAACGCGCTATACACTCCCTCACATGTAGTACTCATAGGTCCAGTTGTTCCATATTGTAGATAATTAGACACATTGGAACTATTCTTAGTTATTTTGAAAATGGACTGGATAATACATCTATGAAGCAACGCTATAAACAATGGCTTAAACCCAAGCTTTTTATGTAAAATTTTAATTAAGTACAATCAGAAATTGATGGGGCTATTACCGTTTACTGCAATAATGTAACTTTATCAACATTGATTATTCATTTTCTTGATCTGTTCTCTTACGTTGAGGAAGTGAGTATTCAAGGTATCAATGGTAATGTAACTTTAAATCTTTTTATAAGAGGAAAGTATTGGGATTCCTCAGTATCTCTAAATTGGTTGTTCTTAGCAAATTGGGTGACATAAGTTTTAGAGACAACTTCTTGTCACTCAATTTTCATAACTTCTCACTGACTTTTTGTAATGTATGACACTGTAGTGGAGATTTAAATAATTTTTTTGTTATGATTATTGGGAATTCAAAATGATGAGAAAGCCAAATTACCTGCTACTGAATTGAGCCTCAACAAAACGACCCTTAAACCAGTGTGAATGGAACCTTACCCTGAAGATGCCAAAACTAGATTTGATCAGTAAGCATCATGCATACGAGATTTATCGGAAACACCTTCAGGAATCCCATCCCTGCTTCTCAAATCACAAGAGGCGCCGCCCTCACCACTGTGGTCACAAGGATGATGCAGTACAATGAGGGCGCCAACCAGGAAGTCAATATGGAAGGCATTAAAAGATCCTGATCTTTGGAGCCACAAAGGTCCATGAGGCACTATTAATCCACACGCCCTATTCTAGTTGACGCTTTATAATTCAATACAGTAGTCTATATTTATCCATATTTTTGTTTTGACCTCTCCATAAATTTTTAACTTCAAGCCCATTTTCATACTTTGGTGACAGTCAAGAGAACTGTTATGCTGAGAGAAGCGATGCTCACTACATGGGCTCAGAGCTGTCCAAAGTGAAAATTTTTATCATGAATAATGAAGTATACTAGCATTCACAAAGATTAATCTTCTGATCATTTGAGAAGTGTCACTTGATATATTAGTACCTTGCAATATGAAGTACCGCAAATGCAGCCTGAAAGTTTAGAATTTAGGGTCACGTTCCAGTTTTCCCTACCTTCAGTTGATGGAAATTAATATTAACTATAGTATAAGAACCTTAACGACATTGTTCAACCAGACTCTCTTTCCACTTGGTGTAACTTTCTGAGCAAAAAAACACAAATTAATAAAAGCAAATCCTAATCACCCATTGTAGTTGTCAAATGTCCTCAGATTCTCCACTGGCTGCTCCAGTGTGGGGCAGCGGCGAAACTCCCCCACCATCTTCTGTCCAGCAGGAAAACGCGCTCAGACTGGTTCACCCAGTCATTCCAAACCCATGTGACAATTTTTACCTCCCAAGGATCTTGACGCCCACCTTGCTTGTACCCAAGTGGTACCTCACTGCCCCCTAGTGCTCCCCCAGAGCAACATGCACGATGGCCTAAAGGTCAAATGTGGGAAACTATTACCATACCATGACTAAGCCATTATAAAATGGCACAGGTGGTGATGACACCCGACGGATTTATAGATATCTGCCCCTACAAGGGGTATTTTGACCTTGGCTTCACCTGTGAAGCTGACGCTGCCACTGCAGCAACTGTGCCCCTGGTATTCCAGGGCACCACTCTCCACACAACTCAGAACCACCTCCCAGCGGACACCACTTTGGTGGTCAAGTTTGCTGGTTTGCCCACCCACCTCCCCCTGAAGTGCTCCACCAGGAGCTGATGGATGGTTTAGCAGCCTATGGCTCCAACCTCATCATACAATTTGTGGTCCCAAATGGGGCCACATGACTCGCTGGCCTTGGGCATATGCCACAATAAGCCCTGAATTTAGTAAAATCACCATGTCAATTCCCCCTCACACTGTTATTCCTTCAGCACCTGACCATCCGTTTTGGGCCCACGACAAGGGCGGGTGGACAATCTGTCCATCATGTTTCAATTTGGACCACTTGAAATGCAAGTGCCCCTCCTTAGCCACTTATGATGGATTGGACGACTCATCCACTGACCTCCAATCCGCCGCCCACCCCATAAAAGTTCTGGTATGGGGCACAATCCTAACTCCCCCTCCCTCAAAACTGGAAGCTGCAGCTGCACCTGCAGCCACCAATCAGCCTCCGCCTCACCCCAATGCCACAAATGATTCCTCTAATTAAGCATTGAATTGGATCCTAGTTTGATCCCATGCTTCCTCAAATGAATCAACCAAACCTCAACTGTACGCCGATTTTCAATTTAATTCAACCAAAACCCATGGGAGTTATTGGATGAAGTTGACAAATCAGGTGAGCTCATTAAAGAACCATCTCTGCAAATCGAGCAGTTTGTTAATGCAGAATGGGTTGCCAAATAACCCCTCAACTATATACCCTACAGCCAAATGCCAAATCAATTTGCAGTGATCAACAGCTTGCAGTCAAAGCAGCTGCAACACCAGATTGTCGCCCCTTTGTAAAGCTGTCGCCAAATCAGTGGCAATGCTTACAGGAGGAATTCCACCTCCTGTTATCCTCAAAACTCTTACTCAAAAGAGTAAAATCACAGTAAAACAGTTATATAAAAATGTCAATTATGCTATCTGAATGTGGCAACTATAGCACAGAACCCAAAAGCTTAAATTACACAAACCAACATTGCCACGTTCATTAAACTCCCAGATGCCCGCATTAAAGCTGAAAAAGCTTTAACCGAATATATCAGTGCCATTTACCTAGCTAGCAATTTCCATGAAAACCAATTATTAGCGATATCAAACCACATGCCGCAGATGTCCCAACGCCCTTACTGTCCGCCTTGACATGCACACTACTATGGGAGGAAGAAGCTGCTGCCAAAGATGAGCCCCCTGACCCCCCTCCCCTTCCGCCATGGAGGGATAAGCACTTTACCCTGCCCACCTGGTTGGTTGTTTGTTCAAGTGTTTCACTCAATCCGCTCATTTGGGCGTTTTTTTGAACCAATTAGTTATGTTAGTTTTTAGTTTTAGTTTTTGTTTTGGTAATGTCCATCCCATGGTCGGCTTACCTTGAATAAATATAAGACATGTTTCAACCATTGATAAATGGCACTTACTCCATGGATGCTTGATACAGTTGGTCTTGCACCTCTTCAATGCCCTCTACCATGCAGGATCTTTATACCTCGGCTCAGCCACCAATGGGATAACTGACCTTTGGGAAAAGAGCGTTACCTTGATAATTTTTTTTTCACCCAGCTATTCATCACCTCCTCCAGTTAATTAGGTTGCACCATCATGAGTGTCGTGACATCTAGGGCTTACCCAAACCTTACACTCCCATGTCAGTGATTTTTACAACGCAGCCTCCTCCTTCATCCATGACAACTGAGAGGCCATTATTAATACCTGAAGATTAATGAATGAAGCCATGGCTAAATCGTGGTATTAGATAGCAAGATTCCCAGATACATTGAAGACCAACTTCATCAGAATATGCAACTTCTTGGGGCTGCTTGGAAACAGCGCCTCAACCAAGTTTAAGATTTGGTATGGACCCTACAACAACACCCTCAGAAGCTGACTTCTCGTGATTACACCTATGGTAGTGAGGAAACTGAAGGGCCTAGGGGGCTTGAAGGTCCTAAAGGACGTGAGGGATCTGAAGGACCTGAAGGCCCCCGTGGACCTCAAGGGCCTTCTGGCCCTATGGCACCTACTCCCAGAGACCCCAATGTCCCTTTGCAAAAGGATGTTTTTGGCAGCCCTAGCCACCTTATGAAATCAGGTCTGGAATGTAGCCCAGAAATGTAAGCTCTGTTTAGATGAAGTCCCCTTTGACCCTGGGTATCCATTGAAGCATTATTGGACGAAATAAATAATTTTAGCGCCTTCACCAAGCTTACAATAGCCACATTTCTCAGCTTAAAAAAACCTGCTGAGGGTTTAGGACCTTTTTAGACGCCCTTGAGAGCCATCTTCTTCTTAAGGGCGCTGGTATTAAAGACCTAAAGGAGCAGGTTGCTCATAATAATTCCATTCCTCCTTCAACTGAAACTGAGACAATATCCAAGAGACCCTGGAGGGCCTAAGACAACGGTTGGACCAGCAGGCCCTGCGACTATGTGGAGACTGAGATCTCTGAGCGCCCCAATTTCCTGGCGTTAACACCTCTCCACTCCTCTTGCAACTAAACTTTAAACCTAGTTATAAAGTGAGGTTCACCCTAGCTAGGAAAGCATCACCTCTTTCCTATATGCTTATGAGAGTTTCATGAAAGAGGCCACTGACTGGCAGAAAGTGAAGCATATCCACTCCTGCCTTAACAGCACTTCTTGGGAGATCAGGACTCCCCAATTGAAAGAATGCAATACCTGGGAGAAAGTCTGTACGGTTTTAATATAAGAATTTGGCAGCAATCAAACTCTGGCCAACCAGAAACAAGCATTCAGGGGGAACTGCCTGAATAAAGGGAAAGCCCCATGGAGTTCACCAGCCATTCCTATGCCCAAGCGCAACACTTGGTTACTATCAATCTTATTACCTTGGATGAGGCCATTACCGTTGTTGTCTCTGCGTTGGGATACTATCCTGAGGTCCAAATGAATATGTTTGGCTAAAAGAGTAATTCACATACATTCAAGAAATCAAGGAAGCGATTAGTGAGATCCCTGCAATACCCCTGCATTTCAAGGCAACCTATTAAGCTTCCTCTAGCTGTCCTCGGTCCATGTGGTCGAATACCAGAAGAATACTAACCCTGCTGCACCTACTGCAATGGCTTCCAACACAGCACTAAAACATGCTGAAAACGACTTGCTGATTAGGCGAGAAAAGTGTCGCCAGCATGAAGGATGAGGCGCTCCACGATGTCATTCCTACCACACCTCAAGAATCATCCGTGACCTTGATCAAACCTGGAGCTATCATACCTGAAGAAGAAGTTTCAGTACCTGTCAATAATAAAGAAATTGATACTGCTTAATCTTCTTCTGATGACTCTCCCATGTTTCCCACACACTACCTCCACAGTTTGTAAGTCTGGTTACCCATGTTGCTGTTTGAGTTCATAAGATTCTTGTTTTTTCCATAGTTGATAGTGGTTCCCCTATAAATGTTATATCGTAAAGTTGAAGAAGTATATTAAGATCTCTCCAGGCTTGCCACATTATATGGAGTATGGCACGGCTGGGACACAATGTACTCAAACTTTAGGTGCCTATTCTTCCCTATCTATATAATTTGGGAAGCTCTCCATAAATACCCTCGCCATCACACTGGATAACCCAAGCTATGACCTTCTTCTTGGAACTCAGTTTCTCTGATACTTCAGCGGTGATACATTATAAAGACAGATTTTTGTCTTTACTGGGACATTGAGTCCTATAATGTTTGAAATTTTCCGTGACTCTAAGACAGGGTTAAGGCCCAAGCTTGCCTACTAAAGAGTGAGGGCCAAATTGATTGACTCAAATATCATGTAAGGGGCTCGCAGGTCTGGCTTCCCCTGTAAGTCCTGGGGACCAGCCCCTACAACTGGATAGGGAGCAATACCCCTTTTGGACAAAAAGGGGCCCAAAGGCCCAAGTGGACCCCCTGTTGCAGTTTAGCGACTTGGCGCATGTGGTAGATGAGCGCTGGGTGACTGCCCTTCCCCTAAAGACAATTAGGTTTCTCCCCTACCCCCTCTCCTCAACCCTGGTAAGACTAATAGAGGGGGCCTGCCAGGAGATTATGCAAGCCAGGGGCCATGGGCAGGCCCCTGGGACCCCTCACTCACCAGGGAAAACATACCAAAATTTTGAGGAATTAGCTAGTGCTAGTATCAGAGACCGGTCTGCAAATTCCAGGCTGGAGAAGCCAATCTGGACTGGCTGGGGCCAAAAATCAGATTGGCACATGATTCAGGTTTTGAGCCAGGTTACAAGCAACTTGGACCAGTTGCACCTTTTCCCCAGGATAAATATGGGAAGTTCAGATCATTCAAATAATAAGATCAAGAGTTCAGACCAGGTTGCAGATGACCCAGCACCAAGGCCACAGCCACCTGGGACAAATCTGGGGAATCCAAACTGTGTGAACAGCCTGATTTAAATGGTTAGGGCTCAGATCAGTACCATCGACCTGGTTTGGCCCCAAAAATTTGGAAAAATCTGCAAAGTTTTTTTTGCCAAGATTTTGGACATCCCCCCACTCTTCACCCACCAGCCAACCAAATCCCTTCGCTGATCCCCAATCACCCAATCCCTCAGCATCACCACTATGTAATTTTCCCCATAATTAAGGCAACTGCCCTGTCAAGGGGCAGTTGTCAGTTCATTCTCTAATCTTCCCATGCTTTGCACTAAATAAAACCCAAATACCCTAAATGCTTTGTCATGGACTCCGCCTGTTTATTTTTTAAAATTCTGCCAATCAATCCAGCAAAGTGCTCCGCTATCCAAATAATTATCCTGATGATTGCCAAATGGGTCATTTGGTCACTCAACCCCACCACGTAGTGGCGGATCATATCCGCCATAAACCATCTCACCCCCAATAATAAAGTCAATTCTCCATTCATTTTCACATACACATATAATGCAAATCTGTCCATTTGCTCCACCGCTGGGATCTCTGGGACCACTCCCTATTGGAGCAGCATCAGGGCGCCCCTTCCTCGGCGCTCAAAAGCTTGGCCCCCACACCTGGCTCATTTGCCACCAGTCCCACCCACCTGAGGGCTCTGGAGCACCCCACCCAAGGGGAGCTCAACCCTAATGCTCGCCGCGGGTCCATTTCCTCTCCAACAGCACCCCTGCTCGCGCGGTGGGTCCTGTGCCGCCCTTCGCTGGCACACAAACTCACCTATTTGAAACCAAAGGCCAGCAACTGCAAACCCTGGAGAAGTTGTCATCCTCCCTGCCTCTCCCGCCCTTGGGGGTTGCCCCTGCAAGACTCGCGGTTGCCCCATTGCAACCATCTGGTTTGCCTTGGGGCCTTTGGTACATAATGAACCTTTACTTTCCTCACGTCTTCAATAGATCTCCCCTTCTTCTAGTCACACGGATCGCTGTGCCCTTGGCATTCTGGGCACTCCATTGGGTGCTCACACACCCTGACTAGGAGCCCAGTCTAATTCTTATCAGCCGCATTTATGACATCCCCCACCTGCTGTTGATGGACAAGAAGGCATGCCAATCTACTTGACTAGGACGACCACTATATCTCCAAAGTCCCAAGTTATTGCCAATACCCAGATCCATGTTAACATCCCATCTGGATACCTAATGGGAATCTAAGGTCTAGATAACCCATCCGCCAAGAAGTTTCTAACCTGCCTGGGAATTCTAGATACAGCTTATGCCAGATCCATATCATTATTTTTTTGGCTAACCTTACAACAGATCCAGGGAGTAGGTCCAAACATTCCCATCACCTATGACCGCTTCCTACTAGTAGAGGCTGTTGACAATGCTTGCAGTTTTGGGAGTCTAAGGGACTTTAGTTTGAAGACGCCCCTGTCAGTGGCTCTAGTTGACACTAGTATTGGAAGTGATCTCACTTAAGAAAAACAGCGAAAAGTTCAAAAATTATTAGAGGAGTATTCAGACCTATTTTTGGATTGACCTACAACTTTGAAAAAATAAACAGGGCTCTACATCATGTGGAGATTGAGGACGCTCCCCCTTTTGGTTCTGACCTTACTGTAAAAGTAAGGTTGAAGAAGCCCAAGTGGCGGTAGAGCTTAAATAACTACCCAAAGACAGACTATTGGTACCTTTACACAGCCCTTATGCCTCTCCTCTCCTGCTGGTTCAGAAGAAGGATGGCATCCATTAGGTGATGATGGACTATTGACGGCTCAACTCCATCACCAAGAAGGACAGTTACACTTTGCCCCAAATTGATAATTCTCTGACTTCTCGCCAGGTTGTGGTACTTTTCTGCAATGTATTGTGCCAGTGGATATTGTAAAGTGGATTTTTCCCCCAAAGATTGAGCCAAATGTGCGTTCATAGCCAACAAAGCGTTATTAAAACCTATGAGGAAGCCCTTGGGCCTCTTTAATGTGCTGGCCACTTTCCAATGCGCCATGGATGGACTCTTGGGGACTTGAAGCTATTAGGTGTTCTCGTCTACATTGATGACATCACTGTATTCTCAAAAGCTTTTAATGGACACTTGGAGCATCATTAAGAATTTTTCAAATGGCTTATGAATGTTCTAATAAAGCTCAAACCCTCAAAGTGCTCCTTCTTCCATTTAGAAATGGAGTTTCTGGGACACAAGGGCTTAAAAGATGGCATCCAGCCCATACCAGACAAAATAAACGCCATAAAAAAGATGTTGAGCCCCAGAGCCTAAAGGATATACAGGTATTCCTTGGCATGATGGGTTGTTATTATCAAACTATCCACAGTTTGCTGATCTAGCCGAGCCTCTATTTTACTCCTGCAGAAGAACGTGCCTTTTGAGTGGCGTCCAGAACAAGAATAGGCTTCAATGCATTGAGGACCTCTCTTTGCACTAAACCCATTTTAGCCTATCTGCACTTTGATCAACCTTTCTAGTTGTTTACAGATGCAAGTGATGTCATCATCAGACCATGCTATCCCAGCTTGATGAATTCAGGGTAGCCACATAGTGGCCTATTTATATAAGACTTTGAGTAATGCTATATGAAACTATAGTCTTACCAAGTGGGAATGTCTGGTTGTCTTGTTAGCAATAAAACATTTCCGGTCCTACCTCTATGGCACTCATTTTACCTTTGTCACGGATCATCAATTGCTCTGGTGGCCCCAGCAGATGAAGGACCCAGATGGCCGTTTATCTAGATGGGCCCTAATACTGCAGAGCTATGATTTCACTATTGTTTTTTTCATGGGTGAGATTCACTAGAATGCCAATTGCCTCTCTAGGATGCCGGTACTGGATGCTTTAACCCCCTAAGGAAGACCAACTGTACAATCTGATTGGCGACCTGAACGCTGGAAGTTATAAACTCCTGAGGTCCAAGCTGAGCTCCAAAAAATGACCCAAGATACCAGATCAAGGATGGGATGATATATAGGAGGGTCAATAAGAAAGTGGCTCCCTTATGTCCATCCTTCTTACCAAACTGACGTTATCCTAGAGGGTCATACTACTTTGGGACATGGAGCAGTTAAGAAGACTCACAAATGGTTGAAAACATTATGTTACTGAGAAAGAATGGTGGAAACCATCCAGAAGGTCCTGGAGGTCTGTATAACTTGCCAATCACAAGAACAGGCCAGTCTTTAATACCAGTACTCAGTTGTTTCCCAACGGGACCCTTCATTGTCATTAGAATTGATGTGATAGGCCCTCTACTCACTGAGTTTCACGGCCATAAATATATCCTCCTAGCCGTGGACCATTTAAACAAGTGGGTCAAAGTAATTTTTGTCCCCACTGCCACCGCAAAAGCCATGGCTCTCTTCCTTAATCAATCCGTTTTTACCCAGCATAGATGGCTGCAAACTTTACTTTTTAGACAATAGTTAAATTTCACCTTTCAGGTAGTAAAGAACTTACTTTGATTTTTGGCACAAACCAAAATTTCACCGCCCCTTATCACACATCCACTATTGGGGCAGTGGAACACGCTAACAGATTCTCTTCACTATTTTATAAAAGATGGCCAACTATGACCCTGCTCAATGGAATCATTATTTACCCAGAGCCTTGCTTGCCTACATAATAAGCTACCACTGAGTCATTTTAATTTCTCCCATTGAAGCTCTATTTGGACGTGCTTCCCAGCTCCTAAGTAGCATTCAGCCTTTTCTCAAAACCTCCGCTCCTGAGAACTCTGATCTAACCATGAGGTCCTTAGCCAATAAGTATTGTACGGCTTCAAGACCTAGCCACACAAGGCATCTAAACCACCACCAGAAGGGTGACATCCTTATTTAATGTTGGCTGACCTATTTACCCATTTTTCATTTAGGTGACCTTGTTCTCTTTTATCATCATCGACCCAGAGGTTAACAGAATAAGCTCTATGCTCTTTGACCAGGACCTTATAAGGTCATTTAAAAAGGTGAACTCTGAGTATTTCATTGTAAATGTCAATCATAGGATAGTTGTGAATCAAGTGCATGGATAGTTCCTCCGGCCCTATACTACCCTATGACAAGATTTCAGTGGAGTTTTCAAAATTAAAGATGATGAGCAAGCTGAATTACCTTCTCCTGAATTGAGTTTCAACCAATTGACTCTCAAACCAGAGCAAATGGAACATTACCCTGAAGGCGCCAAAACTAAGTTTGATCAGACAGCTCACGTGCACAGGAATCAATGAAAACACCTTCAGGAATCCTGTCCCCACTTCCCAAAATTAAGAGAGGTGCTGCCCCCATTGCTGCAGTCATGAGGACAATACAGTACAATGAGGGCGCCGCCCAGGCAGTTAATCCAGAAAACAGTAGAAAAATCCTGAACTTACAGAGCCATAAAGTCACTGAGATACCATGTCCCCACAAGCCCTATAAATATTGACGCCTTTTTACTCAATAAAAAGCCTATAATCACTCCATCATTTCATTTTTGACCTCTCCAATAATTCAGCTTTGAGCCCATTTATGAACTTTGGTGACAGTCAAGAGAACTGTTATGCCAAGAATGAAGATGCTCACACCTTTTCATGACTCTGGGACAAAACTGGATAATGACTAACAGTAGATTATCCCCTTTTACTTCTGAGGCTCTTTTCCCTGGATTCCATCTTCTTATAGGGTCATAAGGTTTACCCTATGGAGTTTTTAGGGCAGAAGGCCACATAATGTCACTTAGATTCACTGACCCAACAAGTTATCTTGGCTAATGTTGGAATTTTCCTATGAACATTTAATCCTTAAAAAACCATTCTTTCTTTTACTTGAGGATAATTTACCTCATTGAAAATTAGAGTTATCAATATTTGATAACTTTTGATCAGAGACTTTATTCAGTGAATTATTAGTAGAATGTTATAAATGGGACTTAACTCTAATAAAAACTAATATTAATAGTTTATCAAGGATGATATCTGACAATGTCTAGTGAATTCAGTTGATCAACAACTAAATTCTTTATATGGATCTATAAGTTAAAATTTACTGATTGATAAGGGGTGCTTGGGGTTGCTAAAGCGCCAATACCACTTGTTATGTTATTAATTAGTAGGTTAGTCCAGGTGTAATGGTTTGCTATAAATTGGTATTAATTCCATAACCCAATTATAGTCTTTAATCCATTGTGGTTAATCTACTGAGATTGATTAGGAATTATGGAACGCGTTATTTTAAGAACTAATCTAGTAAAAATTGTAATTTAGCCAATGTAAAAATTTACTTAGGACTGATTATTGGCCATCAACCCAGTAACCTTTTTACTGCACATGTTTGATTTACTCATGCACTTTGTTGCATTGTGTAGAATGTATTATGAATTGATAATAGTATGGAGACTATTATCTGTAGTTGAGATTGAACATTATTCAGCCCAACGCCCAGCAAGTATTTCTGATTAAATACTCTGTAAGTCATACTCATAGGGATTCATTCCCTATACTCTTGTCCACCTGATCTTCATTAAGATAACCTGGTGACAGTCTCTCTCGGCCCAACACACAGTTGGCAGATATCCCTGATTGTGGTTCCTTCATATCTAGATCCCTGCTCAGATCTTTACTCTTCTCTCTGAGAGTCTTCCAATTATTGCCTTCTGCAATAATATCCTTGAGATAGAATGACACAATAGAAGCTGATAGTTTAACTATACACTGAATCAATAACTGTAGATTATAATGCTTTCATAGATAATAATAATGTTTTTATTATAGTAAATCCTAGGGAATTATATAGTAGGAGATTCGGCTGTCTAACCCTCAGTTGACACCTCTTTGATGAAATGGCAGCCGTTGCCATTAAATTACCCATCCTCATCTTACCAGCGATGGTCTTCCCCATCCTAGCTAGGATTCCATCATTGGACATCCTCAAGACCTCAAATGGAAAGAGTCAGAAAATGTGTCCCTAATGTTTTCCTCTCGATCCAAGCAAAATAACCATAATTGGCTAGTGACCTGCTTAGGTAATGGGACTTATTACCCGTTATGGCAGGTCACTTCACCAACTGATTGATTTGCTAGTTGCAGGCGGCATCACTCGCCTCACAACTCACTATTCATTCCCAACCAGTTGGTGATGAAACATGACTGACCCCAATTGGTACACCTGATAGTTAATCACTATCAGATGCCCCTATTTCATTGGTAACTCTGCCCAATGAGATTTTAAGTATTCATCTGGATCAATTCCCAATTGATATGACCAGGAGAATATCTCAAAATCCCCCAAACATAGTTCCTCCAAAACTTGGGCCAACCAATTTCTGATTCACTTCGCCTTAGGGAACTTTTCCCTAGCAATACCAGGTAATCTAGCAGGCTGGGAATATGGGCAAAAATCCCAACACATCCCCCTCTTGCCTAAATTTCCAGCGAGAAAAGAACCAGGGCATGAGAACGCCGCTTTAGACACTTGGTCAAATACTTCATTAGTTCAAGTGGAGTACACTCATCAAAACTCAACGCTGCTCAGGATGAACTTTGGCATATGGCGTTATTCCTCTTCCTCCTTGCTACCGCCTTCTCAGAGCGTGGTCCCCATGACCTTATGTCACGCTGGGCTGATTGATTTATTCATGACAATATTAATCCCAGGATCCAGTTTTCCCCCATCAGGGTATATGACCCAATGTCATATTTAGGATTCTTGGTCCAGCGTCCTTAATTTTCATGATTTTCTCCTCATCCTAGATAGGAGACTCTTACCGTTGATGTTTGTTTCATGGCTTAATTAAAAATAATTATTTCTTATTCGCCCTTGTCATTTCACTCATAATCTCTTGGCTGTAAGTCATTCCTAATTCTTCCCTTGGAGCTTATCTCATTAATTTTGAGATTAATTTCCCCAAAATTGGAGCCTAATGGATTATAGAGTGCATAATGTCAACCTCTATATAAGTCTGACATCCCCCTCTCGTCCAGCTCATATGTCAAATTCCAAAACTTTGCTACTGGCAGCTCCTCAATAGTCTGTCTGATCCAGACCTCTGTCTCTTTCAGCAGATGAGTCAGGATGCTCAACAGAACCTCTTTTATGGTCCTTCCAGGACTCATACGCCTAGTCTGGCACAAGCGGCTAGTCCTTCCATCAAATTATTGGAAACAGTAACTAATCCCTCCAAAACCAGGCTGGCCATCATTTCGAATAACTCTCAGCTGACTCTTCCTCTGCAGTCAATTTCAGAATTGGACTTCAAAACCCTCCTGGATTTGGCTCCTTTCGCTGATGCTCTGAACATCATTGTAGATGCTCCAGAGATTATGCTAGTTGCTCTGGATTATTCGTTTCTGCCTGGGTCAGACCTGCTCCCTGAGTTCCTCTTCTGACTCGTTCAATTTTACAAGCCTGCTGTTCTGGTTTCTGAGCTCTCTATCAGTAACAGCATACACTTCGAGCTCCCCTATGCTAAACTCCAGACCTAAGTCACCAAGGCTTTGACATTAGCACTGAATCCCTCTGATCTTGATAACCTTCTGGATTGGGATACTGCCACTTATGCTCTTTGCTTTGCTGGCCAAGTTCTTTGAAGTTGGTCTACAAAGATTCCAGCCTCACCTGGTTTCCACTGATCATTCAGCTTTAGCTTCCGCAAAGCCCATAGTCACCACTTGCAGGATGCAATACGCTCTCTGCACAATTATCTCTTCTCTGAAGCTTCCCATTGGTATCTTTCACTGATGGCGTTGATAGGGGGCATGATTCAGCAACCCCCGTTGAGTATTCCTTCTTCATTGCCAGCCCACATGTCTGGTGTCCTTGATGAAGCCCGTCAGCAGGCGCTCAAGACAAATCTTCTAGCTCCAGTGCCTTATTGGGATTACTCAGGGTTATTCGCCAATTGCCTCTTTCTTTATTGCTGTTTTCCACCCCACTCCAGGGTTTTGCGATTGGCATCTTCCAACATCTCAATTTCCCTTCCCCTAGTCCTTTTTCTCAGGGCTCAGCATCCACTCAACAAACATGGTTTTGTGTAGGTTTCGCCTTCGCTAGCATCAATTGCATATTGATTTTGATGAGCTGTTTCTACCTACTGTGATCCATCCTCCCTCCCCTAAGAGGCGACATAGGCGGAATCATCCGCATACTGAAAACAAATTAATAAAAATAAAAATTATAAAGATATATGGGCTTTTTTATCTATGCAGTTTATAAGCTTTCTTTTCCAATATCTTTTATCAATTTTTTTTTATCTTTATTCTTCTTTTTTTACTATGGGACTTGAACTTGTTTCAGTTCAGAGGTCCATCTTTTCCCCCAAACTGGGTCCTGGGTACTTAAACCTACCATTTTTCATGGTTCAGAGGTCCTTTTTTGGACTTAACATCTATATTGGTTCAGAGGTCCTTTTTTGGAATTGACCTAATCATAAGGACATGACCAACTTAATGGTTCATTGGTCCTTTGGGAACTCTTTTATTTTTTCCTCAATCAAACGCTTTAGATACTTAGTGTGGACTTGATTTACAACTCTTCCATCCAAGAGATTCTTGATGGAGTAAGCATTGGTCGCCATCTTGGCAATTACTTCAAATGGACCTGACCACAACACATCTAATTTGTTTCTTTGTCTGAAACCATGCATATTGTAATAGGCAGCTCTTTCCCTAATCAATATTTTTCTAATGCCAGTCAGTTTTTGTCATTCGTCTATTTTGCTAATATCCTTTTCTTCAAGGTTGTATCAAATGCTTGCAATTTCATATCAATCAGGATAGTCGTCAGTCACTTCAGGTATTGCTTGGTACTCATCCCTGACATAGGTTCCACCACCAAATATAAAATCGGCAGCAACGCAGCCTTTCTTCCATATATTAATTAAAACGGCATCTTTCCCATTGCTGAATGATGACTGATATTGTAGGCGAACGTCACTAAACTCAGGTATAATCCTCACGTGGAAGTTCTTCCTGTGACTAGCTTCCTTAGCATTGTGGCCAGCGTCCCATTGACCCATTCTACTAGTCTGATTGTCTCCGGCTGGTATGGTACTGACATGAATTCTCAGATCCCCATTATTTTGTTTAATCTTGGGATCACATGAGATGTGAAGTTGGTCCCATTGTTTTTCAGCAGGACTTGCGGACATCCATGCCAGTATACTACTTAATACAGAATGATCTCACAGTACTGGTAGCATCTACTCTGGTTAGGGACTTCATTTTGACCCATCTCATCAGATGGTCGATGGCAACTATAATGTACTTGACTCCCCCTGTGCTCATCATCAGCGGTCTCATCACATAAATGGACATCATGTTCCAGGCGAATCCAGGGCGGACCATTCAGTATCCAGTTGTATTCTTGTGTGGTTTGTGAATCTGGCACTCCACGCAACAAGCCATATGATCCGCGACATTGTAGTTAATTATTAATATGAGGATGGCCGACCAGGGGACAGACACATCTGATATGTAGGAGCAGGGAAAGCGGAAAACAGAAATGGGAAGAGAGCGCAAAATAAAGGAACTCAAAAGATATGACTTGGCACACTTTGGTGTGGCTGGGGGGCCACGGGTGGTGGGTGACTAGACCTTGAGTGGCATGGCAACTCATGGGCTAGTAGGGTGTACCGCCTATGAAGACTGTGAGGTTTTCAATGTCATAACGAAGGAACCATATTGGAATCCAGGTGCCCATCCGAATCTTCCACTTGTGTTGGAGTGAGCCGAACAGCTAGGCTTGAAAATGGTCAGCCAAATGGCTGTGGAACCTGATGATGGCTTGGTTAAAATTGTGGAAGATCCCGTTGAAGGCGTCAAGGGTATATGTGTGAATGGACCATCTTGCAATGCACACAATTAGAGCCCTCAGTGTCTGGGGGATAGGTGAGGCCATGTTGAGTGCCATGATATCGTGGGATAGTTGGAACTTGATTGTAGGTGATTGTTGAAACAAGTGCATCTCGTTGGCCCAGATATGCGCGGATGGCGGGCACTCTTCTGGGCGGTGTGCTAGTGTGTTGGGTCCGCCACAGATGGAGCATGTCTAAAACATTGAGAAAGTACAGTCAGCTGTTCTATATGTATGGCGCATATATCGCCACATTGTGGAGCACACTTGTGGGGATAGGAGGGGGCAGGTGACGAGGTTCCAAACCTGTTTTTGGGTGTGCAAGTCATATGGGACGTCTTGGTAGTCTAGGTATTCAATCTGGGATAGAGGAAAGGATGGTAATGGGGCAAGTATGTTAGACACCGTTTGTCCTCTGTGGAGTTGCACATATCCAGTTTGAGGGTGAATGTCTTCGGGTTGCTGTGCATAGGAGAAGCTCCAGTCCCCTTGTCTTAGGTTGTATAGGATGTGTATGGAATACCAGTTGGTGTTGTTCGGTCCAGTGGCGTTTGGGTGTGTTACAAGGTACTTCATCAGGGTCGCTGGGTTGAGGGGGACCTCATATGTAGTGCCTTTGCAAAATTGGTTTGGGCTGCCTTGGCCCAGTGGGGGGATGGTGGGTTGGGTGACGTCGTGGAGGCCATCCATGAGCCTAGGATTTGTGTTGCTCTTTCCGTGAAGTTGAGCAGCCCCATCCCGCCTCTCTTCCGTGGGCTGTACATGGTCTCCAGCCTGACAGGTGCACGGTATCCAGACCATAGCCAGTTTTGCAGGAGCTTGTAGACTGTGTTGGTAAAATTGGCGGAGAAGGGGATCGCGTGGGCAGCAAACCATAACTTTGATAGGATCATGGAGTTAGCTAACACAACTCTTATGGTTAAACTGGCTTTACTCCTCCGCATACATGTCATTCTTCTTGTGATGTTGTCCAAAATGTTGGTTTCTATGGTGTCAAGTGCATATCCACCGGCTTTGAGCCATATGCCCAGATGACAGACTGGGCTGGTGGCAGGGTGGTGTGCAAAGGGTAAGCACAGTGGTTTTACTGGCTTGGATCGTTGTTGTGTGGTTGGATGTGTGGTTGGTTGGTTTGTGTGGTGGTGGGGGGTGAGGCCAGTTTGAACTGAATTTGCCCATTATAATTACCTCTGTTTTCTGTTTGTTCAGCATGGCTTTACTCACTGACTCATATTGGTGAATAATGTGTTCAATCGCCCTGGCATCCCTATTTCTTGAGACTCCAACAATGCAGTCATCAGCGAAGGCTATCATTTTAGTTGGTGGTTGTCCCTCCAACCTGATTCCAGTGATCTTTGAGTTTGCAATGTGGAGGAGGGGGTCAAGGGTAAAATTGTATAGTAGGGGGCTAAGCGGGTCACCTTGTTTAAGGCCCCTTTGGGGGGTGATGGTGTCAGTTAGGAAACCTGGGCCTCTGACTGCAAACCTGGCTGAGCGCATTAGGAGGAGCGCCCAGTATATAAATCGGGGTGGTAGGTTGAAAGCCTTCAGAAATTGTTCTAGGTATCCCCAGTGTACTTGGTCATATGCTTTCTTTTGGTCCAGGAAAGCAAGGGCGCCTGTGGGGTTAGCTTGGCAGATGTTGGCAATTGTGTGGATATTATCCCAAATTGAGTGATTTGGGATGAATACAAATTGATGGGGGAGAGGGTTGTCTGAGAAATGCAACCCAGACGTTTGGCTAAAAATTTTAGTTAGTATTTTAGTGTCAGTATTGGTGAGAGCAATTGGGCGCCAGTTGTTTAGATCTGCCTGGTCTCCTTTTTTGAAAAGTGTGACCACATATGCGTCTTGGCCACCAGGTAGAAGGGATGTGTCTTCCAGGCACTTATTCATAGTTGTCAGTAGTATTGGTGTGATATGTTTAAAATATTTTTGAAAATTCATATGGGAGGCCATCAGGCCCAGGGCACTTGTTGCATGGGGTTGATCTTATTATCTCCCATATTTCATCTTTAGTTATGGGTGCTGTAAGGTCTGGTTGGCTAGCTATAGTGTCAATAGTGGAAGATAGAAATTTTTCAATTTTGTTAGGTGATGCGAAATCCGCCGTATACAGGTCAGTGTAAAATTGGTGTAAATCAGCTGATAATTCCGATGGTGTAGATGCCATTGTGTCATCTGCTCAGCAGACCTGTGTGCAGGTCGCTGACGTTAAAATTGGTTTATAATGGTGGAAAAATTGGGCCATGTGAGTTTCTCCGGATAAAATGTATTTTTGATTTATAGCATATTTCAGTGTAATGCTAGTGTTTCCTAAAGAGGGAGTTTACCTGTGTCAATAGCTGGAACCACAGGCGGCCCCATTGGGGGGTGTATCCCTTGCGAGGTGTGTTGTTTTCTAAGTGTTGAAGCTGTCTGATAGCCTTGTTGATTGTCATGGACATTGCTGCTGTTTTTCTGGAGTTTAGGTGGCAGGCTTTCTTGGTTGCACAAGCCTTGAATATTTCCCACTTGGTGATAGGATTCCCATCAAGGTGTTTGTCTTTCTTTCTGTGTTGTTAGAACCATCTCAATCCAAAGTTTAAGCTCCAGAAGGTGAATAGTGCTCGGGTGAACTCTGTGCCAGGTTGGTGGTTTTTTGTATTTTTCTGAGGATGATAGCGCTATCAAGACCATTCGATGGTTGGAGAAAGGGATAATTGTTGTTGTAAAGTTTGATACTTGGTGCTGGAAGTCTATAGGGGCAAGCATCAGGTCAATCCAGGTCATTGAGACCAGCTGGTTATTGTTGTGGTGGGGCCTCGTCATGTTGGCCAGGGTGGGGGATTGTGTGGGGATGGTGTCACATAGGCCCAACATTGCTTTTAGTATGCATAGTTCCATGTGGCCGCGGGGTATAGCCCTAAACTTGGGCCAGCGGTTGGTATTGGTGTTAAGCCAGCAGTTGAAATCTCCAGCAAAAAACGTTGCCTTGGAGAAATGGATTGAGAGGATATTGGAAATTTTTTTTTTGGCGGTCATTTGGATCATTTGGGGCATACACACATGCCACAGCAAAATTTTCTCCATTCCACTTATGGTCTGCTAGGAGCAGCCATCCCTCCAGGTGGGAGGATGTGCTTTGGATTTTTACTGGAGGGTTACAGTTTGTTCGAATTACCATCCCACAATGGTATGTCCAAAAGGATTTGGCCAGAAGGAGCATGGTTGACCATGACTCCTCCTCCCCCGGTGGACAGTGGGGTTCTTGGATGGCCATGATGTTATGGGGATATTGTGCAGGAAAGCCATTTTTTGGCCCAGGATGTGGGGGCCTTGGCTCCCGCAATGTTGAGCGTCCCTATGTTGATTGCAGTAGTCCACACATCAGGAACGCTGGGGTGACCCACTGAGGTCACCCAGTTCCTTATCGCAGGTCATACTGTGAGTATGGGGTTGACTAGCCAGATTTGTTCCAGTGTGTTGATTGGCGGCCTTGGTGCTGGCATTGTTCAGTTTCTTCTGGCTTGGATTACTCCGTGGATTTTGGGTCTGGCATGGGTTGGCTTTTTCCCCATTAGAAATTTTTTTTGCCACTTGCCTGTGGGTTTGATGGGCAGAAACTAGGAGTTGGGGTGGTTGGGTCTTGTGCATAGGTGTTGTCACATTGTGAATGGCTGAAGTGGTCTTTCATATCATCGCCTATCACATGTGATTGGCTGGGAGGATCCCCAGTGGTGCAATGTGGATCTGCTCCCACTTGGTTGGAGGTGTTTGATTGGTTGTGTCCAAAAAATTCATCATTTTGATTGTGTTGGGTTTTATGTGGGGGATCTGATTGGTTATTCTGCTGTGCTGCCATGGCATCCGCCTGAATTTGTTCTGTGGAAATTGTGGTGTGAGTTTGGGTCTCAGCGGAACTTGCAGCCTGCTTGCGGGCAGTCTGTGCACAACAGCAGTCCTTGCACGAGATGGGCTCAACCAAAGCAATATCAGCTCTTTCACCCCAAATAGAAGGCAAAAGTGGAGTCCTTAATTTTGCCAAAAGTTGGGCTTGTTTCATCCATATTGTCCTCACAAAATTCCGGTGCTTCAATCACGCACTTGACGAGGCATGCATGGTCTTTGTGGCCTATTGCTGAGTAGAATTTGCAGATAGGTGGGGTGTGTTCTGGTGTGATACAGAAGGGGCGAGATACGCTGCCATCAGGGAGGTTGATGGTCGCCGTGCAGGGAATGAGGGTGATATCCTCTGCCACGTCCTGATCTGGTTCAATGATGGATATTGCCTTTCCTGTGCACAGGTGGGGCAGGAGGGGGAATTTTTGAATTCGAACTGTTTGATTACTCCATAACCTTTGAGGCCCCCGCAGAGCTCATCCATGAGGATATTATGGTGCACAGTGCTCGGGAGTCAGTCAAATATGATGAATAGGTCATTTGCCTCATTCCATCGCGTGTGCACCGTGTGGATGGTGCAGTCTTCATTGTTGATTTTTTTGAAAATTTATTTTTACTGCTTCCACCACTTCTTCCGCAGACATGAACCTGACGTCCACCCATCCTCTGTGTAGATTTTTGTAATTTACCAAGATAATGTTCAGAAAAGTCGTGGAGAAGGCCTCCCCATTTTTTCCCATGATTCAAGGGAAGTATTGCTGACCATAATTCTAAGGCCGTGCTCAAGGGAGGAAAAGGGTTGGGAGGTTCTATTTTAGTATATGCGCCCATTTTTTGCAGGAATTGCAAAACTCCAGGTGCGGCGCTGTACTCACCCTTTTTGGTGGGAGGGTGTGTCAACATTCTGCCAGGGCATTTTTCCCTGGTGGGTTGGGAGGGCTTTGGGCCTTTCGTGCTGGCCACTTTTGCCTAACTGGTATTGTTGCGGACAAATTTGCTCATATTCCAGGTTGATTGTCAATCTCAGAGAAATTGCGTAGAATCATGTTACTAAAAGTGATAATAACGGGAAAGAAAAGCTATTGTAGTTGATCAATTAACAGTAATAATACTGGCAAATATGGCCAGTTGCTTTACTCAGGCCTCCGTGCCCAACAACCTTGTGAGCTGCTTGTACTATCATTGCTCTTTCCAACAGTTTTGGGAATAATAGCCACTACCCATTGATCATCTTGAATACTTGTCCATCCATAGTCTCAGTGTTTTCCATCACTTTTCGAAGCACACCTTGGATTTCTTTGGGGCTCATCCCCAATTCTTCCTTTGACCATTCTCTGGAATAGCTCATCCACCTGCAGGTATACCAACTGGACCATTGGCAACTGCAATAAGACATCTGCGTTCTGAAGAGAAGCCCCCACTCAGTGGACTATCTCATAATTGTAAGCCTGAAGCTTAAGTGCCCATTGGGCCAGTTGTCCTTCCAGTTCTCTTAGATTGTGTAGCCAACGCAGCAAAGAGTGGCACGTCACCACCTTAAAGTGCGTTCCATGGACATACACCCAAAACTGCTTACAGGCGTAAATGACCACATGACATTCATGCTCAGTCACGGTGTAGTTCCTCTCAGCGGCTGAGAGTGTCTGGCTCACATATGCCACTGGATGCTCGTCCCCAAGTTTGTCTACTTGGCTCAGTATGGCGCAGATCACCATCAACAAAGCATCAGTTTGAATGATAAACTCCCAATCAAAATTTGAATATTTCAGAATCGGAGAATCTATCAATTACCAGAGTAACTCATTGAAGGAGTCCTGGGCCTCTTCATTACATATAAATCCTTTTTTTGGATTTTTTAATAAATGAAATAAAGGCTTGGCTATTTGGACAAAGTACCTAATAAATATTATATAGTATCTGACCATCCCAAGGAATACTTGGACATCTTGGACACTCTTCAGTACAGACATACTCTCTATAGCTGCTATCTTCTGAATTTGCGGCTTTAATCCACTTGAATTGATTATGAATCCAAGATATTCCAACTCTTTCTTGAAGAAGTGGCACTTCCTTGGCTTGATCTTCAGGTTAGCCATGGACAGTCACTTAAAAACTTCCTCCAAGTGGTGCAAGTGAACAGTAAACGTCCTACTGAACACATTGATATCATCCAGATATACCAGGACGCGCAACAACTTCAAGTCACTTAGTATCGCATCCACAGCCCTCTGGAAAGTTGCAGGCGAATTGCATAGACCCTGGGGCATCCTCATTGGTTGATATAGCCCCTGCGCGGTAATAATCATGCATTTTTTTGGTCTTCTTCTGGAAAGTAGATCTGCCAATATCCCGAGATTAAATCCATCGTGGAGAAATAGTTTGCTTCTCCTAAATGATCCAGCACATTGTCAATCCTTGGTAGGGGATACAAATCCTTCTTCATAATTTTGTTCAGCCTCCAGTCGTCAATCACCACCCAGTTCAATCCATCATTCTTCTTCCTGATCAGAATTGGACTCACCCAGGGACTTGACAATGGAACTAGAAGTCCAAGATTCACTAGTTTGCTGATTTCATCCTTCACTACCACTTGGCAGCTTTGATCTTTAGTCAGTCTCATCCTTATTGGTAGATTTTCCCCGGTGTCAACCTTGTGAATTACATCTTTTGTGCATCCCAAATTGTGGTTGTTTTGAGTGAACACTTCCCGATATTTCCAAATAGTTCAAGCACCTCTTCCTGCTGGCCTTCCAGCAGATCAGCGAGCTGCTCTCAATCAACCAATAGGTTGATGCTTTTGGCTACCCTGGCCATTAATCCCATTTCATCAAGAGACCCAAAATCGTGGAATCATCTCAATTTGGCCATCAAGATCAAATGAATAAATGCGATGATCTGATTCCTCTTGATCTTCATCGGTTTTCACTCAAATTCTCCAGGAGAACTCATATTTCTCCATGGCCCAGCATTATTATCCCAGAGCCACCCATGGCTCCACTCTGGACTTCTTCCATGGGCTTCTGAATTCCCCATACAACAGCTCAGGAATCTCCAAAGTCAACCCTGTGTCAACTATTATCTGCGATCCAGCTGGTATGGTCCTTTCTTTCTTAATCCTTAATGGAATTCCCCGGTTTTCTAGGATTTCTGCTGGCATCTCTCATCACTTCCTACCAACTAATTGGTATTGAATTGGTACAATGCCATCATTATATATCAGATTAACGAAGTTGTTTCTCCAATTCAATGGAGCTTCACCATCCTTTTGGTATACCAATGGTAACGTCTGACCCAGGATGGTCAACATATTATCCTCAAAGTTACATTTTACTCCATACTTCTGTAGAAACTCTGTTCCAATCAGGATATCATAGTTTTGGATGCCAAAACTATCGCTGGAGCAGATACCACCAATGACTCAAATCATAGTGGCAGCACACTATACGCTCCACAGGAAACGGTGGTTTTTGGCCCAGCTGTCCCATATTCTCTCTTGTGTTCCAAGTCCAGCGAGATCTTCATCCTCTTTACCAGATTGGTTAACACAATATTGATGGGCGCTCTGCTGTTGACAATCGCCCTCACCCTCACTTGATTCACTTGTATATCTATATACGTACACTTGGAGTATTATAGTATAGTATTTACTGAGTGAATGTCAGCGTTATTATCAAAATCTAGGGTGTGAATAATTTTTGCGCCGATAATTCAGGAAACGATTCCTTTATCACGCTGAGAGGGATAGACAAATTAGCCTCAGATAAATGGACGTCTGATAACTCATCAGGATTCTTGGAAGTTTGAAGTTTCTCTGCCAGTTGTCAGGCGTACAGCTGGGCAACTTACTGGATTATATTGTAGTTGATTCTCTTTGCCCCAGATCTGGTCATGGCATTCACATCCATATTGACCACTTGGTATAGCTGATCCTGCTCGTCATCTACAAAAAGATCGCTGGTATCTATTTCTTCATTCATGATATTGGGAGGAATAGGTTTCTCTGTTGCACTAGACTTTTCCTTGTCTAGGCAGCGGGCCCTTTTCTCAAATCCTTAGTGGCTGCTGTCTCCCCAGCCTGGACCACGTTAATCTGATCCTTCAGCTTTTTGCCATGTATGGCGAAATTTCCTTTCCCGCCACACTAATAGCAACCTTATCTTTCTTGATTAACCATCTGAATTATTTGGGCTTATTTCCCAGAACCGTTCAGTTGGTAGCAACCTTTGCTCCTTCATTTCCCTTTGTGGGATTTGGATTTTGTACCAGATTGGACTTGAAGCTTCTATTTGGGGCATCAAACGTCGCTCCTAAAATCTTCAGGTTGTCTACCATTTGTGAGGTAGTTATCTACATTGTGAATATGGAAGACATCATTTGATGCAAATTGTGATAGGGCTGAAGGGCTGCTTGCAAAGCGATTCTAGCATCAAAGCCATCCAATACTTTCGCTCCAGACAAGATCTGCAACTCCTGGTAAAATCAATCCATTAAGCTAGCAAGAGACTTATCTTTATGGAATTGAATTCCCATATATTCTTGCTTTTGTTTTGACATGCAAGTTGGACTCCCAAACTCCTTCATGAGGGCCGCCTTTGCCTCTGCATATGACCAGCTGTCCTCCTCCAGGTGGGGTAGCACTAAGTTTTGACAGTTGGTGTCCAGGCAGTTTATGACTTTCAACACCTTTTGACGATCTCTGTAGCTGTTAATAGTCATGTAAAACAGTCAGAAAAAACACTGGGGCATTATCCCAATGGAATGTTGGCAATTTTGGCGTTGCCCTAAATTCCTCCGAGTCATTTCTGGCAATTCTCTCAGTTTGGCTACTCAGCTAACTTGCAGAGTGACTTTGGGCATCATCTCTAAAATGGCATTGAAAGTGGGCAGCATATTACTCAGGGTATTTGACTTCCCAAGTATCATGTGAGGACTTCTCTCTTCAGCATCGCTGGCCATATCAGGCTCACAAGCACATCTGTGAGCTCTCAGTTCCTCCACTTGTTTAATTAATTTCAATATCTGCACTGAACTTTATTAAATGAATGCAATCCACTTCTCACTCCATTTTCAGGAATAGAACTTCTCAAACAAGGTCCCCTTCTTTCTTATTCAATGAGCTTACTTTGCTGAGTAACTCATTCCCAAAGTTGGCTACATTTTCTACTCCTTCCTCCACCTTGGAGACTCATTCTTACAAGGCTGCAAACTCCCAATGGTCCACTGAGTTTAAGGCATTCTGATTCACAGTGGCAATCTTGGTCCACAGCTTGCGTATTTCTTCTTTATATGACTTTATAATAGATTCTTTACTCAACTACCCCTGTAGTGAGCACCAACTTGTAAAAATTTACTTAGGATTGATTATTAGCCGTCAACCCAGTAACCTTTTTACAGCACAGGTTCAATTTCCTCGTGCACTTTGTCACTTTGTGTAGAATGTATTATGAATCAATAATAGTATGGAGACTATTATATGTAGTTGAGATTGAACTATCATTTGGCCCAACGCTCGGCCAGTATTTTTGATTAAATACTCTGTAAGTCATACTCATAGGGATTCATTCCCTATACTCTTGTCCACCTGATCTTCATTAAGATAACCTGGTGACAGTCTCTCTCGGCCCAACGCACATTCAACAGCTATCCTGATTGTGGGTTCTTTATCTCTAGATCCCCACTTGGATCTTTACTCTCTCTCTGAGAGTCTTCCAATTATTGCCTTCTGCAATAATATCCTTAAGATAGAATGACACAATAGAAGCTGATAGTCTAACTATACACTGGATCAATGACTGTAGATTATAATGCTTTCATAGATAATAATGTTTTTAATATAGTAAATCCTAGGTAATTATATAATAGGGGATTCAGCTGGCTAACCCTCAGTTGGCACCTCTTCAATGAAATGGCAGCCGTTGCCATTAAATCACCCATACTTGTCTTGGCAGTGATGGTCTTCCCCATCCTGGCTAGGATTCCATTGTTGGACATCCTCGAGACCTTAAAATGGAAAGAGTCAGAAAACGTGTCCCTAACGTTTTCCTCTCAATCCAAGTGAACCAACCATAATTGGCTAGCGACCTGCTTAGGTAATGGGACTTATTACCCATTATGGCAGGTCACTCACCAACCAATCAATTCGCTAGTTTCAGGCAGCATCACTCGCCTCACAACTCGCTATTCAACTCAATCAGTTGGTTATGAAACATGACTGACCCCAATTGGTACACATGATAGTTAATCACTATCAGATGCCCCTATTTCATTGGCAACTCCGCCCAATGAGCTCTTAAGTATTCATCTGGATCAGACCTGATGGATACAACCAGGCATATATCTCAAAACCCTCCAAATGTAGTTCCTCTTAAACTCGGGATAACTGATTTCTGATTCACTTCACCTTAGGAAATTTTTCCCTAGTGATACCAGGTAATCTAGCAGGCTGGGAATATAGGCAAAAATCCCAACAGTCAACATAGGCGTTTACTAGGTAGCTGGGCAACTGAACAGCTAATCCATTGTTGTTATAATTCTTTAGGGCAAGTTTATTGGTAGTTAATGCCATAATTAGTAAGACACTAATTGAATGGCTTTTCACTGACTTCCCTTTATAACACCTTAATACTTAAACAAGGAAGATTTTAAATTGTTTACTTATAAATCTATATTATATATTAATCTTTATAAAAGAAGTATGGAGTATTAATTAACCTAATATATTCCTACCAAGTCAGCAGGAGGACACCTGAGTGGGGTAGAAATCACTTATAGAGAAGAATTTAAAGGCTGTTTGTCTACCCACAATTGGCAACTTTTTCTAATCTTACACTAGAGTCAAGAATCTGTGCAGTAAACTAGAATGTTTACAAATGGTGCTCGCTACATGTTGTAGATGAGGTAATAGAAGAATGAGCAGTATGGCGTCCATTAAGAGCTAAATCTTTAATATATGTAAGAATTAGAGAGTATAATGAAACCATCTTGATGTTGAAAATACAGGCTGATTTAAAAAAAGTGGAAGAACGAGTTATTAAGATGGAGGAGAAAGCAGAGCTCTCAGTGAAAGTGAGTAATGAGCTTTATGAACATATTAAGGAATTAAAGCTAAATTAAACTAAAATCATCAAGGAGTTACTGATAATTAAATTGAGACTTGTAATTTAAGTTGGATGAACTTACAAGCTAAGAGAAAAGCAGAAGCAGCTGTTACAAGAAGTCGAAACCAACAATTGTACATGTGGCCAACTTGGGACAGAGTTAGGCAAAAATGTACAAGAAGAGGAAATAGAGTAACGGGGGAAAATCTTCAGTTAAAAAGAGCATGCCTAGTGCATTTGCTGCAATTTCAGTGAAGACCCCAGAAGATAAACAATGGCTACCCAAATGATGGACAAATTTCCGTACTATTTCTAATACAGATGAGAGTGAGGAATTTCAGCCGCCCTAAATTACCCACCTTTTATCAGGATAACGCCCCTGTGTTCTTTATGTTATTCAAAAATGACAATGATTGGCTGCAGTAATTTTCATATTGTGGTCACTGTCCTTAACCGTTTCAATACCAATTGTCAGGATTTAGTGTTTCCATATTTAAATGGAAACACTTGGACTTATAAGGATGCAAAGCAGGGGACAATGGATGAGTTCAGGAATACAGAACAAATGGTTAACAGAAAACAAGAGTTCAAGAGGATCCAGTTCTATAAGGAAAAATCCTTAACAACTTTTTGCTGAACAATTCTATCAAGAGGCGCAATATTAATGAGTGCAAAGGTATTAACAATTTGATGCTTTTATCACCATGAAAAGTTCACTTCAACCTTATCATGACTTTAACTGATTCATGGTCTCAGCCTTAACCAATATGATGACAACCTCACAAATAGTTCATCTTAAGATAGTAAGCTCTATGTTTGACGCTCCTAATCAGAACTTTAAGAATAACATTATCACTAATACTCACCCTATGTGGAAACCAAATGACCTGAATAAAGAGCTCAGGAATCATGACCAAATGGGGAAGCATACTAAGAATCACAAAGAAGTGATCAATAGATCGCAAACCACCTGTAATAATGTGGCAAAATGGGACATTATGCCAACCAATGCTGGGTAAAGAACCCAAGGAACAGGTGAACAATGTTTGCTTTTAAGTTAAGGAATCCAATAAGGAGATGGGAAAAGGACCTGCAGCCTAGATGAGAAACAATCTAGAACCACAGACATCTCAGTTCCACCAGATAAATTTCAAGAGGAGATCAATATCTCTGATCTGTATATAACAATGTCATTTTATACCCTCTCTATCAAGTGTTAAATTTAAATATTCATGTTATCACTAGAGCCTATATAAAAAATTTTAAACTCAAGATTATTAAGGAGGCCAATTAACCCTAAGCATGCAGTTATATGAGAAGGCAAGAAACACTGAAAGCAATGATAATTTTTAGACAAAACTCAATGACATCAATGTGTCCATTATTAGTAAAATTAAGGATGGCTTTCCTGATTTATCAACAAGCTTAATTCACATTTTAGACTTGGCCTCAGATGCCGTTATACACTCATTAAAATAATATGTTACCATATTCTTTGCACATATGAGGACTTCTTAGTTGATTTGGTCAAAGTGAGGATCATAGTTGACAACAGAGCACTAACTCAATTGGTTTAACTAAATTAGTAGTACATATGATGATTTCACCAGACCTGGAGCACAAGAAAGCATATGGGACAGCTGGTACTATTACTACTACCTCTTGTGGAGCATATAATGCACTACCTTTCCAGTTTATATCTTGAAATGTCTCAGCTCTGGATATCATAGTATTGAGTCAAAATTACAATATCCTTATATGGACAAAGTTTTTAGAAAGTATAGCGTTAAATGGGACTTCAAAGAATATACCCTGACCATTTTGGGAAAAACATTACCCTTGGTTTACCATCCAAAAAGGAGAAACTCAGTTGGAAAAAAAACACTTCATGAATCTAATCTATAAAGATGGCATAATCCTGATACAGTATAAACTAGTCAGAAGAAAAAAACTGAAAATTATGATGCAGATTAACACAAACCGCATAATACTGTTACAGAAAAGATCTTTGATTATCTTTCCACCAAGAATTTTTGATGGTGGTTAACACAGAGTTAATCTTGAAAATCCATGATCAACTGTATGTAAATATTCAAGCCCCATGGAGAAAATCCAGAATTGAGCCCTAGGTAGCTCCGTGGATCCTGTCCCAGGACACAATGAATTTGAGTGTTTTTGGACAATTGAGAGATATCCAATTTAGGTGGTAAAAGATTATTGCATTCATACATCTAGGCCTGCTAATGGAAATCAGAAAATTTCATGTTATAAATGTTGTCCAAGTTGGGTTACCATAAAACCCTGTTGAGAAAGTTCATGTAATGATGAACTGTGACCAATTGTACGGATAACAATATTAGCAGGAAGAAGCATTCCAGCTATTTTGAAAAGTATAGAGCAATATTCAAAAAGGATGACCAAAACCTTAGATGTGCGCCCAACAGGATCCATAAGGTCAGTTCTGGGGAATCTAAACTAATACAAATGAGGCCAGTCAGAAGGTTAAAAGCCACTGAAGCATTGGTTGCAGACAAAATTAACAAGCTGTTTGAGCATGGATTGCTGGTGCCATCTTCTAGCCCCTGGTTCATTATGATCCTGATTGTAAAAAAGAAGGATATATCCAACCAAGTTGTAATTGACTACCTTCAGTTGAACAAACTACTAAAAAGGACTTGTATCCTTAGCCCCAAATAGACGATGCAGTATATTGGCTTGAAAAGCATTTTTTTCAGGGATTTACCTGATTTAGGATATTAACAGATAGAATTGCCAAAAAGATCAGGAAAAAATGCAATGTAAACTTTTTAACTGCTTGCTTAAGCTCTCAAGTTTACTGCACAGCTTCTGGTTTGAGCGTTGAACCAGATTATTGATATAAATTGAGTTGACAATAGTATGGCGACTATTGTCCTAGTTGAGTTTCCCACAACCAACTTGATTTTTGTCTGAAACGCTAGACTAGTGCTAACTCTCTGCTTTCTGTCCCTAGAAGGTACTCTGATAACTCTTAACAACAACAAGGGAATTCTACCCTTCAACTCTTATTGCATAGATACAGGAATCTTTACAAGCAATATTTTACCCAAGGATATCCAATCCTTATGCTCTTATACTAAGAGTAACAATTACATTCAAAAGTATACCTTTTAAAATACTCAAGCCTTCACTTTCTGCTTTATTTTACTTGATTCAAGAGAATTTATAGGGAATTCAGAACCAACTATTATCTTGGCACCTCCATTTGGAAACAGCCGCCGTCACTAATGGATAACCCTCCTAAGTTGCAATCTATGCGAAATTTCTCAAACTCTTTCAAGTTTTGCCATCTAATAGAACTATGGAACCAGTAAATTACCCTATTTAGGTCAACTCATGAGTTGCTACCAAAAGTGTTGTCAACGCTTCAGCAACTAATATACTCCCTGAGTTGATTGATGATAAACTCCAACTGACAAATATTATTAAATAGTCAATAAATAAATCAGCGACCAAATCATATAGTAAATTAACTTGTCAGGGATCATCCCTGACAAACCATAAGCAATCTGTCAGATCAAATTCTGGTGGAATAAGATTTTGTTATTAACTAGTATTCTGTTAGGACTAATTCTCAACAATAGTTATCATCTATATATGATAAAACATCCACTAATTTAAATCACCTAATGGCAAAGCAAATCTGTCATAATCTGATTGGGCTAGATGATATGTACAAAAATACCAACACATCCTCCCACTTGACCAGATTATCCAGAAAAAGATAGGCTTCAGGAAAGGATGCCGCCTCAGGCTTTGGTCACAACTTGGGCATCAAAGTTAAATTTCAACTTTAGCAGCGTGCAATATGGTAAGAACTCAATACATTTCATGACATACTTGGCAAATCAGGTCCTCTTCTTCCTCCTACTTTCTGCAGCATCTCTTGAGTGCAGTTGCTGTGGCATCATGCTGTGCCAGGACTATTCTAATTGTTCTCATCAGCAATATGAACTGGTACACCTGTATTACCCCAGGATGGGTTTATGTGACTCCTCATCATTTAAAGGATACAATCAGCTTGATTTACTAAGTCCTTGTTCATTCTATCACCTTGGACCTCTTTTCAGCGGATGTAGTTTTAACCTGAGCTGAGCATGCAAAACATATGTGGTCTCATATTCTGCTAAAACTCAAAACTTCTTCATCATAGTTAATCTCCTTCTCCCCACTAGATAATGGAAGGTGGGATTACTGACAGATCCTCTTGATAGAAGCAACAAACAATAAAAAGCAGTACAGCTCAATATATATTTCAATTTTTATTTTTTTAATATCTTTTTCTCTGTTTTATTTTTATTTTTTTCTATATATTTTTTTAAATACATTTTTACTTAATTACAATACTTTAAATATTTAATATGGACTTGGTTTACTATGTGCCCATCCTCAATGTTCTTCAGCATATAGACATATGTAATCAACTTAGAATAATCTAAAATGAACCTGATTATAAAGCGTCCAGTTTTTTCTTTACCCAAACTCATGGGTATCGCAATGGGCTATCCTATTGCCCACACAGTACTCTTTCAGCTTGGGTTAATTCTGATTTTCTGTCTCCTTTGCTTAAAATTTTCCTCTTCAATTTTATATCAAATGCCTGTGATTGCAGTTTTATTATACTTACTAGTCAGGTCAAGTATTATAATCACTCATTTTAAAAGCTGGTTCCATGGCAGAATACAAAATTGGCAGTAGTGAGGCTCTTCATATGTATGAGAGTTTTAACAGCAATTTATTTTTCGCCATATAATAACTTATATTATATGCAAAGGCACTTGAACTCAATAAAGATCTTCAGGCAGAATTTTCTCCACTACCACTTTTTGCAGAATTGCGGCTAGAGTTCAATTAACTCTCTTAACCACTACATTCATCTCTGGGTGGCAGGGAATGGACACCACCCCGCAGATCCCCATTATTTTGTCCAGTCTTGTGTCATGTGGGACGTAAAGTTGATTTTTTTATCACTGAGTAATACTTGTGGGCATCCATGCTGGTATACTATTTGGTCCAATATAAATCTCGCTATGCTTGTAGCGTCTAGTCTGCTCTGGAAATCATCTAAACCTATTTATTCAGTTAGTCTATTGCAACTATAATGTACTTTACTCCCCAGTACTAACACTCAAGAATCCAAGGATGTCTATTGACACCATGTGCCAAGCGAACCCAGGGTGTACTAGCTGATATTAGTCACATTATTATGCAGATTTTGAAATTGAGTTTCCACACAAAAGGACAGATAATCCGCAAAAGCATAATTGATATGGATCATAGTAATAATACTATAGTATATGGTCCATGCTTTTTCTTAGGCAACCATACCCAATAACTGTGCATGGCTTGAATGATTTCCGCTTGTTTTAACAGTTTAGGAAATGAATACCATTTTCTATCAGATGATTTGTATTGCTGTCCATTCTTGACTTCTGTATTTTTCATCACTTTCTTCAGCGTGCCTTGAATCTCACAAGGTTTATCTCCATCATTTCCATTGATCATCCCTTGGAATAATTCATCAGCTTACTGATAACAACTTGGAAGGTAGGTAATCTTGATAGTCCAACCTCATTCTAATGCGCTGCTTCTGCTCAGTGTATAAATTTGAGATGTAGGATTGTTGTTTCAGAACCCATCATGCCAATATCCCATCTAATTTCTTAAGATTATTTAATTGGTCTAAAGATGAGTGGTCGGTCACAACCTTGAAGTGTGTCCCATGTAGATGCACTCAAAATTATTTGCAGGCATAAATCACCGTGAAGCACTTGCACTCTGTCATGGTGTTGTTCCTTTCTACAGGCATCAATGTTATGTTCACATATGCCACTGGATGCTCTTCCCTGTCATCATCTACTTAACTTTTTATGAAACCAATCGACTAATAAAGCATCAGTCTGAACAACAAATTACCAATTAAAATGTGGGTATTTTAGAATGGAACTAGCCATTAGGTATTTTTGTAGCTCATTAAGCGATTTTTGAGCCTCCTCATTCCACATAAAATTCTTTTCTCAGACCCTTTAGCAGGTATATTAATGGTATGGCAATTCCAGTGAAACTTTTTTGAATTGGCAATAGTATCTGACCATTCTAAGTAAGATTTGTATGTCTCAGATGCTCTTCAAGATTGTCATCTGCTTGATGGCCTGTATCTTCAGCAGTTGCGGTTTTAATACACTTGAATTTATTATATACCCCAAATATTCAAGCTCTTTTTCAAAATAATTGCATTTCTTTGGCTTAACTTCAACCTTTTCACCGCAAGGCGTTTGAACACTTCCTTTATGTGCTTCAAGTGATTGGTGAAAGTTATTCTTAATACATTGATAATTTCCAAAAAAACCAAAATGCAGGACAGCTTTATATCACCCATGATGGAGTCCATTGCCCTCTGGAACGTTGCTAGCACATGGCACAATCCTTGGGGCATTCTCATCAGCTGGTTTAATCCTTGCACAGTAATTATTGCACATTTCTCTTGATCTTCTTTTGGCAAGTCTATCTGTCAATAACTGAGATCAGATCTATCACCAAAAGCTAATTGGCTTTCCCTAGGTGATTGAGCATGTCATCAATCCTCAGAAGCAGATACAAATCCTTATTAGCATTTTTTTTAGCTGATAGCCTCAATCACCACACAATTTGATCCATCTTTTTCTTTACAATAAGGATTAGACTTGCCCATGGACTCAACAATGGAACGAGGAACCCATGCTTAACCAAATTGCTAATTTCTCACTGAATACTGCTTCAGCATCATTGGACCAGCGAACAGGACACATTTGTATCAGCATATTTTCCACAGTGCCGACCTTATGGATCACATTTTTAGCACATCCAAGGTCATGATCATCCCTGGCAAATAACGCTAATATATTTTTAAATAATTGTAGCACTTCTTGCTGTCATTATGATAGTTCAGACATTTGCTCACAATTAATTAATAAATTAATGCTTTTGGCAACATCTTCTGGTAATCCCATCTTTGTTAATGTTCTAAAGTAATAGAAACCTCTGATTACCGCTATTAATATTAATTGCACAAACGTGATAACTTGATTTTTACCACTTTACTCAGCTTTTTACTCAGATTGGCCAGCAATACTCATATTTTACCATGACCTGGAATTATAACCCACAGCACTACCCAAGGCTTCAGTCTCAATTTAATACATGGGGAATCAACTTCTCCATATAACTGTTACAGTATTTTTAACGTTAATCCTGTACTATCAGAGAAAATCTGAGGATTGCTCACCTAATAATTTGATTCCCACACACTTAAATGAGACAAAGTTCCTTTAATTGATCCTCAGTTTTGCCAGTGGCTTAAAGTATTTGGGCCGTTTGAAAACTCACTAGGCGTATTAAAATAGCTTTAACTCTTCTGGTTGATTTTGGGCGTAATTTTCTCTTCATAATTGGGAACTTCTTCTGAGGCAGGTTTAGTTATAAGCTGGGAATTCAGCACTTCCAGATTTTCGACACTTCTACAATGAAAAATTCTGATAAGAAATAAAAAAGAGATGAAATAAAATATCTCATAATAGAATATACTTATTTGATGGTCAGTCATTAGGCCAGGCGCTGGTATTTATACCTCTAGGGCACCTCCTAGCCACATTCAAGCACAAAATTTTGACAGATAATTTATTACCTCAGTTAGCCCTTGAACCAATACAACTGAGACCTATTGCTAGGTTTTTTGGTGGTAACTACTCTCAAAATTGGGAGGACTTCAGAGACAAAAATTACAATAAAACATGCAAACTAATCCTAGAATCTATTTGATTTGAGTTTCATCATACTGCTGACAAAATACATCTTCTGTGAAATTTCTGCATTGATTGAAGTAGATGATGTACCCCTAATCAGGATGTCAGCAGGCCTCTTTTGATAGCACTAGGTACTCTCTTTTGGGAAGTTCATGTGCAAGTGCTATCATGTCAATTACGCGGATTGACATAAGAATTTCGCCCTAGGGCGGAAAATTGATTACGTTATAACATCTATCTATCCATGGGACTTTCAGATGTTAAATTCAGGTCTATCCTGAACGACTTCTATTGCAGAATAATTAATTTTTTTTGATATTTGGGATCAATTGCTGAGTTTTAAGTACAATGATAATTGGCTATAATTCGTGAGTGGATTTGGCCTGAGCTTTTGATAAAGTAATTGATCAATTTGACATTGGGATAATTGGGCTGAGCCATGTAGGCTTAAGGTAAGAACTTAAGTACGAGCTCAAGCATTGAAAGGATAATTGGCCCCATCTTATGGTTTTTGAAGGGTTTATTTAAGGGTCAACGACCAGAATTTGACACTAACTAAGATTTGTGTCCCCCATTGGAATGGCATCTTACGTTTTCATCTTCAATGGTATCCCACATTATCTGAGAATCTCCTTTGGTATGTCCTTTCCTTTTCATCCAACTAACTTGTATCAGATGGAATTTATGTTAACATTGTAAATCAGATTTATAAAAATAATTTATATTTGTTGTGTTTCTCCTTTCTGCTGATATACCAAGGGCAGGGTTTGCCACAAATTTGTCAGGGTATTCTCCTCAAAATTACACTTCACATCATACTTTTTCAAGAATTTAATCCCAATGAGTACGTCATAATCTTGATTTACCAACACTATGGCAGGAGCTGATAACACCAACAATCAAAACTGAAGCGGTAGTGCACTGCATGCTCCGCAAAATATTGTGGCATGCATCCTGACAGTTCCATATTATTTCCAGTGCTCTAGATCCAGTAAAATCTTCATTTGCTTCACCAACTAGGTCAAAACAATATTAATGGGTGCACCATTTGTTAATTATCTCCTTTACTCTTACTTAATTGACTACAATGTTGGCATATGTACACTCAGAGTAGTGTAATAAGGTGTTTACTGAATGTATCATGGAAATATTTGCCAAATTCAAAGTATAATTTAATTGAATGGATAAATCAGGGAAGGATTCCCTCAATTGCACTAATAGGGAGTAAAATGTTTGCTTTGTCAAGTTTCATCTGAGTAATTTATCCATGCTTTTGGCGGTTCTGATCTTTTCCATCAACTAATGAGTGTATAGCTAAGCAACTTCATTTACAATTTTGGGGCCAATCCCTTTCACCTTTGCTCAGGTAATTCCATTCATATCCATAATAATTACCTGGTAGATCGGATCACTTGTGTCTTTTTCTACATATAAGCCAGAAATATCCAAGTCATCATTTTGTATATCAGATGGAACTGGGTTGATAACAGTTTTAGATTGTCTTTTATCTAAACTGCTTGTCTTATTCCCAAATCTTGACCAGTTTCTTTTTATGTAGCCTAAACCAAATCACTTGTTCTCTAGGCTTTTTATCCTAACATTGAGCAACTATCTGCCCAAGTTGCCAGATTGGTAGCATCTTAATTGATTTCTATCCACTAATTTCTGTCCTTCAGGCTTATTTACCACTACGGCCTAATCTGCTGTTCATTATTTAAGCTCAGAGAATATAATGGTATTCTGAGCTTTGATCTGAATAACTTTGAAGGTTTGATTGGGCTCTTTCAACGTTGCTCCTAACATCTTGAGATAATCTGTTACCTATGATTTAAAAAGGTTGGTTCATAAGCGTTGATGCCATAGTGTGATGCAATTATTGGTAGGGCTAAAGCACCGCTTGCATTGCTATGCATGCATTAAAATTGGATAGTACTAATGCACTGTCCAGGATTTGCGACTCCTTATAAAATCAGTCAGTTAAAGCTGCCAATGTTTTGTTCTTTTGAACTGAATTCTCTTAAACTCCTGTTTATGGTTGGCCATCCACGAAGTACTAGCAAACTCAATCATTATAGATTCTTTGACTTTGTAGTAAGTCCATTTATCCCCACTGAGATGGGGTAACACCAGATTTTGGCAGTCATTGTCCAAGCATTCATCATAGTTTCTGATTTTTGTCGGCCCCATACCTGAACATCATCATTTCAACTAAGCGGGAAAAAGCTGGAGCATTATCATGATGAAATGTAGGTAATTTCGGAGTATTTCTAAATTCTTTCATCACTTCGCTGGCAGGAAATTCTTGGCCAGCAACCTAGCTAATGATAGGTGTAATTTTGGGAGTCATCTCTGAAACTGTAGCGAAAAGACCAGGCATATTTCTCATGGTTTTTACGTTCCCATTTGGATTTTCATGCATATCATTATCGTCATCATTCACCTCCATTAGGCGCAACTGCATTTGTAGATTTAGAGATTTTCTAAGTGCTTCATCATCCACGTCATGTCCTCCTTCATCTGGCAGAACCATTATTACCGCATATCAATCAGTTTTATGAAAATTTCTAATTGTTCAGTCTCCATCCATTTTAGTGAGGTGACCTTCCTATATAATCATTATTGATCTGTCCAACTTGTTTATTCTCCTCCTCAGCTTTTGCCACATGCCCTACCAATTTATCAAATTAGCTTTTGTCACTGAGTCCTGCACATTCTTGTTGAAGGTGTCAAATTTCATCCACAGCTTATTTATAATAACTTGAATGACATTGTGCTGAAACTTCATTTGTGAATTTAGCCTGATTTCTCAAATACCACCTGTAGTGAGCACCATATGTAAACCTTTGAGCTGCTCGCTTAAGCTCTCAATTTTACTGCACAGGTTCTGGTTTGGTCGTTGAACCAGATTATTGATATAAATAAATTGAGTTTATAATAGTATGGCGACTATTTCATAGTTGAGTTTCCCATAACCAACTTGAATCTTGTCTTCAAGGCTAGACTGGTACTAATGCTATGCCTTCTGTTCCTAGAAGGTACTCTGATAACTCTTAACAACAAAAAGGGAATTATACCCTTCAGCTCTTCTTGCAGAGATGCGGAGAAATTTATAAGCAATATTTAGCTAAGGACATTCAATCCTTTTGCTCTTATCTTAAGAGTAACAATTACATTAAAATGTACAACTAGTAAAATATCCAAGTCTTTACTTTCTGTTTTTTAATTGAGTCAAGGAAATCTATAGGAATCCAGCACCTTTTAACATTTTGGAACCTCCCTTAGGATATAGATGGCACCAATGGATTACCCTGCTGAGTTGCACCTATTCTAAATTTCTCCTCCTCTGTCAAGTTTTGCCAAGAATATAATTATGACATCAGCTAATTAACCTAATTAAGTTAACTTGAAAGTTTGTACCAGAAGCATTATTGATGATTTAAAAACAAGTAATTTACTGAGTCAATCAGCGACAAACTCCAATTGACTAATATAATTAAATTGGCAAAAAATAAAATGTCAAAAACACATATAGTAATCTACCTTGTCAGGGATCATCCTCAACAAACCATTAGCAATCCAGCGGATCATATCCCAGCAGAATCGAATCCTGGAGGATTGACTATATTCCATTAAGACTAAATTCCATCAATAATTATTATCTTCCTAAGATAACTCACACAATAAGTTAACTTACCTAGTGGGCGAAGCAGATCTGTCATAATCAGATTTGTCTGGATGATATGGTAATAACTTTCCAAAATTCATAATCACTTCATAGGGCCTATAACAGCCAACTCAAATGCTAAAGGGATTCACAATGCGCTCACTACAATTTAAAGAGTGATGGATTAAATTCTAGGGGACTTAAAGTTGTCTTGTATTTAGGTGAATTTAGACACCAACAACATCTTCATTCAAATATTTGCGGATACTATGGGACACCTTGAAGAAAGGTTTAAGTGGTTGGCTTCTGCCAATCTGAAGATTAAACTGAGAAAATGACACTTTCTCAAGAAAGAGTTGAAATATTTAGGATTCAATATAAGCTCTAAGGGATAAGAGCCACAATAACAGAAAGTGTTAGCAATCTATAAGATTTCAGTACTAAAAAGAGTTAGGGGATGTACAATAATTCTTGGAGATGGTTGGGTATTATTATTGTTTACCTAGGATTTTGCAGAAACTTATGAGCCATATTTTAAACTAAAAAACCAAATAAATGGTTTTTGTTGAACAAAGAAGTGCAAGTAATTTGAAAAACTGTGGAAATATTTGTTAAGCAACCCATTTGAAATATACTAATATAACCATCCCTTTAAAAATTCAATTATATGTATTGCTAACGGCAATCAGTGCCATACTGGCCAAGTCAACAACAATGAGAATTAGCACCCTTTGTCATATGTCAGTCATATGCTATTGCCTGCCAAGAGAAAATTACACCGTAGCAGAATGGGGGTGTTTGACAGTAATCTATGCCTGTAATTTTTAGATTATGTGCATGGGATGCACTTCAAGGTCATCACAGCCATCATCCCTGTGTTGGTTACATAAATTAAAGGAACCATAGGGAATCTTGGTCAGATGGGCCTTTAGATTTAGGCCTATAATTTTGAGATTGTCCTTAGAGCGGGAGCATCGTATCAGAACGCTGATATATTTTTGAGATTGCCAGTTATTCATTTCATATTTCAGCAAGACAAAGAACTTTTCATGAGAATGATCAAAGGAAGAATAGAGAACAAGCCCCCAGAAATTTCAGAAAGCGCTAAAAAGAGTGATGAAGAAATGGAAATGAAAATGGGCGACTTAACAAAATCCTGATGAAAAAACATTATCAATTTCCAAAGCTATTGGAGTGACTGGCCATAATCCAGGCAGCACAAAAAGTTGTCAGACATGGTTGCCTGGGGAAAACCTTAGACTACCTTTGCAATACTAGTACTTGGAGTCATTAAACTATGATGTTGCAGATTATCTATCCTGTTGTTAGAATGTCAGCTTCATAAGCCGCGTAAAAAAGTAATAGAATATTGGCTAGTACACCCTGGTTTTGCTTAACACATGGTGTCAATTGATGTCATGGGACTGCTGAATGCCAGCACAGGAGGTTTGAAATGCATCATAGTTGCTATCAACCATATAATAAGATGGGTCAAAAGAATGTCTTATGTCATGTAGATGCTGCCAACACTGCTAAATTCATACTGGAACAAGTGAACTACCAGCACGGATGCCCTCAGGTACCTATAAGTGACAGCAGAACCAACTTTACTACACTAATGATAAATAGGTTAAAAGAATTAATGGATATCAGAGGAGTAGTTTTGATATCTTAGCAGCCTGAGATAAATGGTTTAGTGGAAAAAGTAAGTGTACAATTATTGCGACGTTTAGGAAATTAGTTTTAGGAAAAATCTCCGCTTGGGCTACTTATCAAAGTTCAGTTACGTTTGCCTATAATATTAGTCACCATATGACTACTGGAAAAATGCCGTTTGAACTACTATATGGAAGAAAAGCAGCCTTACCACAAATTTTATAATCAGCATTAGAACCTATTGCTGGAAATAAACTGAACAATACCTGCATTGATTAACTGATATTTTAATCGTTATATGAGGCTTCAATTGAATCAATAGATCTTTCTTGACCAGTGGATTAAAAGTTAACCTCAAACCATTGGAGGTGCAGGAAACATACTCACTGAGGATGGAGATGGACAAGACCCTTTTATAGATCCAGGCGAACCAAGCAATTTTTCTCACCATCAGAGTGGCGTTATGTAAAATAATTTTCGCCCTGACACTTCAAAGACTTGGCTGATGAAGATAATGACATCACCCAAAGTCAATATGAAAATTAACCCCTTTTATACCTTCAGGGGGCCAAAATGATTTGAAATTCACAACGATGAAATGATGACTTGACAAAATCACCCCAATGAGAATGATTGCGGCCCAAGGATGAAGAATACCAAATCTAGACATTATCCAAATTTGAGAGTTTCTCAAAACTTGATGCAAGGTGTATTGAGGGTTTGCCATCATTTGAACCTAAAGTAGACAAGCATATTATTATTTTTTTAATGAAGCAATATATGAATAAGATGTGCCGCCAAAAACCAGAAGTGAAGACAGATGAAAGGGCCCCTGGACATCCAGGTTCAGGGTTAATCATTGTGAGAAGGAGCTCTAAGATAAAAAAATTAGATCAAATGGATGAAGCCACAAAATCAGCAGTTATACCCGTCTGATAGGAGATTTCGAAAATTACCATATTGGTACCCAAATCCTACTTTATGTCACAATATTAAGTCACTTACTATCTTGATTTTTCTAAAAGTATATAATACTTCATGTTTACTTTTATAAAATCCTTTCTACAGAATCAGTTTTATTCCCTTATTTTCAGTTATAGTGGTTATAGTGATAAATCGCCAGTATCTAGCCTATGAATAGCCATTGAGTAGAATAAAGTAACCACTCTGTGAACTTTTCTGTTTGAACAAGAACACTCTATATCATGTTTACTTGGAACCTAGCTGCCAAGGGAGAGGTTGAATCGGCTTCTGTTGAGTTCTGAGGCCAACGTACAATGAACATGTCAAAAAGTGTTAGCAAGAGATTCACCAAGGGCGTGAACAGTATACTTAAATGAGTGAAGCTAAGGCAGGAAACATCAGAGGAGAAACTGCTGTATGAGAATAATTGTGATCTTGAAAAATTGTCTAGTGCCTAATCTGTGTGGAGTAGACCCCCTGAGCAGCAATTTGGCTTCACATGTTAAGTGAGCTGAGGTCAGCGAACTTATTGTGGTTCTCACTGCAGGAAAGAAATCATCAAACATAGTGAGGATCATAAAGTTCTCATGAGAAGTTCAATGCTGAAGCAATTGATAAAAGTATATCACGGAGAGGATTCCTATGAGCTCCTGGTGAGGTAGGAGGATACAATTTGTTCAAGACTCCATACCATTGAATTTGAAGCTCTAATCTATGAAATGATCTTAAATGTTTTAAAGAGACCACAAAAGGACATAAATTGCCTCTCTGACTATTGTGATAGGACCATCACCTATTGTCAACTGGAATTTACTACAAAGAATTAGAGGAGAGAGTCATATTTCTCAAAAAAGAAATCGTAGAAACCATTAGCGCCTTGAGTGAATATGGATATCGCTTGGAACATAATGACAATAGGCTGTTTGCTATGGACAAGCTATTAAACGAATTGAAGGCACAAATGCGTACTATATCAGAAACCTACCTCTACTCAACCAGTAACCCAATTGGAGGCACCTATATAAGTCGCTCAACAGAATGTCCCACAATCAGTCAGAAAGCTACACAACTGACCATAATGCACACCAACCATGTTAAGAAGTTCTAACTTTAAATCGTACTTTAAGATTATTTACACACTGGATAAGAAATGATTTATGGATTACTCCAGATGTATGAGAACAGAATGGATGGCGCTAGAAATCTCTAAAAAGATTGTCACATGTATGAGTGTATGAGCTGCAAGGCTCAGGAGATCCTTAGAGTGAGCCTATGAACTTTAAAATCTTGGTATAGAGTAAAGTTTATCCCACTTTTAGATTTCATCAGTGAACAGGTCGTCAAAAATATAAAGCAAGAGCTCTTCCTTATTAAAATGGCAAGAATGAATAAGTCGTTAATTATGCCTCATGCTATTATTTCAAGACTCAACAATTATAGACTATAGAACCCATTGACTTACCACTGCAAAAACCATTCTGCTGAGTATGTTGGAGAAGCATCCCAATCTAAAGATGCATGTGACTGAAGTTAAAAGTGTGATGTCCCTAAAGGTGCTTAAGGAAGCCTTACTCTATGCACAAAAAATGTTTAAAAATTAATACAAGGCCATGGCACACCTGTTAGAAATTTGGTTGAGCACATTATCCATCTCGCTTGCAAATTAAAAGTTGATGGTTGTTAAAAGCAATTGATTATTCAGCAATGGTTGCTGACTAAATTATTAATCATAAATATCAAAGGATATAATATGATGGTTAATTTTGATTATTATTTTGTCAGGGATCATCCCTGACTAAAATTATTAGGTGTAATTAATCAAAAGACCTAATCCAATGATGAGATCTGATTACTTCATCAGGATCATCCCTGACTAAATTAGTAGTTATAAATCATTAAAGGATATAGTCTGACGATTGTTTTGATTAATATTCAGTTGGGCATCACGCCCAACAATATTAAATAGGTAGTTCAATGAGTGCATGATTGCCAATAGTCAGATTGCTATAATGAATCGTTACAGCAGAGGCTCTGAACAATTAGGTCATTTTAACAAAGCTATTGAGCGTTTAAATGCTAGTTTTGGCAGTAGCTAGTAGTAGTAATCAGGTAACATGGCCCTCAAACCATCTGTGTACAGGTCCTAACACATGGGGATGGTTGCCAATCTGTAAAAGGTTACACTTCTGGGAATAAATTAAGATGAAGACATTTGCTACCATCAGAAGTTAATACCAAGGGTTAGAAGTTTCAGGGGAATAATCAGTTGATTTTCAGAGAATTATCTGAAACGTTGTCCACCTTCTGCTTATAAAAACCCCTAACATTTTCTAATAGAAACAGAATTCAACTGCAATATAGTTCTATATTTATTTCTAAATGGAAGATTAAAGGGAAAATAAGTCCCTAGTTGTTTTTCTCAATTACCATTACCAGAGTGGATTCATTGCCACTTATTTTGAAGGCTCAACCTACTTTTTGTCACCATACAACCAGTGTTTGTAGTTTTACTCAACAACCAACCTGTGCAGTAAACGTCCCAAAAGCTTACAATTGGTGCTCACTACAGGGGGTGTAGTTGAGTCTTGTCAAGAAGTACCACCATGTCATCAGTCTAGGGAGATATTCAGCTGTTATGGAATGAGATGGAGAGTGTGAATCAGACCACTCTAATGTCAGCGGCTCAGACCAATTTATCAAAATGGAGAATCGCGTTTTCAAGATGGAAGAAGATGCCAAACTTGACACAGAAGTTAATAATGAATTATTTGGAAAACATCTGAGATAGAGCAACATTATTCCGAAGTGGAGAAGGAGCTACTTATGCTCAAAGTAGCACTTCAAGCCAAGGCTGAAAAAAATTGGTTATTATGGGAAAAACATAATCAGCTATAGAAACAAGAACTAGAATGGGAAAAACATAAGTGTACTTGTATTCATGTGGAAACGGAGATTGGGGATCTGGACCTATATGAAGATGAAAGTAATATAGGGAGCATTCAGCCTACTTGAGATATGCCAAGTGCCTATGCCGCCATCTCAGCAATGACCCCCAACAACACACCAACTGGCGCCAGAATGGCTAGCTGCACTACTCATCCTACAACCAAGCATGTGGAAATTGAGGAATTTCGGTCCACCCCAAAATTGCCACCTTTTCATTAGGATAATGCCCTGGCTTTCTTTAGATTGTTCGAAATGACCATGTTCAGTTTCAGTGATCACCAAAAAGCCATTACTGTTATCAATTATTTAGACACCACTTGTCTAAACTTGGTATTACCCCATTTGTGAGGGGAAAACTGGTCCTATAATGAGGCAAAAAATGCAATAATGAATGAATTTGAAAAGCCCTGATTGAATGGCTAACCAAAAGCAGGAGTTTATGGTAATACAATTCCAAAAAGATGAAACCTTAGGAGAATTTGCTGACCGCTTTTACAAAAAACACCGATCCTGATGAGAGCTGATAACCTGAGTGATTTTCATGCTCGCATTGGTATGAAGGCAGCACTCTGACTCTATTGGGATTTACACCAAATTATGTCATCAACGTTCACCAGTAGTAGCACTACTTCACAAATGGTGGAGCACCTGAAAGAATTGGCTTCAACTTTTGATGCACTAAATTAAAGTGTAAAACAACAACAGCCTTTTAATTCAAGTTTGGCAAAAAATCCCGAGCAAAAAAAGGATTTCCCCAATCAAATGGGGAAAACCCCGACGGTCCAAAATGGTCTAGTAATGCCCCGCGCATTACATATAACAGATGTGGAAATACTGGACACTATGCTGCCCAGTGCTGGACTAAGAAACCAAAAATTAGGTGAACTTTATTCAGGAAGACAATACCTATGAGGAGTCAGGAAAAGGCCCTGCGGTCTAGATGAGGAACAATATAGAACTGTAAGGAGAGTGTCTATAACTCTCCTGTTACCAGCGTGGCAGTGCACGGTGCACCAGGCCAACGCCAGGGAACTAGCCGTTAGTGCCAAAGTGATTGGAGCCCAGCAGAGGGTGCTGGAGCAATAACGACTTAGGCATAAAATTGCGAGTTTTATGATAGAACCCCATTAAGAGTGACATAATGCATGTATCAAAAAGGGATAAGCGACCCAGGTTGGAGGGAACCTGAGTGAACAAACAGTGCATGAGGTGAGAGCTTCAAGGTACTTGTAATGGCAAGGGTAACGGAGCGTGAGAGCTCCTCAAAGAGGTTCGCACACAGGAGCATTCAGAATATCATAAAATTTAAAAAAATGTAAACGGGGAAGGTTTATGTGGGAAAGTCAACCAACAAGGAATGTTGGTTGGTGAAAACACATTTAGCGTTGATGGGGGAATATGGGATTTGCAGCAGTGGACCCAAGCACTGACCCACCAATAGGGCCACGCTTCCATCTGAATTAGTTAAATAAGCCAAAACTGACTTCACTCAAGTGATCAATTGAAGTTGGATTTGACCCAAATGCGGTGTTTCAAAGGTGAAATGGGTTTGAAACCCCGTTCCTTGATGAACCAAACGGAACCATCCACATTAATCTGGTACACCACCCATTTTAACGCCTGGGCCATTGTGAGGGGCTGAGCATTTGGCACACCACTAGTCCCAACCTGGGCATATTTTGCCTGAACCCAGCGTTGGTCTAGGGTGTGCCTCAGGTCAGGAAGGGCCTGTAGCTTCACCCTCTGGGCCTCCTGGCGCCCAGCCTTATATTTGGGGTTGGTCCCCACTATTATGTCATGTGCACATGACATTACCCTCTCCTCCTGATGGGGCTCAACCCCTCCAGGGGCTTGCGCAAGGGAAAAGTTCTTGTGGGCAGGGGCTAACTTCATGGAGGCAACAGTCGGTTTAGGTTGGGATCCAGCAGCCTGAAGGAAACGCTGGAAGGCGTCAATCAGATCTTGGGCATGCCAGTCACGCACTGGAACCCAACTGTTCTCTGCAGCGTCAAAGCCCTTCCAGGATTCCAGGCACTCAAGCCTTCTTTTAACGTGGCGGGAGGCAACTATTTTTTCCACCTCCCACTTTAGCGCCCCATCCACGAGATAGGCCTCAGGAGTCTCAGGTGGGGGCTTCAAACAACGTCAATTTGCTCTCATGAAACACAGAGAAGATCTGGAATGAGGGGGAGATCTAGCTGGTATGAGGCATGTCCCACCTTTCTAACAACGCGGTAAGGGCCAATCCTCTTTGGTCCCAGCTTCTTTCATGACTGCTTGATAGGGATGTTACAAGCATCAAGCATCACGAGATCCCCTTCCTTGTATGCAGGACCTACTCGGCGCTTCCCATCAGCGTTCTCCTTATACACTTGCATTGCCGCCTCTAAGCTTGTGGAAACCCCCTGGTGGACCTTCTTGATTGTCTTGGCAAAGTCAACCACCGCTTCAACCTTAGACCCACAGTTGGGCTCCATGTTAAAGGCGGGGTTAAAACCTCGGCTGGCGAAAAATGGGGAACAACCAATTGAGGAGTGCAAGGTATTGTTGTAGCTAAACTGGGCCATGGGAAGGTGAGAAGCCCAATCTGAATGATCTGCGGCGGTGTAACACCGCAGGAACTTCTCCAAGCACCGGTTTTCTCGTTCAGTTTGCCCATCTGATTGTGGGTGATAGGCAGTCAAACAGCAAGGGAGAATCTGGAGAGGCTTACAAAACTCTTCCCAAAAGACAGAGGTAAACTGGGGTCCCCGGTCACTGATAATCTATTGGGGAACTCCATGGAGCGCAAACATGCATGACGAAAAGCCTAGCAATCTCAGCCGCGGTTATTGTAGTTCTGCAAGGAATGAAGTGGGCGAACTTTGTAAACCTGTCCACCACCACCATGATGGCATTGTAAACATCTGAGACAGGAAGTTCTACAATAAAATCTACAGATAGGGAAGTCCAGGGCCCTTCATTTTCTAGACAGGTACCAACAACCCCGCTAAAGGTTGACAATTTGGCTTCATTTGGTTGCAGACTAAACATTCCTTACAGTACCGCCCCACCTGAGCAGGCAAGCTCTTCCAATTGTACGTGCGCCGGATTAACTATAATGTCTTCGCTTTACCAGGATGACCAACGGTAAGTCCATCATGATGGTCCCAGATGATTTACAGGCGAAGTAGTCCAGCAGGAACTCATAGGCGCCCCTGAAACCACACCATCTCATCCTTTGTGTGATAGTCACTGGAGAGATCCTCTTGATTCAACTCTCACATAGCAAGTAACGTAGTTTATTCCGCTGCCAGCGGCTGAGAAAGGACTACCATCCTGAACATACTATATTCCTCCACGTTTTCCAGAGGTGCAAGCACTGGCCCGTTGGCCAGGGGAGAGGGTCGTTGAGGAAGAAGTTTACTTGGAGGAATCATAACCTGCGTGAACTTCTACCTTCTTGGGATTGGGTGCTAAAGCAGGGTTGCGGCTTATAGCATCTGCCAAACCATTATCCTTGCCCTTGGTGAACTCATACGTTGATGAAAATTGGGCAAGGGTCTTATGCCAACAGTCTGTCGTGGGGTTAAGACATGAGGGGCACAGTAGTACAGCAAGGCACAGTGATCTGTACATATGCGGAATGGTTGGGTAGAGCCATGCAAGTGGTGACGCCAATATATCAGCGCCTTCACCACTACTAGTAATTCCTTGTCATGAACGGCGTAATTCAACTCTCACAGAGAAATTTTCCTAGAAAATATCCCACCGGATGCTCTATCCCATCTTTGGCTACTTGTAACAAGGCGGCCGCTATGGCAAAGTTAGAGGCATCAGTAGACACCATGAACTCCTTTGAAGGGTTGACATGGCGAAGAACAGACGTGGACAAAAGGGTGCACTTCACGGCTTGGAAAGCATCCTCCAAAAAGGGTACTACTGAAGCACCTTGGCACCGCTAGCCTTTTATAAGGGAGCCGCCACCTCAGACAGTTTGGGAGTGAACTTCTTGAAAAACATACACGTCCCCAAGAAGCTCTTAAATTCCTTAACTAAGATGGGGGTAGGTCACTTACAAATAGCCTTCTCCTTGTCTGGAGTTATCATGTGTCCCTGGTCAAACACGACGTTGCCCAGAAAAGTGATCTATGACTTGAAGAATTCACACTTGCTTATCTTTAGCATAAGGCTGGCTGCCTTTAATCGCTACACCACTTGCCAAAGGTGTACTGCATGATACTCCTGATCAGGGGAAAACAATAGAATGTCATCCATGTAGGCAACCGCACATATCCCTAACAAGTTCCCCAACGCTGCATCAATGCGGCGTTGAAAGATAGCAGGGGCATTCTTAAGCCCAAAGGGCATGACCCAAAACTGGAATATTCCTTTTCTGGTGTGGAAGGCGGTTAACCACTCCTGGCTCTTTTTTATCTGGATCTGATAAAACAAATTGAGGCAATCAAGCTTGGAGAAGGCCTTCGCCTTCTCCACATAGCGCGCAATCTGTGAATCCAAAGGGATGGGATGGAGGTCTGGTATGGTGACATTGTTAAGGTTCTCATAGTCCACACACGGGCGTCTAAGTACCATCGAACTTCTCCACAAAGAGAGGGGGGGAGCATACAGGGGAGGTACGCTGAAAAATCGCACCTTTGGCTAGCTGTATCTTCACCCACACATCAAACGCCTCTTGCTCCCGGACAGTCAATGGGTAAATGGGGGAAGATATATGCACCAGATCCACCGTGAGCTTGAAGTCACAATTGAACTTGGAGTGCTCAGGGAGTGCGTTGGCGGATGCTTCATCAAAAGAAAATTCTAAACCCTCCAAACGGGAAGGTAAGGAAAATCCCACGGAGGGCTTCAGCAAAGGAGCAAAATAAGGAGTGGGAACATTGGGCCAATGTGGTAATGTTCCTTGGGCGTTATCCTCCAACATAGGAACAAATTGAATGGTGACTGTTTACCAAAGACAAGGATAAAGTGTTTTCTTTCAAATTAGTCTGGACGTCAAACTTTCTTCACCACTCAACCCTTAAAATAATGGGGAACAAGAGGTGCTTGATAGCTTGGAAAATGGTCGGACATAAGATAGGCGCCCACCTGGTAGTCCACCAACCCCATGACATTCAGCGCAGGGATACCTTGAGAAGCCCCACCTCTAACCATACCACCAGGTGAGTAACTCAACTCAAGGTAGTCAGCAAGGTCTTAATCCATAAATTTGTTAGAGGCACTGGTATCCACTAAAATGGTTGTGGTGAACTTCCCCATAGAGGATGTAAGGGTAGAAGTCAAGAGGAAGTATCCAGAGTGGAATTTATTCAACGCAGAAAACGCCCCCACCTCACCTAAAAGTTCTTCTGGCTTGAGCAAACCATAAGGGTAGGTTTGGGAATCATAGAATGGGGAGGGATATTTGGCTTCTCTTACTACTGAGGCCACATACCCCTCCATGCCTTCTGCAGGTGCATAAACATTTTCCTATTGTAGACGCAGCTCTTTTCAACTTCCTGAGTGCTGCGAATCATGGAAGAGGTCAAGCAGGAATTTTCTGGTGTGATTCCATACACAGGAATGGGTTCCAGATCTAAGCCATGAGAAGGCCAATATGGTTTAGAGGTATATATCAAGGTTTTGTTATAAAACGCGTTTTTAGATGCAAATGACCCTATCCCTGGAACTGCGATGGAATGCCCGACGTTATCCAAGGCCAACACCCCCAGGATCATCTGTGCCAATTCCGCTGGCATTGTCTAAATGCGCTGGCAAAGGAAAATTCATTTATTAGAATGGAAAGTTGGGAATCATAACTTTTGGACATTGAAGCATCCAAATCCTCCAGGTACAAACATGAAAGGTGGATACTTTCCAGTCAGAGGCAACCCTAATAACGCCAAGTTGCTCCAACCTTCAGGAAAAAGAGGAAACAGCAGTGCGGCTAACAACAGCAGAAGCCCACAGCCGGCGCCCACTGTTTCCACTTCAGAAAAGTTCCACATGGAAAAGTTTGTGCACATAAGAAAAAAGGGTTGGTCAACTAATGTAAAGAGAGTGTCTATAACTCTCCTGTTCCCAGCATGGCAGTGCACGGTACACCAGGCCAACGCCAGGGAACTAGCCATCAATGCCAAAGTAATTAGAGCCCAGCAGAGGGTACTGGAGCAATAACAACTTAGGCATAAAATTGTGAGGTTTACTATCAAAACCCCATTAAAAGTGACGTGATGCACATATTGAAAGGGGCTAAGCGACCCAGGTTGGAGGGAACCTCAGCGAACAATTGGTGCATGAGGGGAGAGCTGCAAGGTACTTGCAATGACAAGGGTAACAGAGTGTGAGACCTCCTCAAAGAGGTTCGCGCACAGGAGCGTTCAGAATATCATAAATTTTAAAAAAATGTAAATGGGGAAAGGGTTATTTAGGAATTTGACCAACAAGGAATGTTGGTTGGGGAAAACACATTTAAGTGTTAAGGGGGGAATAAGGGGTTCATGGCAGTGGACCCAAGCACTGACCCACCAATAGGGCCACGCTTCCATCTGAATTAGTTGAATAAGCCAAAAATGACTTCACTCAAGTGATCAATTGAAGTTGGATTTGACCCAAATGCGTTGTTTCATAAATGGAAAGTGTTTCAAAACCACATTCCTCATCAAACTATATGGAACCATCCACATTTATTTGGTACACCACCCATTTTAACGCCTGGGCCATTGTGAGGGGCTGGGCATTTGGCACACCACTAGTCCCAACATGGGCATATTTTGCCCGAACCCAGCGTTGGTCTAGGGTGTGCCTCAGGTCAGGAAGGGCCTGTAGCTTCACCCTCTGGGCCTCCTGGCGCCCAACCTTATCTTTGGGTTTGGTCCCCACTATTATATCATGTGCACATGACAAGATCCGCAAATTGCCCAGTTCCCCCAGACAAGTTTGATGAAATTGATATCTCCGACCTGTTTGTAGATGAACCTGTTCATGATTCTCCCCGCGGAGCACAGGTCCAAATATCCACACTATAACTTGATCAAAAGCAAGTGCAATTAATTCTGAAATTATATCAGAAGTTGATCAACCTTACGCTCATCAAATGTTGAAAAAAGGCCCAAAATGATGCTGATTAAGATGAATTTCTAAAGACAAAGTTGGAAGACGTTAACATTTCAATTACTATCACTTACATAAAGGATTCATTTCCTGATATATCAACCCATTTTATTTACACTCTGGATTTGTCAACCAATTTCACTATACATTCAGTAAACAACATTTCCCACTATTCTGAGTGTACTTATGCCGACATTTTGGTTAACTGAGTAAAAGTAAGGGCTATTATTGATTGTGGTGCACCAATCAATATTGTGTCTACCAAATTGGTAAAACGTCTAAAGATTTTGCCAGATATAGCACATCAAAAGCAGTATGGTACTGCTGGGCTCAACCCTATTACCTCCTGTGGGGCTTATAGTGCCTTACCTCTTCTTTTTGGATCTCTAGTTGTGTCTTAACCAGCAATTGTTTTACCTAATCAAAATTAAGATATTCTCATTGGCACTGACTTCATGTGGAAGTATGGAGTAAAATGTGACTTTGAGGCAAATACTATGGCAAGCTTGGGCCAGAAGCTACCATTGATCTATCATCAGAAGGGGATGTCCACTTCACTCAAAGAAACAACTTCATAAACGTGATATATAGGGATGGAATCCTTCCTGATGGTTATAAACTAGCTGGGAAGAAGATCCACCATTTTACCAAAATGCTTGAATGAAAACTGAGGGATCCCAGTCTGAGTAAAAAAGGAATTAATCCTACCGCCTAAGATGCAGAGAGTGGTCAATACTGGATTGACTCTGAAAATTCCTGAGCAATTACATATATAAATCGAGGCTCCTTAACGAAGATCAAGAATTGAACCTTGGGTAGCTCCAGGGATCCTAATTCCTGGTCATGGGGAAATTCATATTCTATTAGCCAATCTGGGAAAAACGCCGATGACAATCAAGCGAAATCAAGTAGTTGCATTCGCCCAGTTAATCTCTATAACAGAGCTCCATTCCTTCCACGAATTTGGGTATTTAAATGAAATGGGATACCTGATTTGGCTGGATGCATTCATACATTAATCTCTCAGGAACAATTATCAGGATTAACCAAAGATCAGCAAAATGAAGTATTGGCTTTATTCAAATGATATCAAACTATTTTTGCCCAAAATGACCATGATCTTGTGTGCGCAGAAAAATGTACTCCATCAAATTGACACTGGGGAAGCTGCCTCAATTAGAATGAGACCTATTCGAAGGTCCCAAGTAGCTGAGGCAGTACTTGCCAAAGAAATAGATTAGTTGTTGGAGCACAGATTGCTTGTGCCTTCATCCAGTCCATGGGCTAGTCCAATATCAATTGTCAAAAAAGGATGGGTCAAATCGGGTTGTAATTAACTATTGCCATCTGAATAAAATCACAAAAGACTCTTAACCTTGCCGCAAATTGATGATGCATTGGATCAGTTAGGTGGGGCTAAATTATTTTTGGCAATGGACCTTATCTTGGGGTATTGGCAGATTGATATGTCACCTGAGGACCAGGAGAAGTGTGCCATAATAATGGCTTATGGCTTTACCAACATACGCGGATGCCCCAAGGCTTATGTAATGCCCCTGCAACTTTTCAACAGACTATGGATACCATCTTATGTGATCTCAAATTGTCCTATGTTCTAGTCTATCTAGATGATATCAATTTATTAGTCAAACATTCACCAAGCACTTACAACACTTAGAGGAAGTATTCAAGAAATTAACTGCTGCCAATCTTAAAATCAAGCCCCAAAAGTGTCACTTCTTTAAGGAGCAGCTAGAATATTTGGGCTTCGTTATAAACGAGGATGGATTACAACCTCAAAAACAAAAAAGCGATGCTATTGAGCGGATTACATTGCTGAAAAGTGTTTTTGATATACAAGTAATTTTAGGAATGGTTGTTTATTATCGCCATTTTATTAAGGACTTTGCAAAAATAGCAGATAAATTATTCCATCTGCTTAAGGATCTAAAAAAAGGGTTCAAATGGAATGAAGTGGCCCAAGGAGCATTTGACAAATTATGGCAATACTTGACAACCAGCCCAATACTCAAATATCCAAATTTTGACCAACCGTTTATTATACAATCAGATGCATTGCTCATGGCAATAGGTGCTGTACTTAGTCAAGTGGACGAACAAGGTGAAGAACATCCAATGGCATATGTCAGCCATACCTTAAACAAGGCCAAAAGGAATTATACAGTCACTAAGCATGAATGTCTTGCAGTTATCTATGCTTGCAAGCAATTTCGTGTCTATATTCATGGGATGCATTTCAAGGTTGTACTAATCATGCATCTCTCCATTAGTTGCATAACTTAAAAGAACCTGAGGAAAGACTACCACAATGTGCCCTGAAATTGCAGGCATATGACTATGAAATCAAAAATCATGCTGGGGATAAAAACCAAAATGCTTATGGATTATCCAGACTGGCAGAAATTCTTGCAGTACATGATTGTGCTGATGATCTATTCAAACAAATGGTGAAAGGAGAGTTGGAGGATGAGCCACCAGAAGTTCAAATGGCGTCACAAAAAGCCATGAAGGGAAGAGAACAAAAGAACGGACAGCTATTCAAAATAGTGAATGATAAAAAGCTTCTGTTCCCAAAACCATCTGAACAAACGGAAATAATTTGCACCTCTCATAAAGTTGTCAGCCATGGTGGCCTCAAGAAAACTCTAGAGCATATTCGCCAATATTACTATTGGGAATTGTTAAACTATGATACAGCGGATTTCCTTTCCTGTTGTACAGAGTGTCAGCTCCACAAGCCACACAAAAATGTGGCTGGATATCATTTAGTGCGACCAGGATTTGCCTGGCATACAGTATCAATTAATGTTATGGGACCTCTAAGTACAAGCACTGGAGGAATGTGATATATTATAGTTGCAATTGATCACCTGACCCAATGGATTGAAACCAAGGCTATGGTACGGGTCAATGCAATGAATACTGCCAAATTTATTCTGGATCAAGTGTTATATTGGCATGGCTGCCCTCAAGTGATCCTGAATGATAATGGAACAAATTTACCTCCTTTGTCATACCCCAATTGAACGAATTGATGGGAATCAAGGGGGTCATATCAGTCCCATATTGGCCAGAGATGAATGGACTAGTTGAGAGAGTGAATGCTACCTTAGCCACAACGTTACGAAGTTATTTGCAGGAAAAACGTCTACTTGGACTTCATGCTTAAGTTTTGGTGATATTTGCCTATAATGTCAGCTATCATTCCTCAACTAGGAAAACACCCTTTGAATTGCTATATGGAAGAAAAGCCACCTTACCACTAAGTCTATACTCACCATTGGAATTGACTTTGGGGATGAGTCCAGACCAATATCAAAATCGATTAGCCAATATTATGTTTGATTTACAATCCCAAGCGTTTGCTAAAATCCTTCAGAAAAGGATCCAGGCTAAAATGTATGATGATAAAAAATGACCACCCATAAAAGGATTTGAAATTGGAAATAAAGTATCCTACTGTGATACGCAAGGATTCAGCTGACAATATAGGCTGAATGCCTTATGGATAGGTCCCTTCAAAGTAATTTCCAAATCAGCAATGGATGCCTATACAATCAAAAGATATCCTCAATGGTCTATGGTTAACTGAGTTCATAGAAAGTAAATAAAAATTGGCACTAAAAAGAATATATATATAAAAGAAAATGAAAAAATAATTAAACACCAGAAAAAAAACCATAAAAAAGGAAAATAATTCAATAACTAAAAATATATATATAAAAGAATGATGAAATTTTAATTACTTATACTCAAAACCATTGGGCACTATTCCCTACTATCATTGGCAGAGCCAGCTCGGGTTGCAACTGGGTCCATCAGAATTAGTCCTGAGGCACTAAAGTATATCATCCCTAGAAATTAATAAGATATGCTCTAATCGCATATATAGAGCCCAACCTGGGGGAGTACAGGTTTTCCAGGCTATGGCCGGTGTTGAGGCAAATAGTCCTGGTATAGCATGAGGCCATATGACCACGCTCAACAGAGACAGCAGTGAGAAGGGGACCTTTGAACTAATGAGATAGTTAAGTCCAGTAGATGGACCTCTGAACTAAGCTTGTTAATTAAATCTTGAGAAGAAGCAAGTGCTTCTTAAAACTGTCTCACTGGATAATCTGGTCAAGTGGGGGGATGTGCTATAAATTTGGTTGACCATATTATCCATATTGCTTGCCAATTAAAAATTGATGGCTGTTAAAAGCATTTAATTGTTCAGAAATGGTTGCTGACTAAATTATTAATCATAAATATCAAAGGATATAATCTGACAGTTAGTTTTAATTAATATTTTGTCGAAGATCATCCCAACTAAATTATTAGTCATAAATAATCAAAAGACATAATCTAATTATGAAATACAATTAATATTTCATTGGGGATCATCCCTGACTAAATTAGTAGTTAAAATTCATTAAAGGACATAATCCAATGATTGTTTTGATTAATATTTTGTCAGGCATCACAACCAATAATATTAATTAGGTAATTTGATGAGGGAATGATTGCCAATAATCAGATTGCTATAATGAATTATTACAGCAGAGGCTCTGAATGATTAGGGTCGTTTTAACAAAGCTACTGAAGCGTTTAAGCGCTAGTTTTGGCAGTAGCTAGTAGTAGTAATCAGGTAACATGGCCCTCAAACCATATGTGTACAGGTCCTAACACATGGGGGATGGTTGTCAATATGTAAAAGGTTACACTGCTGGGGATTAAGCAAGATAAAGACATTGGCTACCATCAGAAGTTAATACCAAGGGTTAGAAGTTTCAGGGGACTAATCAGTTGATTTTCAGAAAATTATCTGAAAATTTGTCCACCTTCTGCCTATAAAAACTACTAACATTTTTAATAAAAACAGAATTCAACTGCAAAGTAGTTTTATATTTACTTTTAAATTGAAGATTAAAGGGAAAATAAGTCCCTAGTTGTTTTTCTCAATTACCATTACCAAAGTGGATTCATTGCCACTTATTTTGAAGACTCAACCTACTAGTTGTCACCATACAACCAGTGTTTGTAGTTTTACTCAACAACCAACCTGTGCAGTAAACGTCCCAAAAGTTTACAACACCCCATCAACAAGTTAGCATGGCTGTCTATGTCACTAAAATCTAAAGGCAAAAAAACAAAATAATAAAAGTTCTAAGCCACCTGAGTGTCTGTCTCATTGAGAGATAACCTGCAATAAGTTCTGTCAACCTGGGCACTTTTACTAATCTCATCCATTACTTACTGAAAAAAAGAAGGAAGAATCCCTAAAGAGGATACCCCCAACTCTGTAAACTGGGTGGATCTCCACACTGAGGTTGAAAATTATCATGAAGATGACGATTTGGCAAGTGCAGGATACCATGTGTCAGGGCACCTAGTGCAGTGACTGTGCCTGCTAGATTAAGAGTCCATGGCACTGACTGATTAAAATCAAACGATAACTACCTGGCACAAGCAAATTTAGCCCTACCTGTCTCATTAATTCAGTTACTAAAGGAGAGCAGCTAGTTATGGCTACCTTAAGGATTTAGAACTGGATAGCGAGGATACTATCATATATAACATAAGTGTTGCCACTCTTAGACAGGTTAAAATATTCACTATAGATGTAATATCACTGGAAACCCTTTCATCAGGAGCTTGATGAAAGTGGAAGTGATCATCCAGAAGGTGCGCTTTTGGCATAATGGACACTGGGGCTCCAATTAACATCATATCACCTAAGCTTATGAAGAAGCTGAAGTTCTTTCACAATAATGATTATAACATACAGTACTGCACTGCAGGATCAGGTGTTAACAGCGCATAAGAGCCTATCGGTGCTACCCTTACACTTTGGGTTCATTGGTTCTAACAGCATTGGTAGTGGTTTTAGGCAATGACTAATACAACTTTGTGATTGAGACACAGTTTCTCTTGGATTTTGGAGCGAAGATTGATTTCAGATCCAGCACTATGAGATCCTTGAGTTGATGACTTCCAGTGATTTTCAAGGACATTGATGTCAAACTGTGTAAACAGCGGACGTGCTTGGTGAAAATGGATTAATCTATTTACCTCATCCACAACATTCTGACTGAGAAGGGTGTGAAGCAGTTACCAAAATGCTGTTAGTGCGGAAGAAGAGCTTACGCTGAGTGCTAGCAAAACTATAGAGATTTGACCAAGGGATCAATGCCAGATGACCCTGTTGATTAGTGTGAAGATTCCAATGGATACCATCTTGAAAGTATACAGCCATGATGGAATCTGAAAGCAAGAACTTAGAGTACTACCAATGTTTTATGAAAAAATACTCTGAAGAGTTGAACATCATCTTAAAAAATATCACTACCCAACCTATCAGAGTCAAAAAAGGACAAGTTATTGCATAGCTTAATTTATTTTCCAGGACATTAAGTCTGTAAATGAAGTAGGGGAATTTTTTTGATGAGCTTGGTTTTGTGATGTGACCCCTAATAGCAGAAGAACCTTGAAGAGCTGTTGTTTGAGTCCAATGACATCTTCAGTACCAGATTGCAACAACTATGACCTCTGCAAGGGAGAGGTCCATAAAATGGATACCAATTCCGCTATAGCTTTCAAATTAAAACCTTCCACCACTTGAAAGCAAAAGACGCAGTTATCACTCAAGAGCTGAACTAATTAGTCAAAGCAAGGCTAATCAGACCATCTTTTAGTCTCTGGGAATCTCCTTTATCACTCGTATGATAATAGGATGGAGCCCATAGAGTAGTTATGGACTACCGCCAATTTTTTGAGATAGCTAAGGTGGATTCATACCAACACCCATTGCATTGACAACCCTCTAAAATGCCTGTATGCCCAAAGTACTTCTCACCGATGGATATGGTCAGCAGCTACAAGAAGATGGAGCTCACGCCAGAAGATCAGGTGAAATGCACCCTGATTAGTAGTCAGGGGGTGTTTGACCCCATGATGATGCTTCAGGGCTCTGTAATGCCCCTGCTACCTTCCATAACACTATGGATCGCATTTTTGGAAATCTCAAGTTTTCCAGCATGATGATTTTATATCGATGACATCACTGTATACTGTTAAACTTTTCAAGAGCATCTACAGCACCTCTGAGGGGGCATTGCATGGCTGAGCGCGTCCAATCTAAAGCTGAAATATACAAAGTGTACCTTTTTCAAGAGACAATTAGAGTTCCTTGGGCATGAGATCATCCCTAAAGGAAGCTAGCCTTCAGATGGGAAGATGAACGCCATCATGGCTATGGAGTCACCAAGGAGCACAAGGGATATACCAGTGTTCCTCAGAATGGGGGTATATTACCAGCTTTTCATCTTCCTTTTTCATACTTGCAGGCGTCCCTCACATACATGCTTACCAAGGAAAAAAAGTTTGATGGGGCCTGGAACAGTAGCAGGCCTTCGCAGAGTAAAAGATAAGTTGGTAGAGGCGCTAATTTTTGCCTATCCCGACTTCAACAAAACGTTTTATCTTTATACTGACGCCATAGAGATAGGACTTGGCGCGATCCTGGCACAATTATATGCTGATGAGGTGGATCACCCAATTAAATGCTATTCAGAGGTGTTCATCAAGAAGAGAAGAATTACACGGTCACTGAACGAGAGTGCTTGGCTTTGATCTGAGTGGGCAAACACTCCAGACCTTACCTGTATAAGGTATATTCTAAGGTAGTAAGGATCACGCATCGCTCTGCTAATTAAGTAACATGAAGGTCTTGACGTACGCCTTGCCCACCGGTTCGTACTCCTCTAAGGCTATGATTTCAAAAATAGTACATTGAGCAGGAGACAAACAACTAAACATTGTTGGCCTATTGCAGTTACTAGTGTTCCACTTGTAAGCACCAGAAAGCGATTAAATCAAAACCCTAATTTGGGCTACCAGAAGAGGCCTGGCAGGACGAAAAAGAGGAAGTCAAGAGCGTCCTAAAGAGATAATCCAAAGACACCTGGAGTATCAATAGAAATCTACAAAGAAAGATTCAAACAAGTGGTACCCCTATACTTGACCCAGTGATTGCATGGAGTTGTATGAGGCCCATAAGCACATGGGCCATGGAAGATTTTAAAAACGATGGCATACCTGAAAGAGAGATTCTACTGGGAGTGTATGTCTAACGAAGTTCACCAAACTTTGGAGTTGTGAATAACCTGTTCAAGTTTCTGCCACTGAAGAAGCGATTAAAGTTTATGCTGATCCCCCCTACAGCTCCCTTAGCAATGTATCAATTGGCGTGGTGGGACCTCTAACAACTTCCTGTTATGGTTATAAGTTAATCCTAGCCATTATTGACTACTTCACCGAGTGGGTCAAGGCCTATGCAACCAAAAAGTATACTGCAAAATCCATCACTCCCTTCCTGTACAATCAAGTCATCACTAGACATGGTTTCCTTCAAGTTTTACTTTCAGACAACAGAAAGAGCTTTATCTCAGACGTAGTGAGAAAGTTAATAAACCTAGTGGTAGTGAAACATCATTTCAATACCTCCTATACTATATCCTCAAATGGAAACGTCGAGTGTTTCGTTGGACCCTTGGAAGGGATTTTAGGTTATGACACTAAATTGCAAAAATCAAAATGGGATCAATTGCTGCCCTCAGAGTTGTTGTCTTAGCAGTTGACCCATCACTGAGTGATTGGAGTGTCCATTTTAAAGCTCTGTATGGGAGAGAGGAAGCTCTGCTGACCCTCTTGGCACTGATGATCACAGTGGACTAGAAGAACCTGCCGCTTGGAAGTTATCCAGGAGTTGGTGACGAGCTTATCAGAAATCAATTGGAAGCTTAAAAGAACATTGAAGCGACTATCACTCAAAGTCACTTAGAAACAAAGATGAACTAGACTACCAGAGTTCATCCTAGGGGACAAGGTTTTAAACTATAGCCTGTGAGGAACAAAGCCAAAGATGTTACAGGCCATTTGAGCAGGGCTTGCTACTGTCTTAACGAAGAGAGTATCCAAATACTCCATTTAGGACAATGATACTAACATTGTGCTTAATAGATTACATATTAGCGCCAGAGGTCATTTCCTTCATCTCATCTTGGAAGGGGAAGTGTCATGTATGAGGCCGTTAATGGATCAATAGATTATTCCTCAACTGGTGTAATGATCAGAGTTTGCCCCAAATGGTAGAGGTGTAGGCAACCTAACTATTGGAATGGGGATGGATGAGCATTGTTTATAGATTTGGGCAAACCAAGCAATTTTTCCCACCATCAGAGCGATGTCATTTGAAATAATCTTCGCCCTGACGCTTAATAGGACTTGGCTAATGCAGATGATGAAACTACCCAATTAATATGAAAATTGATACTCTCTTATGCCCTCAGGGGGACAAAATAATTTGAAATTCACCAATGATGCAATGATGACTTGACTAGATTAGCCTGACAGGAATGATTAAGGTTCAAAGATGAAGATTACCATGTCTGGACATCAATTAATTTCGAGAGTTTCTTGAAAACATGATGTGAGGTGCTTCAAGGGAGTGCCATTGTTTTAACCAGAAGTTGGCAAGCATATTACCAGGTTTGTTAATGAAGCAATATGAATAAGATATAACTTCCCAAAACCAAGAAGTGGGGACAGATAAAAGGGCCTTGGACATCCAGTTTCAGGGTTAATCACTGTGAGAAGGAGCTAAAAGATATAATAATTAGCTCAAATGGATGAAGCCACAAAATTAGCAGTTAGACGACGTTCAACTAGGGAATCCTGAAAAATCCCATATTGATATCCAAATTCCTATTTTATAATACAATACTTATCTTTTATCTTATTTTCTAGAAGTATAATATACTTCATAATACTCACATATAAAAAAACTTCTCACAGAATCTCAGTTTGTCCTTTTATTTTCACTTATAGTGGTTTAATTGAAATAGTCAAAGTATCCAGTCTGGGATTAGTTATCATTTAAATTACAATAAACAGTCTGAGAATGCTCAGATTAAACAAGGACACTTTATATTGTAGATACCTTGGAGCTGAGCTGGCAAGGAAAGATTGGATTGGTTTCTGTTGAGTCCTGAGGCCAACATACAATGAATTTGTCAAATAGTGCCAGCATAGAAATTGCATTCAAGGGCGTGAACATTATTATAAAGAGATTAATGCTATAACGGGTAGCATCAAAGGCACTTTGCTTTATGAGGATAATTTGTGATCTTAGAGAAGGTTTCTTGGTGACTAATCTGATTGGAGTAGATCCCCTGAGCATTGAGTCAGCCTCACATGTTAAGTGAGCTGAGGTTAATGAGCTGGCAATAATCAATTTACAATCTCAAGCATATGACACTAAATTGAAGAAGAAGATATAAGCAAGTTATTAGTTGACCAGATCTGGTCAGTGTTTGTAAAATATTGAGTTGGTGATAAAGTAGCTTATTGTGATACTCAAAGATTCAGCTAAAAAAATAAATCAGACACATTGTGGTCCAGTACATTTGAAGTAGTAGACAATATGGTGATGAGAATTTATAATCAACTTATCTTGGTTGGTTGTATCATTAGTAGTTTTCATAGTATATATTTGAATATTGGAATTAATAAAAATTAAGAAAAAAAGAAAACTGTTTTATATAATATAAATTGAGTATTAAGATGATATTTTATATAAAATTTTATACAAATGATTATAAATTTTTTTAGTGCCATCAGTATTTTATACTCCCATCTATGACATCTCTAGGGGGAGCACTACCCAAGTAGTGATGGATCATCAAGGATCCAGAATTATGAACTTTATAGAAGATGAGCTTTATAACAAAGAGAATATATGAAGAGAAGTAAATGTCCAGGGATTAAGCATAAAAATCAGGACCTCTAGAATTTTCCTCAGATAGTCTGGTCAAGCTGAGAAATGTGTTAGGATTTTCCTATGACCACATTATATTATTATAGAATCAATCTGCCTTGTACTATCAAGGATGGTTTCCTCAAGGAATTTTGGAGTTATCATTATTTTGAACTATTAATCAGAGCCTTTACCCAATGAATTATTTGTTTAAGGCCATTAATTAGACTTGATTTAAGTAGTAACTAATATAAATAGTTTATTGGGGATGATCTCTGATAATATAAAGCTAACTCAATTGATCAAAATGAAATTTTTTCTATATATATCAATTGGGAAAATTACCAATTGATAATGGTGGTTGGAAAAGCTGAAGTGCCAATAGCATTTGTTATATCAGTAACTTGTAGTTTATTCTAGGTAAACAGCCTACCCATAAAAAGAGTAATTATTCTTTTACCTAAGTATAATCATTGATACATAATGGTTAAACTAATGATATTGGGTAAAGATGATGGAACTTTTTATTTGGGAACTGAGAAAGTAAAAATTATAATATAATTAATGAGGAGCTTTGACTAGGTGAACGTGCAACTGAAGAGTTAATCCATCACTAGTATAATTCTTTAGGGCAATATTATTGGTAGAGAATGTCATATTTATAAGATGGCAATCTAATGGTTGAGCGCTGACTATCAATATAAACCACCTTGGTATAATTAAATAAATCAGAGTATAGATTGTTTACTTCTAGATAAAATTATATGTCAGTCATTAATGAAGAAGTCTGGAGGATTAATTATCCTAATCTTTTTCTCACTAAGTCTTTAGATTTTGGTATGACCATATTACCAGCTGCTTAGATTACAATAGGTCTGCCTATTCATCAGAGGTTTTCAATCCTGGTAATGGATATGTGAGTTGTCATTTTTGGATGATAACTATTGTTTGGCAGATTCGCACTAACAAATATTTGGTAGTCTGCTGTGGTTGATCCATCAGATCAATCCACCAGATTATATAATACTCATTAGGGGATCATCGCCAACAATAGGTGAGTAATTAGGTTGTTGATTTTAAGTTGATAAATCATATCATGTGAGTCCATTGGGATTTGTTGCTGATTATTGAGAGAGGTTTGTGATTTTGTTGAAGTACTGATGACGCTTCTAAAAAACGTTTGAGTAATAATGAATGTGTGATACGTTTAATAGTACCAGGAGAAGGTTGCAGGGCTATAAAGTGGCGAAAACCAACTAAATTGTTGAAATAAAACCTTGGGTGCGCGACTTAATAAAGTAAATCAAACAGCACTAGCCGCCATCCACTTAAGTGGTGCACCAACAGGGGCTGGTGCTGATTTCCCTATAAATACCCTCATTTTTCATCAAATAGAGTAAATAGATTTAGCAATTACTTTTGTAGTTTATAGTTTTATAAATTAGTTTCACAGTTGGCTTTTGGGAGAAGAGTTTAAGAAAGGATATACTTTTTCTAGTATATATGGCTATCAAGCTCTCTGCGGACTCTGCAACAAGAGAAGAGAGGAGGATAGAGTTCCCTGCCATATAAGAGATAACTTCTTGGATAGGAAGGGTGTGCACCAGTTTAGCGTTGGACTTCCCAATAAAAGTGATTTAAGAAAACTTAAACTACTTAATTGTATTAATACTATTACTAACCAGTTTACCAGTTAATTTTAATAATTTTAACTAATGTATATATCAGAAACCTGTGCAGTAGGTTTGGGAGCCAAGATGAGCATCCCAGTTGGAAGAGACAGTTGATGCTTATTAATAAGGTTGATTGAGCACATAGCTCCAAAATTTTTACATTTTATTCTCACTACAAGAGGTAGTTGAGTGTAAAAAAGAAAAAAATATAAATAAAAAATTAAAAAGATAAAAGATAAAAGAAACAAAATTTATGAAAAGAGGTATCAATAATGAGTGAACTTAAGAAACTCTGAATTGAGTTGGAGCCCATTAATCAGAAATGTGTTGACCTTGGTGGCACAGGCCAGTCTCAATGCCTCAGATGAAAGGGTGATAAAGGCTGTGGAAGAGGTTGAGCAAGTTGAAATAGTCAATAATGACCTCTGCAGGAAATTGGCCTTCTTGGAGCAAAAGAAGGGTGAATTAAGAAAATTTTTTTATTAAAAAAACAAGATGTGAATTGAACAGAGCACATTTCCCCAGGTTCTAGATATGTTGAGAATGTTGAAGCATGTTGAGGAATTATAAAATCACAAGTGTGATTTCATTCAACTGAATGAAAATGAAGCTGACAATATTATGCCTAAAATTTCAATCAGGAAGGTATCCCATCAAGAAAGATACCTGTAGCATTAGCAAATATGTTAGAAATCACTCCTGAAGCTACACCAATTGTTAGTTGGGTTGTTGGCCAGGAATCACCTGCCAATGAAGTGACCATAGAATTTTGTGATGCGCCAAAATTGCCCATATTTCTCTGGGACAACGCATTAGAATTTTTCGCCTAATCTATGATGGCAATGATTGTATATGAAGAATGGCAAAAAGTGGTAACTGTTATGAACTGCCTTGATACTGATTGCCAGAATCTGGTATTGGCCCATCTATATGGGGACAATTAGTCATACTTTGAGGCAAAAGAAGCGATTATGCTTGAGTTTGAAAGCCCTACCAGAATAGCTAACTGTAAAAAAGAGCATGAGCATACAGTTTAGTAAAGAGAAAACTACAACTGCTTTTTCTGATCATTATATTAAGAGTCACAGTTCCTGGATGTGGCAAAAGTACATTGTGATTTTGATACACATATAGCCATGCAGTCGACACTTTGACCCTTCAGAAACCTGCATCGCACTATGACATCAGTTCTGGTACAACAAACTTCCACATCGCAGATGATAGTTCATTTCAAGATGGTGGGAGCAACTTTTGATGCGCCTAATTAATTTCACGAGTAAATATTGGCTGAGGATGATCAAACTATGATGAATTTGAAGATGGCATTCTAGAAAGTATTAAAAGTTTCTAATCAGCAGAATTGATTCTAATGGGGAAAAACCTGTTGGATCAAAATGGAAGGATAAATCAACTAACACTATTGAAAAGTGGAGAGATGGTACATTTTGACACCCAAAATTGGGGGAATAACTCGCAAAGAAATGTAAATTTTGTGCTGCCTCAGGGGTAGGAAAAAACTACCCAAAATTTTGGGAAAAGGCCTGAAGTCTAGATGTGAACAATCTAGCACTGCAAAGGAGCCTGTTCCGTCAGATATCTTCATGAAATGAATAAGCGTCAGCTGGAACAGCTTAGGTTGCAACTGGGTTAACTTAGAGTAGTCTCAGAGCACTTGATGAGGTTGAAACAGAAGGTGACCAATTCAAAGATTGTAAATGAAGTTTTTTGTATTTTATTTTAGTCAATTAATGAAAGAGGTAAGAAATGCCAATAAGTATGTTCCAATCCAGACGAAAATGGGTAGATTTAAAGCTACCAAATTAATCTGGACGAGTAGTTGATTGTTTCCATATCTATCATTGGAATTAATCTGAATGTTAGGGTCAGCAAACAATGCCAAAAACAAAATATAAAAGATATTTCAATAACATAAGAAAAAGAAAAGTAAATAATGATAAAAGATAAAACCATGAATAGAATTTATAAAGAAGTCAAAAAATGGAAAAGATATTATAAAAATTATATTTTACCACAGAAAAAAGCATTGGGTGGTTTTCTTAACTATCAATTGAGGAGGAGGGGAAAAATTATGATGGGAATGAGTCCTGATGATCAGCAGGGCCAGCTCAGGTTGCAACAGGGCCCTCTGAGAAGAAGTTCTGAGGATCTTAAATGAAAGAGTATCAGCAGGACCAGCTCAGGCTGCAACTGGGTCTGCCGGGAAGAAGTCCCAAGGCGCTTATATGAAAGAGTATTGGCAGGATTAGAATGAGCTGAAAATAGATACACTGGGAAGAGTCCCTTGAAGAGTATTGGAAGTACCAACTCAGGTTAAACTGGGTTCTCCATGAGTAGTCCTAGGGCTCTTGAATAATGAGGAGTCATAGGGAACCCATCCTAGGTTTGAAAAAGTTGACCAGCTCATTTTTTTAAAAAGATGACTGACATAGTTCTGGCATGTCATGATCCTAAAGGAATTTCGCTTGATAAAGGTGGCAACTAGTAGGAAGTAAGAAAGAGGGGCCGCGTTGTCAAAGGTTGGCAAGAGCAGCGTTGAGTGCAGACAGATTCAAGCTCTTCTGAAGTTATTTTGAAGTATGAAGGCCATGGACCAATATGGCATCTTTTCATCTACTTTCTTATCGTTTTCTGAGTAATCTAGGCAAGTGGGGAAATATGTTGGGATTTTGGTATGCCCAAATTACCTAGCTGCTTAGATTACAATAGATCTGTCTATTCACTAGGGGATTAGTCCCACTAGTATATATATGGGAGTTATCATTTTCAATGATAACTATTGTTTGGTGAGATTGTCCTGATAATTATTAGGTAATCTGCTATGATTGATCTATCTGATCAATCTGCTGGAAAGCTTAAGCTTCATTAAGGGATGATCCATGACAATAAGCGGTTAATTAGGTTGTCAATTTTATGTTGATAATTTAATTATATCATGTGAGTAAATTGGGATTAGTTGCTGATTGATGAGAGTGGTTTTGAGAACTTTAAGCGCTGACGACAGTTCTGAAAACAACTTCTGGGTTAATTAATGAATGTGGGGAAGCATTTATTATTACCTAGAGAAGGTTGCAGGGGCTAAAACGTGGCAAAACCCAACTAGCATGTTGAGGAAAATCCTTGAGTATGCAACTTAATGAGGGCTAATTAAATGGCAATGGTCTTAATCTCCTCAAGTGGGGCGCCAACATGGGTTGGTGACAATTTCCCTATATATACACTCGTTTTCTCCTCATATAAGACAGTATATTCATAGTTACTTTGTAGTCTAGACTTTAATACATTAATTGTATAGTTGGCTCTAGGGAGAAGAGTTTAAGGATAGGACATCCTTTGTTTAGAGTATTAGCTATAAAAATCTTTGTGGACTCTTCAAGAAGAGAAGAGAGAAGGGAAGAGTTCTCTGCCATATCAGAGATACCTTCAACAATAGGAAGGGTGTGCACAAGTTTAGCGTTGGAATTCTCAAACTAAGTGTTTTAAGAAAACTTAAATTAAGTAAGAGTCTTAGTAAAATAATATTAATGCCCAGTATTATTAAATTAATATCAATAATTCAATCAATGCATTTATCAAGAACTTGTGTTTTAGGATTGGGCAAATGCAAGCATCCTAGTTGAAAGATACAGTTGGTGCTTTTAATAAGGGAGATTTGCACATAGCTCCCAAATTTCCACACCAAGTCAGTAAAAGGATACCTGAGTGGGATTGAAACCACTTAAAGATAAGAATTGACTGACTGATTGTCTATCTACAGTTAGCAACCTTTTTATCATTAAACTAGAGTTAAGAACCTGTGCAGTAAACTAGAAAGTTAAAAGCTAGTTTGCAAAAAACATCTAAAATTTTTGACATTAAGGAAAACTCCATAGTACCTTTTTTACCTTCATTAACTCGTGGGGACAGCTGGTTTGGGATTCAAGTTGGTTGGTCCAAACTTAGCTTTGCAACTAAACAGTTATTTAAAAAGGATGGTGTATCCAAATCCTTCACAAGTTCTGGAAGCAATGAGATGTGTAAGTTGGGTTAATTTTTACGCGGTTTTATAGAGCAAGATTTTAAAGACAAAGTCCACCATAGCTTTAGCACCCAGAAGTAGCTGGGCATCATGGTAAAATAAGTCAGAGAACTTGGTGATGGTCTCATTTTACTTAAAAGAAATAATTATGAATTCAGCCCCGTTGAATGACCATGTGTTCAGGGCTTCCAAACTCTTGCAGAACCGCGCTTTCTACATACAACAAAGGTACAATGATCCTCAAGTAAGAGAGCATGATCAGATATTACCTATGTTCTTATAGAAATTATTCATGTAGTGGTTTTAATAAGGTCATTTTCTTTATTCATGGTCATCTTAAACATTTCCAAGAATGATTGAATAATTCCATGATTATTAAATTTAAGAAGATAAAAAATGGATTATATCGTTGGAATCCTGGACAGAAACCTCCTGATCCAGATGTCACTGCCACAGAACTAGCCCAAGGCCCTGAGCTACTAGTATGGGGATGACTGCTTGGGGCTTGCGTCTTTACAAAAAGTGGCAAAGCAAACAACTAAAGCTGGTACTTAAAGAGTAGGTTGGTGCATTGCTTGGGTAACCTACAGCAGAGAGGTTACTCTCAAAGTATTTTTTGGTTGACTAGAAAGAATTATTTGGCAAGGTCATCAACATCTACCATCTTTTCAATCGCCTTTGATTTGTCATTCCCAAGTGGTTCAATTCTCTTACTCCTGGAGACATTGTTGCTTGAGTTGTCATAATCTAGTGAAGTCTCTCCATATTTCATGTACACTATCACTGAAATATCCAATATATTCTTATGGGCATTATCAACACCACAAAGTTTGAGGACTTAAAAATATAATTTAATGTTTTAATGGAGGAAATATCCGCTATACTGTTAGAGTGCTTAAACTAATCTTCTCAACCCTTTGATATCCTGTTGCATTACTACTAGTCAGTTAAAGAACTGTTGTAACTTAGGCAGGAGGAGGTTGGTGGTCTCAACGTTGCTTATTAAATGCTGTGCGGCCACCTCCATTTCATGTTGGGTTTATTGCGCATGTTCCTCAACTGCCTCAGCCTGTCAAGTAACGTCTCTAGAGTGACACAGTTACATTCAAGTTTCTTGCAGAATTGAGTCATACCTTGTATTTATTCAATGCGACGCAACAGTTAGCAATGGCTTGATATTTTATTGCTGATATATTCAGGTTTTATAGATCAATAAGTTATTCCATATGTTGCAAAATCTGCACACCAAAGTTTTGGATGTCATTGACCACTTGACAAACACCCTAGAAACTGTTTTTAGCTGCCTATACAAGTCTTGCAGCGTTTCCACGTTTTATGATTTCTGTTGAACACTTCCATAATCAGGGTGTGATGGCGAAAAAAGGTCAATTGAGACTTTTTGTACAACAGAGTTGGAGATACCTAGCTGGATATTGCCCATCTGGGCAATATTAGCTTGTTATAGTACTTAGTTATGCCTCAAAGACCAGGAATTCTCATATTGCTAAAGTAGCTGGTCCTAATTTTGCTGACAATAAAAATAAAGTGGATACTAAAGCAGATGGTATATAGTAAAAAATCCAGTATCCTTATTGTAACATCTACATAAGCTGTCTCAGCTGATTTGCAGTGAAGTACAAGTCTTAAAGCTCTTGAAACAAGGTGAATATTGAAATAACCTTCCTCTACTGCATTAATTAGGAGTAGGAGGGTGGATGTAGAAGATGGCTAATTGGTTATTCTTCTCATCTCCCCCTTCCTGGTTCAGGTCCATTTTAAGGGTTGACTTTTTTGCTACTACAGCTACTCTGTAGTGAGCACCACTTGTGTAATGCGAGGTCCTTTATGCACTACATGCAGAGGCTACAGTTAGCTCAGTCTAAAACATGTTTTTTATAGAGAGACTATCAGTAATATAACTCATCTATAGTATAGATAAACTACACCAAAGACTATAATAAAAAAGCGGTAAGTCTTCCAATAGGAACAATCTTTTATTTAAATAAAGATGAACAATAAATATAGCCAAGTCACTTTATTTAAAGTTTCTAAGACCTTTTATGATACGGATCATTGACTACTATAAAAAGCGATTATGGTAGGAAGGTGATCTGTCAAAAAATGATATGAATGGGAAGTCATGGGGTCAAATACAATACAACCCATTTTAAGATAAAATATAGTAAAAGGGTTTGGATTGTATTACAATTATGATTTACAAACCGGGAATTAAGTCAAAGATTATCCAACAACTGAGTTAGTGGCATCCATCTTTGATACCTACCTCAAGAGTCCAGCTATGTACTGGACATTATTCCTTGCTGTTTAATATTGAAGACATAAGGTGCATGGTGATCAAAAACTGTGATGTTATTGGCCATCAAATAATTTTGAACTAAATATTACACCATCTGTTCCGCAGCTCAACTGACCTCAGTTGTCTCCTGGGTCCCAGTTGTCAATTAACCACAGCTGGTGGGAGCTGGTGACTGATGGCAGCCCTAGACCCAGAGATAAATCAGTGAAGACATCTTGGCGGGCCTTACTTCACTAGGGATTCTAGTGGCACCAAGGGACCCTTGGCTCAGCAAGGCTCACTTCCCAACAGTCAGTCCGCCTTGCATGAGGATAACCATCTTTCTGTGCTGGACTGCAAACCATCTCACATATCCATTAGTGAGATACTTCCTGAGCAATGGGAGGATTGTTGCCAGTGAAAGCACGAGAAGAAAGCGCATTCCAGCTGAGTGCTGGGAATTCTTCCCCATGTCAGATGGGCTTATTCCAGCAGCCCAGTTTCAGCTTGTCCTCATCATTTTCTCTTACCATGAGGGGCCCAAACTTATTCCAGAATAATTTTCTCAAAACTTGAGGTGGCTCACACTAAGAAGCCCTTGAGATGGAGACCTCCTACTTGGGAGCCTTTCTTCTGGGGGCTTCCTTATAGTAGGATGATGTGATAATCAGGATATCAATCATCACATCTTGACCCAAGATAGAAAGTCTGAACTTAAGTCAAAACAATTTAAAGATTTCTGAATAAGGTTGGGCTCTGCACTGGGATATGCCTCAAGCTATTCTTTAAGCTCAAAAGAGCCTAAAGAATGGTGTATGTGGGGTTCCTTAAAGGGAGACCTTAAAAGATAATTATGAGTCTTTATTAAATTTCAGTTCAGAATTATGATCTCTCTCTGCCCATAATGGCCTCCATTACCTTAACTTATCTGATTTTCCTCAATTAGTCATGTTTTTATCACAGGGCGATAACTTGTCTAATAGGGTTTGGATCCTCCAGAGCCAAATCTTTCTTGCTGTGATTGCGACGCCAGATTAGGTTGGGAATGATCCCTCACTTGAGTATTTTATTCTATTAATTAAAATAAAATAAAATTCTAGGATTACCTCACATACCAGCCATTATTTTTATGTATTCAGTAACCTTAATCTGAGGCTAACTGCATAGTAGCATCCAGCTTAACACTTACTTCATGAGTCCAGCTATGTTCTGGACATTATTATGCTTTTTGATAATGCGAACATAAGGTGCATTGTGATTGAAAACTGGTATGTTTTTGACCATTATACTGATCCATCTTAGTGATTGTTGCACTCGAATAGGGGCAGAAGTTACTGTACACAACCAAAGGCCAAGGCGCATATTGCTCTAGGGAAGCACCATGGGGTTCTGAAGCACCACCTGGGAGTGCATGAGGTGGTGGTCTAGGTTTTAAAGGAGACAAAGTGATTTTGGTATTATTAGGCTAGAAGAGACAGCACAGGCGCGCTTTGTCAGCAGCTGAAATTAACAGGAGGCAGCGCACCATCACACCACATGGGGGATCAGGTGTTAAACTTGTCAACACTCTAAACTTGATACAGCGCAATGTCACAAATTATCTTAAACTAAAATTATGTTTTTGAATTTGATCAATTAATGATTGGCAAAAAGGAAGTTTCAACCACCATATCTATATATAGAGCTGAAGGACCTAGTTATTTTAAGTCTCTGTTAGATAGCTATAAGATCCTATTTAGAATCATTAAGTTATACTGATTGGTATATCCTTTATAGATGAAAAGGATTAAATATAAACCATATCTTTTGAAAATTATAGGGGACCAGATTTATACCATGGAAAAATGCTGGGTAGCTATGTTCCCTTCCCTCAATACCAGGGTCCTGCTATAATCATGATATAATTGAAGGGATGAATAGACTAAATAAGAGAGCTAAGGCTTATATAAGTTGAAAAAATTGGTCCAAACTCCTGAAACAAAGCATTTATTAACCAGAGAAAGGCTAAGGCCAAAGTTGGTGAAATTGGATTTAGGGTGCAGCCATTGATCATCCTGTTCAAATAAAACCTCCTCTAGGATTACCAATTACAAAGATTAAGGATGATATAATATTGTCATTTAAGCAAAATGATAATAAACAAATTTTTCATATGATTAATATATAGTTTGTGAACTTGTAGAAAAAAATAACAAAGTTTATAACCTATATCGGTATTGTGTGACCCCTAAGCAATATTTTCTGAGCTATAAATTTCAGCTTAACATTTAAACTAATCAAGCTGCATCACTAAAAACATTAGTGGTGCCAGTAAAGAAATTCGATCCATCTTCTTTTTTTTAGTACTAGATGGTCCCCCCATCTCCTTCATTTATCTAAAAACCACTTTTATCAATCAACTTCTTTGTTTATCTTCCTACCAATAGAACCTTTGTATAAGAAACTAATTTATTATTGTTTTCATTATCTATAGTCCTTTACATAAAGCTGGCCCCATTGAGGGGTTTCTAGACATTTGATCGAGTTAAAACCCCAGGATACCAACTCACAAATAGGAGCTATATCCTAAATATTACCTTCAATACCTTACTAGGAAGTTACTTTCTACAAACTTAATATGTGACTTTCTAGATTGAATTCAATCTTTAGACAGCTACAGAGGCTCTTCTGACCGGTCCACCTGGAAATTTGGGGATATTAATTGGCAACAAAACTAGAAAAGTTCTATATAAAGTAAATTTAACTTATGATAAAGATTTTATCTTTACCGTTGAAATAACATATTGTAAACAATTTTTATTAAATACAGTGAAAGTTTGATATTCCGCATGTGAAGATGAGTACATGTCCAATTCCAGGTAAGTGTTGGGCAAGCGTGGTGAAAGGCACAGGGTTGGTGTTTGCACCGCCTAAAGTTAGAAAACGCCCTGGAGACACCAGTGGCCCTGACAAAAATAAAAAACCTCAGTGAGTATTTTTCCAGAAATTTTGGAATGGCAAGCAAGCGCAATTAGTAAGAAAAAACTCCGCACTCACAGCCACAGTCATCAGTGGAATTTATGGTCCAAGTTTTTCTTACATAAATTTAACAGCTCTTTGGGACAAGTTCTGTAGGGACGTAAGCACCCACTTTTTAGAAGTTGTGTATGTAGCACCGCACTCAATGACCTGCGGATGGTTGGACCTCAGGTTTGACACAGCACAAGCAGTGGATGCTACCGCACAGGTATGCATGGTGGTCATCTCACAGATGGTCAACAGGTGTCAAAACCAAGCGCACACGCTGGACAAAATCAAATCAAATCTTTGTCACATTTGTTTTTCTTCTCATGACCATTAAGCGTGAGTCCTTGAGAGCCATCTCCAAGCAGTACTTAATTGATATGGGGAAATTTTCTCCTTCAAAATGCAATTTTTTTTTGCTTATGCCTGAACTCAGCATGGGTAAGGCTATTGTGGTGATCACCCCATTTTCAGGGGTAGCTGAATATTTAACTCAGACTCCACACTGCTACTCTAACCATTAATGGTTAACAAACTCAACCGTTCCATGTTATGGTTGACAGTGCAACGCCCATCTGCACTCATTGTTGGACATCTGGCCATAAGTTAAAAACTTGCCCCACCAGAGGAAGAATTAACCCAAATGAGGCTTTCTCAGAAGCAATGAGAGCTGTTTACTGTGAGCTCAAATCTGACTCTAGTGTCACCTTCCCATGGGTCAACCAAGGGTGTTATATCCAGGTAAAACCTGTGTCCCCACAAGAATAGAAAAGACAAACAACAACGCTGAGCACAGGTTAGGGCAGCGGCCATGGCAGCCTCCGCCATCCCCCTTCTCAGACTCAGGATGACCAGGCTGATTTTCCACTTAAGTGGAATTTCAAATTTCCACTCAGTCAGTTTGGGGGACCCAGCCCTCATAATTGCAAAATGCGCTTGGTACACACCCGCAAGTTTTTGCACAACAAACACAAGTGGATTTTCCAACCCAGAATTAGGCGAGTTTTTTGAGGAAATTTGTTGGACAATCTCGATAGTGCAACATAAATCCCCAGTAACTCAAAAAATCGTAAAGACCAAATATCCAAACAAAAAATTAAAACCACAGCTAAAGCCGCCCTAAAACCTGATACCTATAATCTGGCGATACTCCCACTTTGTGTGCTTGCTCTCAAAATGTGAAAGGCTGAGCTTGCATGGCAACAAGGAGAGGCAGGGCTGAGGGTCCCACCCCTCACTCCTAAGGAGTGATGTGTTATCCTTCACATTAGGGACGCAGAACATTGCCAGACTCAAGGCCTCTCCATAACAGGCTAAAAAACTGAGTTTCATTAAAATGATTTACCTGTGGACATCCTGGCAATTTAGAAAACCCACTGACCAAAATGTGCCATAACACATAGACAACCATGCTCCTCCCCTCCCAATCCTTTTGGTCACCATATTTTAAGGTGCTTATAAGGGAGAACTGCTTTTTAATTTTTTAGAAAAAATAACCAATCTTGTTATACATTTGCCAATAGTGTCCTTTTAATGGGAAACCAAAGTGCACACCTTAATTAATATATACGCCCTGACCTGTGTGCGGGTTCACCAGAAATTCCTCTCAGCTGTGGCCTCTCTTTCCCTCCCCTCCAATTCCTTTGTGGTTGCTGACCCAAACTGCTGGGACATCCTAACCACCAATCACTGGCCTTCTGAGCCTACCCCACCGCAGGGGCAAATTGAACTTCAGGTTATGAAAGCCATCTTGGCCTTTTTGATACAATATCCAAGCAAGAGCCATTACTACCCAACATGCAACGTCCCCATGTGCACAACAGGCAGCTGATGTCTATGTCCCACATAGATCTCATTCTTGCCTCACTGATTTTTTGCTCCCATATCTCATATTTCAAAATGATGAAAATAGAATTCTCTGACCACAGGATGATCTTGGTGTCATTTACTCTATTGAACCTGGTGCCACAGGCACCTTGTGGAGTAAACTTGCCCCGCCAATCTCACGTTACCCACATTTCTAATTTGGATGGAACCGCCACCTTAACAAAGGAGTTCACAACTTTTATCTGTGCTGATCCTCTGTCATCCTGGTCAACATTCAAAGCAGCCACAAACTCCAAAGCATGCAAAATCTCGTTGTAGCGCTCTTGGGCTGCCTCAGCGTCATTAAATGCGCCCTGGCGGAGGTGGACCACCTGGAGAATAATGCCCTCGGGGAAAGTACATCCCTGCTTAGGGTTGTAAATGGGCCAAAGTAATGGCCCATATTAACGCGCTGATCAGACAACGCAAACATCTCGTCTGTGTTCTTTATAAAGCAAAAAATAACAATTGGGAAAAATTTTATACATAATTTTTCCGCTAATTTTCTGCCCTGCGCCAAAACTTGGCCAGAACATAGGTGAAGCGCTTAGACAAATTTATTGCAAAAACGCCGGCTGAAGTATCTACTGAAGTTCAAAAATATTACTCCGAGTTATACAGGGCTGACCCAGTCAATCCTAACAAAATTGACAATTTTCTTGCAGGTGCATGCATCGCCCACCAATTCCCAATATCCAGAGATTATGAAAATAATAACTTGTAATGAACTCTGGCATGCCATTTGTGGTGCACCGCACAGGAGGAGCCCAGGACCAGATGGGATTCCATATGATATCTACAAAAGTATTTCGATTATTTATCCCCCTAATGCTAGCCCTAATGAACAAATGTCTTTTAGAGACACATCTCCTCCCGGGGAGCCAATCATCTTACATGGTAACGTTATTTAGTAAAGGGGATAAGCTAGATATGGCAAACTGGCGTCTATTTTTCACTAACACTAATACTAAGTTAATAACTAAAATAATGGTTAACCACCTAGGGTAAGTTGCCTCTGAGGTATTCTCCCCCAAGCAATTTGACTTTATTACCAGGAGGTTGATCTGGGACAATAATCAAACCAAAGCCAATGCATGCCAATCACCTTTTACTAGGCGCTTGTGTTATTATACCAACAAAAAGCGTATGATATGGCCAATTGTGACTACCTTAGGCCCTGCCTTCACTGGTTTCACCCCCATGGTTCATCAGTTTGGCAATGATGCTTACTGAATCAGCCACAATGGCAGTGTGAGGACCAGGTTTCCTCACTGATTCAGGCTGCCCTCAAAGGGGTCTCCATCAAGGGGACCCTTTGAGCCCACTCTATACAACTTCAGCCTTGACCTGCTTCTCCGCAGTGTAAATGCACACCTTACTGGTGTCCACATGCAAGGCCAAGCACCAGTTAGGATGCTTTCATTTGTGGATGATTGTGTGGTCAGGGTGTCTAGCAATCATGACGCATGTGCATCGGAGTCCACTATCTGGGGGTACTCCAATGTCAGTAATGCTTCCCTCAACACATCCAAAACCGAAACCATCCTCCTTGGCAGATACTGAGCCCGCTGGTCTCCAGTGTCCCTTATTAAGAGTGATACATCTGCTTGGTCCTTTCACAGATTACCCAGGAGGTCACCCCAATTCACCAATATTGTGCTACCTTTTGTGTCCAGACCACTGATGGCCCAGTACGCCACCTGAGAGTATGGCTGGAGGCGGGTGGGTACGCCACTTCAAAATGGAAAATCCACATATTATCCAACGTCTCAAAGCACATTGCGTCCATATGTGATCACCAGACCAGCTTGACAGGTATAGTAGTGCTTGCCAACGCTATTCTCCTATCAAAAGTATGATTTGCGGCCCATGTCATCTCCTTCTCCCCCTCCTTCTTTGCTTCTTTATATGCACTCATACAAAGGTGTCTTTGGATAGGTTGCCCTCCCCCTGTGTGACTAGAAGTCCTCTTTGGCTCACACCAAAGTGGTGGTATGTGCCTTCTTAACTACGTGGCCCAAGCATCCAGGATCCTGGGACATGGATTGCTTCAGTATCAACCCTAAACTCCCAACCCAACACTGGTTGCGTGCAGCATGCTCCAACTTTTCCCGCGCCCTTGGCCTCTGCAACCCCAACCACCCTAATTTTCTTATTAACTTTATGGCCTTACACCCATCTGCTGCAGGCCCACATGGGATCTCTGATCACTTTAAAATGATCCTCCTTAATATGTGAGCACAGAATGAACGATCAACTTCAGCGGTCATGCTTCACAGAGGAGTCGCCCTACTCCTTACTTCAAACAGGAAGTCCATGGGCAAGCCGTTCTAAACAATTTGGTACCCAGTTGTCCCCCTACCATGGCCTGAGTGGACTACCTGAACATGTTGGACATCCTGTACTCCCTAGAAACACAGAAAAACATATGGAAGTACACCCATTACCCTCTTTTACAGCCACATGTTCTTTACCATGTGTGGCACTGCCTGAAGTGGGTATAATGTGTGGTGGTGAGATCCAACGCTTCTCATTATTCATGTGTTGTGTGTGACTGATATGAGACTTTTAGTCCACCACTTGGAAGAGTTTCCGCCTTCACAAGAGATCTTTTGTGAGGTTCAGCGTCTCTTTTGCCAAGAGAAAACACAGATCTTCAGCCTGTTTAGGGACATCTTCGCCTTTTCCTTGACTTCCCATACACCCTTCCCTCCACGCCTTAGCTGTGGTAATTGCTATGTGAACGATACACATAATTGTCCTTAACGCTACTTCAGGCTCTACTCCCATACTCTGAGAAGCCGTGCGTCACTTCCATTTGCACCTTATGGACCACTTCCAAGCCTGTCTGTTTGAACATTTACCATCCTGCCAATAACAGTTGGTTTTTTCCTGGTTTACACTAAAGTTCCTTACCTTGGACCTTTTCCTTCATACATGCTCATTAGTGGCATGAGCCTCTTCTCACGATACCCCTCTTCCTTCCTTTACAGTTCCACTGGCAACAGGTGCAGCTTTAGCTCATCTGGGGTGCCTCTTGCGTATCTTGATGCTCAGTTGTTGTTATGTATTAGAAGTGACCAACCCATGGTCAGCCTTCCCAAAATAAATTTAAACTTATGATAAAGTATGAGCTTCCCTTGGGTAAAGAAAGATGGTGGGATAACAGAAGTGTAATTGAGGTACCCAGTTTAAAGTTCAATTCTAGAAAAACCCCTCTATCTACCTCCATATCAGTTGAAAACTGTAATTAATTATTTTTGGATGAAAAGATATTAAATGAAAGTTCCCCTTGAGGGTTTTAAGAGCTTAAAACCTCATGAGATCACTAATTAAGATCTCAGAGGCAAAAAAACCCATGAGGTCCCAAGGAGCTATCTTTCCCAGGAAGGATCTCACTATCCATCTATAAAATGGTTGAGTTAATCTCACGTGACTTGACATATTTTTTAATAATATATTCTCATTGCTCCTGCTACTAGTCCACAAGCTATTCCCTAGATGACCACATCATCATTCTTTAAATCACCCCAACTAATTTAGTCCCTAAATTTTTACACCAACTATTATACTTTTCATCTAAAACCCCAAGGGCCTGCTGATAGTAGGGTCTAGAAGTATTTTTATACAATTATGAAATAAAAACTTGATATCTTATGAAAACGTTTTGGTACTCTTCTTACAAAAATCCAAGCTTATAATATCTAAGATATGACCTGCGGAGGGTCGTTAATGCTGATACAGATGGTCACCATAGAGCTGTATTTAGTCTTGACTGTATTAATTTCCAGGAGTGGTGATTTTCAGGAGACTCCAAAAGATTATCTAACCACTTTAACATCTATACAATTTAAATTTTCACCACAAATAATCCTCTAAGTTGTATTCTCACCAGCTCGCAGTTTACAAGAATACCCCCATTTTCTTATAAAATACACTCTTTTGGATGCTTACAACAAGTATAATTGATATGTTCAGTCTGAGGTCGCCAAAGTGGCACCAGATGTGTCAGGACACTGGAAACTGGATACCACTATATAGCGAATCCTTCCTCCTCAAGAATGCCCCACTTAATAAAATAGCCATGAGGGTGTAATAAAATTGGAATCAAAAATTGTACCAGTACAAATTTGACTCTTGGGGTGAAACAAAGTTCATTGATTTATTATCTTCTTATCTCTTTCCCAGTGGATATTATTCAAGTGCTTTATAAAAATGGCAGTATGTGAACTATAGATTTTATCATGTGCATTTAAAACCTCAGTGGAAATTAAATATGTTGCTGACATGTCTCTTTGATGACATAAAATCACAGCCAATTATTTCTATAGTCATTTCACCGCTCCAAGATTCTAAGTCCTGGGATAAATGGCTGCCAACCAAGGCTTTTTTGAACTATCAGAGCCTTCCTGACTTGTTGGTAAAATGATTACCCTGTTCAATGTCCTAAACAGAAATCACTTGCCCATAGACATTCCATTTTAATTTCCTCATGTTTAAGTGCTGATAATGTTTCAGTGGTGGGATCAACCTATTGCCCATTGGCCAAATCTTCTAGACAAGTTTGGTGGTATTGGAAGAGTTGAAACTACATTAAAGCTTAGCCAAGAAGGAAAAAGGCTTTGATAACTAAAAACCTTTGTTTTTGCTTTACACGCTGTAAAGTGAATCCAAAGACTGGTCGTGAACCCTTCAGTATCTTTAATCCCAACCCTGAGAGCTGGTTATATCACAGCTTATAATTGTTATTTATTGTTATCTCTTTTAGCTATACATCATTTTGAACTTTCTATAACATTTCATGACCATCACGCTGTATTATGACATTATTGCATTTTTCATTTTAAATATTAAATTTGTGACTGGGTAATTAAAGTAATATAACAATTGTTTGGATCAGCTAAGAAGTAAACTATGAGTGACAGTAGGTAGATGGATGATAACATGGATGTACAGATTTTATAAACATATATGTAATCAGGCAGCGATTTTATGGTGATCTGTTAGGAACTTACATGTAATAAAAGATTAGTCAGTCAGTAGCTATAATGATGTCAATTTTAACTGGCAGCTGAATGACATCAACATACTATAAAGATTTTACTATTTGGTAAACACTTTATATTTAACTATGCCATAGCTCCAATATTGCATTCTCAATAATTAAATTTGCACCATTCAAATCAATTGCCCTATCTTCCAACCGCGTTGCTCACATTAAGGCCTTCCAGTAAATGATCAACTCCTTGGACCTGTCAGATAACCTTGCCATTATGTCACTCTAGCCTATCTCAGTCAAATAGTAGTGTTGATTCCAGCATGAGATAAGTACTAGAAGCCCTGAAATATACAGTTGAGTTAATGCATAAGATTTTAGCCCAACCTGACTTCTAATGGGCTAGTAAACAACTAGAGCAGAAAAAGGCTATAAAGACAAACAGACAGCCAGCCAGCCTAGATTAATAAGGTTTCCTTGTAATGGACAAATAATCCTAAAGCATAGAACTATGACTGCAGAAAACCCAGGAACTGCAATCTTTGCCATTATAACAGGACATTTAAATCGGATGACAATAATAAATTATAGTATAGCTGGCCCAGAACCCCCAGCATCAAAATCAAGACATATTTCATATATCCCAGATTTAAAAAAGCACTGCTCAAAAATGTTTTGTGCACTAAAAATCTTAAATGCAAAAAACTTCGAATTCCTCATGAACCCTAGGGAGAGTAGTCATTGACATTGACCCTTATGATCCTGGTTTTTCTCATCAGCTGTCCTAAAAAACACTGATGAAGAACAGCACACCTAATCAGTACATAAAGACATATCTCACTTATGACAACTTTCTGACCCCAAGGGTCTTCTACCAGAATCACTACTATATGCCTGTGCAGCTGATATACCCAAACAGTTTATTTGTTTTGAAGAGGAATCCAAGAGTCATTCAATTTAAGTGCAGCTGGGCCCCACCACTTGAACTATGGGTAATTGTATAGATACAATTTTCCCTAACTCCTGTCAACAGCTCAAATTTCATGGAAACCAATAAAGCAACAATAAATGCCCTGGTGGACATGGGAGCCACTAGGAGCAATTTAATTTCAGGCGTTTCAATCCCTTAATATGACTTTCAATCCAAGACCTCCAGTAATTTGGAGCCTTCCAGATGGAAGTGATGTGCTTTCCCATCTACTAAACACTTAAGTTCACTGCTTATAAACGCTAATTTATTGTCAAATTCTTGGTCATATTAGACCACTAATATTTCAGTATCATAGGGTGGTATAAGGCACTGTACCAGTGGACAGGGCCAGATGGATCAGTCTGGCTTAGAAGATGCACTTCAAGGATGCATAATAGTTATCTAAAAAAGTGGCCAGTAACTAAAGGATTGCTTTGGGTTTCAAGTTAGACCCTTGTTTAGCTACTCTCTAAGATTAGGAGAGAGTTTATACAAGATAGGAAACAAAAGTCTAGCTTATTAGTATACAATGATCATAGGGGGTGGAAGGCGAGTTGGTTGGGCGTACAGCTACCAACCTGAAGGTCGTAGGTTTGATTCCCGCCCTTTGCACATCAATTGGGGTGCCAGCCAAAGGAAGCTATTGGCGGTTAGTAGGTCTAATAACACGAAAACCTTGCCCATGACGTAACCAGAAAAATTTGAGTCCCAATCTGGAGGTTTAAACTTTCTTCAACAGAGTTGACCCTGTTCAGGTTTCATGTTTCTTTCTTTCTTTCAGTAATGCCTGTCCCCTGGTCGGCTTGCCTCAGTTAAATAAAAATTAGTATACAATGATCATTATATATAGGCGTCATAAGGAAGTGACATCTGTGATGTAAAAAGAGCCTTGTATGGGCCAAAGATCAGGATTGCTCATTTTACTTGATCTTAGAGGAGAACGTTACAGATTCCTGAGATCAGATGATGATTTATTATTTTATGTAAGGTAAGAACTTTGTCATCTCTTGACTCATACACAGTGCTCTCTGGCCCTTTGTCTCTCATCACATCCTTCATGTCAGCATGGGCTTCTTCAACATGACACATTGGGATCATGTCATGAATTTAAAGTTGATGTGGATGCAATTTTGAACCTAATTCATTTAATACTTAAGATTTTCCACTTTATTCATATTGGAAATGTTTGACAACCAAGTTCTGATAATGAACACCTCAAGATCCTGTTAAAGAGGAACAGAGATCTGTAAAAAGCGCCATGCATTTGGTCAATTACTTATCTTGAGATAGAGTAGCTAAAAAACTTCAGATTCTTGCTTGAATTTATACTTATAGGAAACTAAATAATTATGGGAGCCAGATTTCTAGTCCACCTATCGAAACAATGATAATAAAATAGGACTAAGTACCTATATGATAAGTGGGTAAGGACGTTTATTTGAATTGTGCCACGTAGTTTCCCAAGTAGTAGTTGATATTAAAAAATATGGCCGTCACTTTCAAACAGATAGTTTCATCCACAAATGCTCTTATGGAAAATACTAGTTTTCTGGGGTTGTTGGCTCAAAAAACAATTGATGGATGGTTTTAGTGTAGGTTATTTTAGTATAGAGTTTTAAAATGTCACCTTTATCAACCCATGTTAGCTAAACTGATATGCCAATAAGGCTCTTGTAGATAATGATTATATTGCCTAGGGGCCACAGGTAACCTTTTGCAGATTATTAAGACTATAGTGCTTTTAAAACTTCAACAGCTCTATTAATAGATGATTTATAAGGGCTTTGGGCAAGACTTAGGGATATTGAACATAGATGTTAGCTCATGAGCACATTACAATGTAAATTTTAACCTAATGTTTGATAGCAAAACTTTATGACTGCTCTGTTTTATTATAAACGTGCATAATAAAATATGGAGGTGTGTCAAGCAGTAGCCTATGGAACAAAGAACGCTTTAAAAATATAGTTTGATGTTCAACAGCCATTATAACGAATTTGATGGACATGTACTTTAGTTGTTTGAGGGCCAGTGACATTAATGATTACATTATAAAAGGATTAGAATAAGAGACAACCTGATTCTAGTATTTGGGTCAGACTTATCATTGCACCAACAGGTAAGGTATGCGCCAAGGAAACCTTGGATGGATTCTAGCATGCCTTCCAAATGTATCAGGTCTTATCCATTGATGAGTTTTTTAAACTAATCCATTGCCAGTGCTTGATAGTCTCTCTGATATTTCAGTACAATCTGAAATTTCAGATATAGGGAACCATTTTTTATGAGTCAATATTTGCATCATATTTGCAGAAACTTGAGTATTAACCGCCTTCCATATCAGTTCAGCCTATATCTTTGGGGTTACAAAGGCCAAAATTTAGAATGACCTATGAGAGTCATATGTGAGATCCTCATCAGACAGCAGTACCTTTTAGAACAAATCATATTTGTTAGGTCACCTGCATTCTGATATTTGGCACCTGTTGGTTGACTAAATAAAAGTTGTAGCCCTTTTGTTTTAGTGCTTACCTAACCAGCCTGCCATTGGGATCCCACATCTACTGTATCCAACGAAGAGAAGCAAAATTAGTTAGCATGATTAATGAGTGCCATACAGAAAGGCATAATTAGTTGATAGCATAAATACTGCTAGATATTTTTGTTGACGCGCTAACTTATCTCAGCCTTACAAACGTTTTATTAAAGTATGCAATCAAGTGTTCCACTTTGGTTTCGTTGTACTATATAATATTTCACTCAATGCTGCGTTGCTCACATCAGTGAACAGATCAAATTGATGTCAAACATAGCGGGTGAATAAAGCCAGGAGGCATAGTTAAAACACACATCATTCATCAAAAGATTGAACTGACACATTTTCCATTATATTAGTAAAATCTTTTTAATTAATATACTGACTTTTTGCAATGCTTGGAAAATTGAGGGGTACATTTGTATTACTATTCTACCATCCTCAGAAAAACATAAATATCCCTCTGCTCTGTGGCAAGAAGTTTTATATATTGCCATAACCTTATCAGGTATGGGTAGAACCTCCACTTAGGTAATTTTATGATTCAAAAACTCCAAAGCTCACTAAATGAAAAACCTCTTATTTGGCTTTAACATTAAAATGCCCACGTAGTGTTTAAAGACTTGATGCATATGCTTTACATAGGAGTTAGTTATGTATAAATTACAATGAATATATGAAGATAAACCAATACACATGAAAATCTTGATATCTTCAAGAATCTCATCCATAGCCCTTTGGAAGATAGCAGGGGCATTTCATAACTCATGCGGCATCAAGTAGGCTCTAATAGACCTTCTTTGGCTATCAAGGAACATTTTCTTGGTCTTTTAGGATAATTATATTTGCCAGTATCAGGCAGATGGTTTCATTGCCAACAAGTAAATTGAGCTTTCAAGTATTTGGCTAGAGTCATAAATGCATGGCAGAGGATAAACGAACTTCTTGATAATTTTAGTTTTTAGTAATCCATGGCCACCCTATGGCTCGTGTCCTTTTTCTGTTCATGAGCAGTGACAAAGTATATGGACTTTGTGTGAGCTTATAAAGCCATCACCCAGAAGATGAATTAGTTCTGCAGCAACTTGCGCTTCTTCTTTTAATTTTTGAAATGGACTTTTATGTATAATTAATAGTCTGGTCACCATCTCAACTATATGATAGTGATAGAAGGTGTGTGCCGCTTACAAAAATTCCATTAGTTCTTATAAGATTAGCTTCTAGTGAAAATTACAAATTGTTATTAGTTATATTAAGACTTTTACTCAAGAATTAAAACGGTTAACATAGTTGAACTCTAAAACAAACCTTTTGATTTCTTTAAAGTATAGGGTTATTTTTAACCTTTACTTGAAAAATAATCTTTTATTGAACATATGCTAAAACGGGAACAGGTAGTGACACCATTGCGTACCAATTGTTAAGTCTTCAGGATATAATTACTCTTACCAGATATTAACTCGCTTTAGTTCCCTTGTTCAACTTCATGGGCTCATTGTATCTGCAGTTATATAAGTAATGATTAATATTTATAATGGACAGTAATTTATAGAAACTAACACTCCAGTTGTGCTTCTGATAGACAAGATGGTAATGAGGTACAACGCCAACCTGGTTCTTGTCCTTAACTTGAATATTATTATAAAAAGTAGGGACTTCTTCCCTATTTCAACCGATAGAATCTATACTAGGATAAGGTTCAGAGGTTCTACTTTCTTCTCATCACGCAGAGTTCACAAATATATCAATAAAACAGACAAAGATCTTCTTGCCTTTCCCATTCTAGTTTTAAGAGCAAGCAGTCCAAATTATAAAAAGTATCTAATCTATAAATAACTTTCTCTTAAATTTTATATGCTTTATTATGAAAATGGAAAGGGAAATAAAAGGGAATTTGGTGCCAAATCTTCACTTGGTGCCCCAATTGAATGTGATGGCCGTCGCCAATGAATTAACCGTCCAGAATTGCGTAAAACAATAGTCTTCCTCATTGGATTAATCAGGTTCTCTCCTCTACTCAATTTGCGGCCTCTTCTGAGTCAAAATGAAGAACGTGTCCCAACGTATTATCTCAACTCTCATTAGATTACTTTTGTTTGGTAACAACCTGCTTAGGTAATGGGACTCATACCCAAGAACACCAGGTTGTAATCGAGAAAAGGTTAACTCAAAGGTTGCTGTACCACAGGCAGTATTACTCGCTAGCAACTCATAATCCCTTTAATCAATTAGCAACATAACTTGGGCAACTCCTACAAGTCAATTAAGTATTGATACCAAAATTGACTCCATAACAACTGTTTATTGTCAGGGATCATTTCAAGTGAAATAATTATCAATCTGGAGGATTGTTGTCTAGAAGATCATAAAATATTTGCTGATAATATCTTTCTGAAAAATAGTTATCATATATACAATCTATAACTTCAACATCCACTAGTAGGAGGAATCCCCTAGTGGACAAGCAGAGGAACTAAAATTGATGAGGCTGGGTAATGTGGGCAAAAATCCAAACACATCCCCCGCTTGACCAGATTATCCAGTGAGGAAGATTTTCTTTGGAATATACTGCTTTGATTTTGGCTGAGTCCACCAGCATGCTTTAAGTTTGGAGTTTTCTTGGTCCATCTCCATTCCTTGCTTGATGGGTCTCTGAGTAATCCTTCTTCTTAGTGCATTACTATTAAATGTCCTCCTCTCTGCCACCTCCACAGAGCGCGGGTCCCTAAGGCCACATGCCATGCCAGCCTAGTTCAGGTATTCTTGTCAATAAAAGGTCTAGAAAGCATGTTTACCCAGATCAAGGTCATATGACAACTTGTCATTTAAAAGATCTTTTCAGGCGGCTTCTCAAATTAATTGTCCTTGTATTCTCTATAATGGGCTTCATTCCTTTAGGGACTACTTTTGGAGAATCTAGTTTCAACCCATCCTGATTCTACTGATATGTTTGCTTCTTATAGCGCCTCAGGACTACTCGTGGTGGACTCAGTTTCAACTCAAGTTGGTCTTACTGATAACATAAGGGCACATCACAAGATGCTTTTTTAATGATTAAAATTAAAAATTGATTTAATATACTTTTTAGCATTTTTATTTTTTATATGTTTTTTTCTTTATGATTTTTTACTCATATTATTTTTTGTATTTTTCTCTCATGTTATCTTTTATTTTCTTTTTTTGCAAGGGAACATAATCTATAATTAGGTTCAGGGGTCCATCTTTTCATTTCCCCTACACCAGTTCAGCAGTTCATTTTTTGAACTTAACCAGCTTTTGTGGTTCAGAGGTCTATTTTTAAGACTTACCCAACTATTAGGATTTTTGCCCATATTCCCAGCCTGCTAGATTACCAGTAATTTCTAAAAATAATTCCCTAATGTGAGGTGAATTGAAATCGTTTGACTCTGATTTCAGAGTAACTATGTTTGGGGGATTTTATGATATTTACCTGGTTGGATCAATTGGGGATCAATCCGGATAAATGCTTAAAATCTCATCAGGTGGAGTTGCTGACAAAATGGAGCATCTGATAGTGATTAAAATTAGGTGTACTGATTGGGATCGGTTGGTTTTCATCACCAACTTTTTAAGAATGTAAGTAGTAAGTTTTAAGGTGAGTGATGCTACCTGAATCTAGTGAATCAATTAGTTGGTTTGTGACCTGCCTTAATGGGTAACAAGTCCCATTACCTAAGCAGGTCGTTAGCCAAATATGGTTGGTTTGCTTGGATCAAGAGGAAAACGTTAAGGACACGTTTTCTGACTATTTCCATTTTAGGTCCTAAGGATGTCCAATGACAGAATCCTAGCCAGGATGGGGAAGACAATTGCTTCTGAGATGAGGATGGGGGATTCAATGGCAACAGCTGCCATTTCATTGAAGAGGTTTCAACTGAGGGTTAGACAGCCAAATCTCCACTATAGATTCCTTAGAATTCACTTGTAATAAAAACAGCTTTATAGTTTATACAAGTTCTACAGTTTTCATCCAGTAGATAGTTTAAGTAGTAAACTTTATCAGCTCTCATTTGTTCTATTCTTTCTCATGGATATTATTGCTTTGTGTGATAATTGGGAGATTTTTTAAAAAAAGAGTAAGGATCTGAGCGGGGAACCAAGGAGAGAAGAGGAAACAAATTGGGGATTGCTGCCAACTGTGTGTCAAACTGGAGAAAATGTCACTAGTGAATTTCATAGAAGATCAGGTTGGACAGTACAAGGGAACGTATCCCTATTTTGAGACATCTCAAATATTTTGTCAGAAATACTGGCCGAGTGTTGGGCTGAGATCTAAGAATTACATTCAACTATAGATAATCGTCATCATACTATTATCAACAATTATATCAACAACAATACAACGTGGAAAAATTGCACAAGAATTAAACCTGTGCAAGTAATAGGTTTATAGGCTTATTGGCCAATAATAACCAGAACCCATAAATTTTTTAGCACCACCTGTCAAGGTTCAGCGGTCCCCACCTGAGATTTGACCAACACTAGGACTTAGCCTATTTTTTCCAGGTTCATTGGTCCTTTGGGAACATTGCACTTATTACTCTCCTATATCCAAGACTAAATATTTTTGTATGGACCCAGTTCACTACACAACCATATGCAATTTTCTTAATTATATAGACATCAGTTGCTGACTTGGCAATCACTTCAAATGGACCTGACTGCAAAGCATCTAGCTTATTTCTCCACCCAAAACCATGCGTGACGTTTTAGACTACATTTTCCTCAAATGATAATCCTGTATCCCTGGTCAGTTCTTGTCATTCGTTTTGCTTTAATCCTTTTCTTTTGGTGGTATCAAACACATGTGATTGCAGTTCAATCATTATAATGGCCAGTTGGTTAGGTATTATTATATTCATCCATGCTTTGGCTCTACAATTAGAAAAAATTGGCGGTAATGCTACCCTTCATTTTAAAAAAAATTGAATGACATTTTTCCTGTCGCCATATAATGTCTTATGTTCAAAGCAAAGGTAACTAAAATTAGGTAAGTTCCCTTTGCAGAAGCTTCCCCATGACCGAATTTCCTAGCATCTCAGATAGCATTCCATTAACTCGTTCCATTATTCCGTTTGTTTCTGGCCTATATGGAACTAATACCACTCCTCAGATCTCCATCAATTTTAAGCCTCAGGATTACATAGGAGGTAAAATTGGTTCCATTGTAGCTCAAGATAACTTGAAGGCCATTAGTGCTGGTATACCTTTGATCTAAAATGAATTTCACTGTGCTTGCAGCATCCACTTTGCTCAATGCTTTCATTTTGACCATCTAATTAGGTAGTATATTGCCATTATGATATAATTCGCGCCTCCTGTACTGATACTTTGGGGTCCCATCACATCTATTGACACAGTGCGCCATGCAAATACAAGGCATACTAGCCTGTATCTTGTGATATTCTTATAAGATTTGTGGAATTGGCATTTAATGCAACAGACCAGGTAGCCAGCAACATCAAATTTGATCAATTCTAAGTAGTAATAATGGCAAATATGGTTCATGGCTTTCCTTAGGCCACCATGGCTGATAACTTTTTGTGCAGTTAAAATTATATACACTCGTTATGATATCTTTGAAAATAAGAACCATTTTATTAATCGTTTTGAATAATCTTTCAATTTTCATCTCAGTGTTTTCCATCACTTTTCTAAGTGCACCTTGAACTACTTGGGGTTATTCCCTGACATTACCTTTGATCATCCTTTGGAATAACTCGTCTTCTTGATGATAGACAATTTTGGACAGCAGGTAATCATGATAACCTTCCAGCGTTTTGATGAGCTGCTCTAGCCCAGTGTAGTATATAAAAATCGTAAGCTTGTAATTTTAAAGCCCATTGGGCTAGTCTGCCCTCTGGTTCCTTCAGATTATGGAGCCAGGTTAAAGATGAGTGGTCCTTCACCACTTTAAAATTGTGTTACATGAATATATACTTAAAAATGCTTGCATGCATAAACTACCACAAAGCATTCACACTCCTAAATGGGATAATTCTTCCCCGCTGGCATTAGTTTTTAACTCACATAGACCACCAGATTTCTTCCCCATCTTCAGCCACCTGACTTAAAATGGCAACAATCGCCATTAACAATGCATCAGCTTAGATGATGAATTCACAATCAAAATTCAGGTATTTTAACAGGACTGGTAATTAAGTATTGGCGTAACTCATTGAATGAATCTTAAGCTCTTCATTACACATGAATCCTTTGTTCAGATCTATCAATAAATAGAATAAAAGCTCCACAATTTTTGTGAAATCCTCTATGAATTGGCAATAGTAGCCAATCATCCCAAGGAATACTTGCATATCCTGAACACTCTACAGGATAAACATCTGTCAATTGCTGTAATCTTCTGCTGCTGGGGTTGCAGACCACTGGAGCTCACAAAAAAAGCAAAGTACTCAAGCTCTTTCTTGATTTGATGACATTTCTTCAACTTGATTTTCAAGTTTTCCATCGCCAGGCGCTTGAACACTTCTTCTAAGTGCTCCAAATAATCTGTAAAGTACCTGCTGTCTACCTTTATATCGTCCAGATATACTAAGTCTCAGGATAGCTTCGGATCACTAAGGATAAAGTCCATTGCTCTCTGATGTGGCCGGCGCATTACACAATCCCTGGGTTATTCAGGTCAGCTGATAAAGTCCCTGTGTGGTAACAATCTCACTTTTTTCTTGGTCCTCATTTGGAATATAGATTTAACCAATATCCATAAATTAAGTCCATCGCTTAAAAGTAATAGTCATTCCCTAGGCAATTAAGTGTAACATTAATCCTTAGAAGTGGATAAGAATCCTTCTTAGTGATTTTGTTCAATTGGTGATATTAAGTCACTAACCAATTTAATCCATACGTCTTTTTACAATGAGGATGGACTCAACCATGGTCTTGAAAATGGAATGATGAGCCCATGTTCACCTAACTTGCTGATTTATTTGTTGATCACAGTTTCAGCAGCTCTAGACCTTTAAATAAAACTTACCTTATCAGCTGGTATTCACAGTATCAACCTTTTGGATCACATCTTTGCTCATCCCAAGTTGTGGTCATATTGGTTGAATACCTCCTAATATATCTCAAACAATTGGCGCAATCTTTTTGCTGCCATTAAGATAAATCAGCAAGATGCTCCCAATACACTAAAACTTTGATCTTTTGGAAGATTCCGCCAGCAATCCTCTTTCAATTAACATTCTGAAATCATAAAAATATGCTGATTTCTGCCATCGTAATTAGATGCAGAAATGTGCCAACTTGACTTTTTGCTATCAATATGTTTATTTCCCAGATTAGACAGTAGCACATTTATTTCACTGTGTCTTGGCATAACTTCCCCAGCGCTACCCATGACTCAATTCTTGATTTCCTCTGTAGGCTAATGACTTCTCCATATAGTTGCTCTGAGATTTCAAGAATTAACCCTGTGTTAGTAATTATCTGCATTTCTTGTAGTATAGTACTCATTGTTTTTGTTATCATGGTTATCCTGAAATTTTTCAGGATTTCCTTCGGCATTTCTCTCCATTTTCACCCACCCAACTTGTACTGGATATGATTAATACTGTCATTATTTATCAAGTTTACAAAAAAAATTTCTTGGTCAGCGGCAGTTCTCTTCCTGCTGATATACCAAGGGCAGGGCTTCCCCAAAAGGACAGGGTATCTGCTAAAAATTACATTTCACTTCATATTTTTCAAAAACTAAGTACCAATGAGTATATTATATTCTGATTTTAAAACACAATGGCGGGAGTTGATGTTATAAGTGAATCAAACTGGAGTGGCAGCACACTGTAGGCTTTACACGATATTGTCTTATCTGGTCCAGTCATTCTGTATTCCTTCCAGTATTCTAGATCTTGTGAAATCTTAATTTGTTTCACCAATTTAGTTGTATGGTGTTAGTGGGAGATCCACTATCATATGCTCACCCTCAATCTCGTTCAGTTAACTATGATCTCCGCATAGGTACACTCAGAGTATGTAATAAGTTATTTAATGAGTAAATGGTGGCGTTATGTGCCAAATCAAGAGAGTTAATCAGTTTCATGGATATAGGGTAAGATTCCTGAATTGATCTAATTGGAATGTATAATTTTGCCTCATCTAATCTCGTCTTGAAAAATTTCTCCTGGTTTTAGGTGGATCTAATTTTGTATGCTAGCTGATGAGCGTACGATTGAGCCACTTCCTTCGCAATTTTGAGATGATTCCCTACATTTTTGGCTCAGATAATGGTTTTTACGTTCATGCTAACAACCTGATATAGTGGGTCAGTTGTTTTATCATTTACAAAAAGTTTAGAAATGTCTAAATCAGCATTCCCAATATAGAAAGGAACAGTTTTAACGCGAGGCTAGATTGTTCATTCTCTAAATTGTGGGACCTTTTTCCAACTCCTGACTGATTTTATTCTCCTTCACTTGGACTAAGGTAACTTGCTCCTTTGGTTTCTTGCTCCACAATTAAGCAGCATGTCCCACTTTCCCACACTGGTGACAGCAGATCTGCATCTTGTCAACTCATTTTTGTACTTCAGGTTTGTTTCCCAACATGACTCAATTTGATTGTTACTTATTTGTCACAGAAAATTTTACACTATCTTGGGCACAAATCTAAATTTATTTAAATGCTCAGTTTGGGTTTCTAAATAGTGTCTCCCATCATCTTTAAATAATAAGTATTTAAGATGTGAAAATTTGTGTCACTAACACTGAAGCCATTGTTCAGTACAAATCATGATATGGCTGTAGCACCGCTTTCATCATGTTTCATGCATCAAAATCTGTTAGCAAATTTTGAATTGTGCAGGATATGTGATTCCAAGTAGGATTTTTACACAAAATCTACTAGAATCTCATCTTTTCATAATTGAATCCCAATTAAATTCGTACTTGCTGTTAGACATCCGAATAGGGCTTCCAAATTCTTGCATACTAGATTCCTTGGCCTTGTTGTAAGACAAATTTCCCCTTTTAGATGAGATAACACCAGATTCTGACAATTGGTGTTCAGGCTTTCATGACGGGCACTGCCTTTTGTTGGTCACTGAATCTAAACATTATCATCTTGAATAATTGAAAAACGTAGGGGCATTATACCAATGAAACGTGGGTAATTTTGGTGTGCTTTAAAGTTCATCCTTGGCTCCACTGGTAGGGGATTACTGCCCAATGACTTGATTGACCATGAGAGTAACTTCAGGGGTCATTTCTGAAATTGCTCCAAATGGCCAGGCATATTTATGGGTGGGTGACTCTTTTTGAATGGAGTTTTAAGAATTTCGTTTCCAGCTTTTTGGCCTCCTTTAGCGCATAATCACATTTATGGTTTTCAAGTTCCTCTATATGCTTCAATTGTACAATATCTCTTAAGTAATCCAGAATATGCGTTCTCAATTTTCTTCTCACTTGGCATTATGAAACAATACTTATTTGATTAGTTCATCCTTGCGCTTCAAGGTTTTGACTTTTCCACATTGATCATTATTAATTTTTACCACTTGTTTGATTTCTTCCTCGACCTTCATCACCTGGCCTTCTAATGCAGTATTATTGGCCTGTGACGCCGATTTAATTGCATTCTTGTTGATAGTTCAAGTTCCATCCAAAGCTTGAGTAGTTCATTCTTATAAAGAAATGTTTGATAAGATCTTCTTATTAAATTTAGATAAGCTCAACTCACCCCTGTAGTGAGCAAAACTGGTAAAACTTGGAACTGGTAGTGACACAATTGAGTGCCAATTGGTAAATCTTTAGATCCATTTTCTCTTATCATTTAATAACTCACTTTAGTTCCCTTGTTCACCTGCACAGGTTCCTTGTATGTGCGTTGTTTAATTAGTTAAATATAATTATAATGGGCAGTAATAGCATGAATACTACTACTCTATTTAAACTTATGATAATCAATATGGTAATGAGGTACAATGCAGACTAATGCTTGTCCTAACTTAAATGATATTCTGGAAATGTAGGGACTTCTTCACTATTTTGACTGGTAGAACTTAACCTGGGATAAGGTTCAGAGATTACTCTTCCTTCTCGTCATGCAGATTCCATGGATACATTAATAAAATAGAAAAAGGATCTTTTTCCTTCAAACCTAGGATCAAGAGAAAAAAGTTTAAAGTATAAAAGTATTTTATCAGTAAATAACTTTTTCTATATTTATATCTGCTTTGTTAAGAAATTGAAATGAGAAGTTATAGAGGACTCAGCGCCGAACTCTTTAGTTGGTGCCCCATTTTGTAATGGACGAGTTTGTCCCATTTGTTACATTTTGGCTCAGATTCGGATTTTCTGAATCTGAGTTGGATCGCTTTAAAACATTTTTAATTCAGTCATTTCAGGCGCTGGGTTGTGCCTTGCCTGAGCTGTAGATTAGGCTTGTGAGAGCCTGATCAATGACTCAGGTGAGCCACTGAGGGTTGGCCTTTATAAGGCACAACTACTCATCCCAAAGCTCACTTTGAAATTCTCCCCCTAGCATTCCCTTCCTGGGGGAGCATTGTCAGTTGCTCCCCAGATGAGATCTGGTCGGCGGGAACCTTTGGTTTTTATGTTTTAATATAAAAATAAAGAATGTTTCAGGGTTTGCATACCGTGCATACCTGTGGTCTTTTTTGGGTGTTCCATTTCAAGTAAGCTTTTGCATGGTTGGGTTGGACCAACCACACAGAGGACATACATAGCCAACCAATAGTAGGCGAATATTTAGCGCTGTCAGTGCCCCACCTCTCCCTACTCGGTTAGGCCACTTTGGTTGCTTGTTTGTGCTCCAAAGCAATATGTAAAAATATATGGTGGTCAGAACTGAGGTATTTCCAGTTCGTGACACATTTGGGTATGGCGGCTGTTGCCAATGAATTAACCCTCTAGGGTTACATGGAACGTAGATCTTCCTCATCAAATAAATTGGGTCTCTCCCCTACTCAAATTGCAACCTCTTCTGAGTCAAAATGAAGAGCATGTCGAAAAGTCTTCACCTAACTCCCATTGAATTACCCTTGTTTGGTAACAACCTGCTTAGGTAATGGGACTCATACCCAAGAACACCAGGTTGTAATCCAGAAAAGGTTAAGTCAAAGGTTGCTGTACCATAGGCAGTATTACTCGCTAGCAACGCATAAACCCCTTAATCAATAAGCAACATAACCTGGTCAACTCCTACAAGTCAATTAAGTATTGATAACAAAATTGACTCCATAACAACTGTATATTGTCAGAGATCATTTCCAGTGAAATACTCGTCAATCTGGCGGATTGTAATCAAGCAGATCATTAAATATTTTCTGATAATATCTTTCTGAAAGATAGTTATCATATATACAATCTATAACTTCAACATCCACTAGTAGGAGGAATCCCCTAGTGGACAAGCAGAGGAACCATAATTGATGAAGCTGGGTAATGTGAGCAAAAATCCTATGACATATGAATTTAACTTTTTATTAGTTATACAACTGTTAATAAACCTGAACTAAGATATATTACCAAAGAGTAGATTATGTGTATATGTTAAGTCTGTAAATTAAAACATAAAATTGGTTATATAGTAAATGTGTTAATTCTGGGTTTTGTATCTTAATACTGAAAATTAGTCTAAAGTTCTTCAGTCATGTCTCAGTATGCGATTTTAAGCTTTCATCTTGGTTTTTAGTTTGGCAGACTTTAAATCCTTGTTTATGCTATGTCTTCTTGGTTCAAATTCCTAAATTGTCCTATGAAGCTCTTGGTCTACTGTTGGTACTGCTTGATGTTCTGGTACTTCACTTGACTCTAAGGACACCTTTGGCTCTTTGGGAGCCACTATTAACTTCTCTAAAAGTGCTTACCTTATTTGGTAATACTCCAATCTTATGATGATACTTGAAGGGGAAACTCATTATAAACTGAGTGTTTCATAAAATAACCATCATGTTTAATTTAGATTTATTTATCCATCATTGATAGATATCAATTTATTCCAGCTATTGGTGATACAAAAGGGCCTCATTCATTATGAAAGGATATCATATTAGTTCTGGACGGCTGCAATATAAAAAGCCACAATTGTTGTCATTTCCAGTTATCAAAATTGTATCACCTTTTGGATATAAATTGGGTTTCAGTCATTTCCAGCGGCTAAATAATTCTATCCAATACTAGTAATGATTAGAATGGTTTTCATCGCAGAGTTTCTTTCCAAGGATAAGATAGTAATCCTAAAGCTTGAACTTTTCTAATCTTAACCTCTGAAAGAGAAACTTTAGGAAAGAAAAAGGATGTCTGGAGTGAACTATGTTGTAATTCGTGTTTTATCATAATTGATATAAAAAATGATCCTCTACTATAGCTAAAGTTACAGGTCCCATTAAGATGGCCATTTAACTTACCCAGCTGTCCTCATAACATATGGTAAAACTCAACCTTCTGATGACCTCAAAAAAGGTAATTTTGTTTTTATAATTTATCACATTGTAACTCACCTTGAGTGACTTGAGATATTGCTATTGACTTTTAGTTGAAAGTTAAAAACTTCTTGGGTAATTATTACTAACATATTCCAGGAGGTAGATTGTTTCCAATTACGTCCATGATAGTTACTAACAAGTTAGTAATGTTACTTCTCTTACTTATAACGCCTTAAAAAGGGACATGTTAGTAGTCTTGTTGTAACCTAACCAGTACGTGAATAAGCCCAATGACAAATAAATGTTTTTTGGAAGTGTGACTTGTTGTGATCTTTAAAAGGATATGTTCTAGAGTACCATTAACTTGTTCTATGCTTCCATTTCTTGAGGGAGTGTTAGGCGAGGTAAACTGATGTTTGACTACCATTAAATCAGGCGGCTGTTTCAAAACGTTGAAAGTCTTATCCTTTTTGGAGAGCAGTATTTTAGACATTCAAGTTGGACCATGACTTAGTGATATAATAATCTTATGGTAACTCTTTTAGTGAACGTCTTGAATTCAGTTATTTATACTAGCTTGGTGAAATGGTCTTTAGCAACAATTGTAAGCTGAATTCCGCTGCTTGTCTATGTAAAAATCTTAAAATAAAGAGACATTGTAATATTGTGCATGAGGAAAACAAACTAAAATTCTGATTTCTTTGGGCTTGGTCTATACTGAGCACATTCAGCGTAGAGTTCCAGTTCCTGAACTTATATCATCTGACATTACTTTTAATAAATTTATTTTTTAAGTTATGATAGTTTTTTTGTAGTATAATGTGGCCAAATTACTAGTGTCCTTTCTTAATTATATACATTCTCTCACTCAGTTTCATATATGCAAACATTTGTCTTTGTAAACTTTAAAATTGCCCATCACTCATTCTTGATGATCTTGAGCAACACTTTAGGATCTTCTTTACCGCTTCAGCCTCTTTTTCCCATTCACTTTCTAGTTTTACAATTAGTTTATAGAACTATCACTTTTGTGTGCTTGTATATAAAAGTGATAGCCACAACAGGACACTCAAATTTTAAGTGCTTTTATAATTATTGGTATATGATCTCAAATACCCTTGTAAAAGAACTGCATTCTTGGAAGGCGCCCATTAGGGTCCTTCATGTTAATTACCATCTCAAGGTGGCATGGTCAGTGATAATGTTCTATTGTACTCCAAAGATATTGAATGGAAGTATCACACATCTCAAATAATAGTTAGATACTCATATTTGGTGACTATATCGTTGAACTAAGACCTAGTAAAAGTATTTATGTAGAACCTTAATGGTGATTTACGTAATCTTTGTCCCATTATGCTAAGATAGTCCTGATTCCTACTTTCTAGCATTTGTATAAAATTATTATGTCTTCATAAATTAAAGATACAACAGAATTATTGCCTCTAATTTGAGCTACTTAAATTGAAATTTTAGGCGTCCTCTTGTTCTTGTCCACATGTAAGCAGTACTCCTTTGTTTAACAAATGATTGATGGTTTTATGTGATGTCCACGAAATTTGACACAAACTGATGATAGTAGTCTACCATGCAAAAAACTTGGACAACTCTAGTAAGCTTCAGTGAACTCATCTTTGCTATGGCTTCTACTTATCCTTATTGCAGTTTAATCAAATTTCTAATTACTTCATGATGAAGGAGCTCTAACTGACTATTTGAAAAGAACTTTTGTAATGCTTCAATTTGATCTGTTCAGTCCAACTGAGTAATTACCTTTTTTTTCTTTTTTTAGCACTAGTGGTGCACAACCCAAAAGAGGGAGCCACCACACATCTCTATTTGCAAATGGGTCAAACAAAGGGATTATTTTAAATAAAAATCCCTAATATAGCCCCTTCGCTAACAGCCTAGGAAGCCATATCAGAAGGTAAAATTTTGGGGAAAAGTAAGTACTTTTTTCAGGAGTTTGAGATGCTCTTTGCATGCTCTTCTAAATATGGTAGTATTGTACAAATATATAAGCACATTAAAAAAATTCTCAAGAATATCTAATCCATTACTCTTTGGAACATACAAGGACATTGTACAAGCCTTGTAAATTATGTGCTTTCTCATAGAGACCTTAACTAATAATTATAAAGTAATTCTTCTGGACATCTAGGATAACTCCATTTGCTAGCATTCACTGGATAAATCCAACGTTGAGAAGCATCACGACCTTCCAAGTTGTAAGGCATTATCAATTCAATGCAAATGTACAAACCCTTATTGGTCATGTAGTTTAATTTTTTAAAAAAATGACAGTTCTGTTGGTCCCGTACTTCTCAATAACTATTAATGTGGATGACGTCCAAGGACCCTTAGATTGACATTAGCTCAGCATCCATATGTTGCTGCAACTCCTAAAGATAGACTCTTCTTCATTCTTGGACAATCAGTAAGAATTGAACCATAGGGAAATAGTAGATTGACATATATCCTATGTACTAGTTTTTTACAAGTCCAAAGTCATTAAGTCCAGTACTGAAAATGTCCTTATACTGGTCAAGTAGTTTATTGAGTTCACAATTATCTTGTTCAGTTAAATCTCGTAACCTAATCTATAAATCCAGCTATCACTTGGCCTGACTTAACGTTAGTCTACTGGTACATATTCACTTTGTCTATTGCTTTGTACCTTCTAACTTGTTCAGGGTCCTTAGTAGATTTTTCCAAGAATACACTGATCTCTTGTAAGTCTGGGGGAGCGCCCCTTCCACTTATACCGGGTAGCGTTCCCTTTCCCATCCAAAAAAGGTCTGAGAAGACCAGCTTCCCCGCTTATCTCCCAGGGAAACCTCGCTCATGTGGTAGACAAGAGGTGGGTTACAGCTTACCCTTTAAGGACTCCGCCACCTATCCAAGTATTAACTTCATCCAAATTGGTACTGCAGATAAAGGAAATTTGAGTCAGCCTATTTGAGAATTGGCATCCTCATGGGGTGAAAGGGTCAAATGTGTTTGAAAGCAAACGAGCCTTCAGCATCAAGGCCCAAGAGCATCAAACCATTAGCTTAAGCATAGACAGATGTGTATCTTCAGTGGAAAAAGCGTCTAATGCCAAATTTTTGGCAAAACTTGCCAATGGCATCAGGCCATTAGTAAAAGTCGTCATCAGCTCTGAACCCACTCAGAAAGAATCAAACTATTTTTCTGTTAAATCTTAAATGGTCAAATGGACGCCTGAGTGACTGGGTGTGGGCGGCTTGGGCGCCCTGAACCCGTTCTTGACATCTTGGAAGCGCCCCTATGTGGGGTGTCCTTGGAAAGCTCCCATTGCCCATCAGGAAAGATGCCGTTACTCAATTGATTGGAGCCATGTTAAATCTGCTATTTAGGCGTCCGTGGATGAACCAATAATGACTTGGCCCTCTGCCAATATTTTTAAGGTTGGTTCCAAATAAGTTCATTTTTCCCCCTTGCTCAAAGTTAGCCATGTTAGATCAAATCTCGAGGGTCCCAATAACACGCTTTCCTAAGCTATTCCCCTTTCAATCGGCTTACTAAGCAGTTATGAATTACTTAAAAATTGGCAGTCAATTCTCTTATTTTAAATAAAAAAAAAATCTTCCCCTGCTTTCATTTATTTGATTAAGTTCGAATTTTTCTTTGCCAAACCTATGCAACATCTGCAATGAGGCCTCTCAGCTTCATACTGACTAGGCTACCCCATTTACGTTAGTAAATTTGATACCCACCGCGGTCAACTGGGCCTAACATGTCAAGGACTCTGTAGAATTTTCCCTGATTGCCAAGGCAATCCACCAGCAGGATCTTAGCATCTTATGGGCAAAACTGTCTCTGCTCTAGATGAGGATCTGCACCTTTGCCAATATTACCATATCAGTTCCCCTTGGGATAAAATAAACCACCTTTCCAATCTCGCAACTTCCTACACCCAGGCTCCTAGGCCCTGGGTCTGCAATAGCCTGATTTCTTGCCAACTTGACTTTTACATATGTGTCCCGTCAGCACTCCTTGGCTACTTATCCACCTGCACATTTTAACATAGTTTGAGTGGAAATGCTCCTGGCATTCTGGCTCGCCTTTTAGGTGTTTTGCATCAAAACTGTAAGGACAGTTTAAATTTTATCTTCCATCTCTTGACATAATTGGCCATCTATTGTTTCCAAACCATTTCCTCCCTCCTTGTTGAGATGGCACAGCAGTGGTCACTATTTAACATATGAATGTGCAGTTGGTGGCCTGCCTTTTATTGTTTGTCAGGCTATTTGCCAATTTTTTAAGCAGCTCCCAAATGGCTTTGGAGGAATTCCTTCATGTTCATATCGCCATATTACCCTCTACTGTCCCCTCAGCCAACCTCAAGTTGTATATGAATTTCTCCCATTAGGTTGCAAATCAGGTCATCAACGCCCTTTCAAGGTGCAAATGCAGCCTTTAATCATACCAAAAAGTACTTCAGCACTGACATAGGCTCAGTAGAGCATAGACCTTCTGGATGCAGTTGAAGGTAAAGCTTGTGGGTGGCGCAAATGTTTTTATTATTCTGCCATTCATGCAGGCGACCATGACTCACTTGTTGCTGTAGTGTCAGCAGCGTTGAAAATTCTTCTTACGCGTTCAAATGTCTGTTCCAATTATTCTCTATAAGTATTATAGTCCTTAGCATGACGCTCTTTGTCTCTGCTTTCTGTAATCAAGTCCCAGTGCTGGATCTTCCCAGGGATGCACTCCAAGCATTTTTTCAAACTGCGTTGGATTCAGCCTCCACTTATCATGATAGTTGGTATATCCCTCTGGAAACAATGGACTTGATTTGTAAGGTATCAACTTCAACTAATGCATCTCTCCGCCACGACCTCTGCCCTCAGAATGGAAACTTATGATTGTACTTGCGACTTAGCCTCAGGTTCTGATCCTGACGTTGAATCAGTAATCATATTGGTTCCCAGCCTGACGCCGCCCTTGCACCCAAGTTGGTTGCTCTAGCTCAACTGTCTGTAAGAAGGCTGAAGACCAGCCTGGGGAGTAAGTGATCCAACCTCTTGTTCGCCTCAATTTTTGTTTATTTTAAAGAAAACTGCTTTCCCTTAATTTAGTTGAAATTTCTTTAGTATCAGTAGAATTGACTGCATCCGTCAATAAATAGAATTACGCCTACTTTTTATTGCCAATAAAAATTAGCATTTGGGCACAACAGGTGTCCTTTAAGGCCTTGGTAAACACTGGTGCAGCAGGCAAATTCTAGATTCTGGAGTTGGCTCAGCAACTTGATCTAGACATGGACCTGAGGACAGGGATGTTGGTCGCCTCATCAGCCTCTTATCAATCCTATAAAGTACGGCGTCCAGTACCTTTCACAGCTCACCAGTTTAGTTTTTGCGGTTGCTTCACAGTGATGCCTAACTTTGTGTTCTCAGTAATTGTGGTGTGGGTTGTTGGTGTCAGCAGCATGTGATTATCAACATGGAATCTAACATGTTGTCATTTTCCATCAGTAAGGTGGAGGGCAAGTTCCCATTGCTGGGCACCCTCAATAAAGCTCAAAGCCGTGGATCTGTTACAACCCTTGTTTCTCCCATAGGTTTACCACTAGATTTTCCAGCAGCAATAATGAGCTATCATAGAATTTTAGATTCCAAAAAGGCTAACCACCTTTCCCATATATTAAATTTGATTTAAATTTTTGGACAATGGCGGAGGTCATGAATATAAACTGACCGCTGTACCCGCATATGGAAGAGGAGGAGGCTGCTCTTGAGGTATGGTTAGATGACATGCTTAAGAAGGGCTGGTTGTTCAAGGAGCATTCCCTGTCGCTTATTATTGACTTTGCCAAGAAGGAAAAAGGTTCCCTTTGTCACTACATGGATTATGGCACCTCAACAATATTACAGTCCACAATCATTAACTACTGCCATTGGAACAGACAATCAGCCAAGTGATTGTGAAGTTGCAAGTGTTTTATAAACTTAACCTGGTTAACGCCTTTAATCAAATTCAGGTAGCAGAAGGTCAGGAATGGTTTACTGCTATCTGGACTAGACGAGGCATATTTCAATATTGGGCTATGCCTTTTGGGCTAAAGAATGTGCTTCAACATTACAAAGGATTATTGATAGTGTGCTGGGTAAAATCCAGTTCACCTGCGCACTTGCATATATTGATGACATTCTGGTACATTCTCCCTCCCCTGAACAACATGAAATAGACTTGTAGGCGGTAGTTGCTGTCCTTCATAAAGCTGGTTTGTTTGTCATGCCGTCAAAATACAAATTTATTGGGAGGAAGTCACCTTCTTAGGTAATCTAGTCTTAAAAGATGGGAACTTCATTCCACTTAAGGCTGGATGTCTTCCGTGTGTGGCCAACTCGAATGACTCAGAAGAAATTAAGAAGCTCCTTGGGTGCCATCATATTCCCAAAAAAGTCTCTCCCACACTCACTCAGTTATCCGCATCACTGCATCTGCTCATAGGCAAAAACGTCCCTTTTTACTGGACTCTGAGTGTCAGCAGGCATTTGATTTTATTAAAGAGTTGTTCTTGTTGCCTCCCATCCTTAAGCATATGAACCATCTAAATCCTACATTGTAGTGTATGACGTGTCTTCTGCCACAGTAAGGACTGTCTTGCTCCAAGAGCACAATGGATGGAACACCCAGTTGCTTATTTTTCTTACAGGTTCTCTTCCACCAAGCAATCTTGGGCCATCTATGTAAAGGATTTGGCAGCCGTGGCGTGGGCTTTCCACTGACGATATCTCTTTCAGGACACTTAACACAAATTGACTGTGTATATGGACTACTAAGCTCTCCTCTACTTCTGCAAACCATAGAAGTTGGCGCACTGACAGGCCAAACCTACCTTTATTATGCAGCTTTAACTTCAAATGCAAGTTGTGAAAGGAGCATTAAGTGTTCTTCCCAATTTTTTTTGTTTTAATCCCGCACTTTGCTTAACTGACTCAGCTTAGGCAGATCTGGTCACAGTTATTCCACCAATTTAATTTGGCACTATTCCTCCCGTGGTTTCAGTAACAAAGTTAGCTCTGGACGCGCCTTTGATTTTGCAGGTTTTAGCAGCATAAATGGCATGTGTGGAAGGGGTGGATCTTTTGGAGCAGTTGTACCTCCAGGATTTAAAGCATTCTTTTTATTCTCTGGTCAAAGCTCTCATTCAGTTTAGGTCGCAGGTGTAGGTCCCTCCCCTTTCCTGAGCCGAAGTCATTTAAGCTCATCACAATCCCCCTGATGTTGGTCACCCAGAGAATAAGAAATGCCTTGATTTGGTAAAACGTACCTTTAACTGGCCAGGATTGTCAAAAGATGTTCCAGCATGGATCGCAGACTTTTTAATTTGTACATAGCCAAATCAGACTGGTCTGGTAGGAATAATCTCCTTCACCCCTTGCAGCAGGCAGAGGGGCTGTGGAAAAAAATTCTGAACTTTATTGTAGAGCTACCCAGCATAAGGGTTCACTAAGGTCATGTTGGCTGTAGACTGCTTGACAAAATTCTCTTTGTTTATCCCATGCTCCTCTGCCATTACTTCCAAGGAAACTGCCCGCCTATTCGTAAGAAATGTGGTTTCTATGTTTTAACTACCTCAGAATTATCATTTGACCATAGGACCCAATTTACAGCGCAGTTTTATATTGGCTATTGGCAATCTTGAAGATTACGCCCTGTCGCTCTACTGCATACCATCCACAATCATATGGCCAAACTTAACGAGCCAATCAGATCTTTGAACATACCTTCAGTGCTACGCTTCAGCTTCTTAGGATACCTGGGCGGAAGACCTTCCTCTAGCTAGTTTTCATATAATAACGGAACACATGCATACACAGGCTTCTCCTATATGAATCAACATTGGGGTATAACTCATTGTTTTTGGTAGGCCCATGTCTTCACCAAGAGGTTCAGACGCAGCCAATCATGCACAACACATTCGTGCCACACAGTCCTTGGTTTGGGAGCATCTGTCCAAGGCCATATCTGATTTAAAAAGTTTCAGATTAGTAGAGACTCCTGGAACATGATTAAAGGTAGGTTCACGCGTCATTCTCAACATGTGAAACTTGCAGATGCAGGTGACCTCCTATAGGTTTGCTAATAAACGCTCAGGTCCCCATTTCAGTGAAAGAAGACTTGGGAAATGGCGGCTTCTGTTTGAAGCTCCAACCCCATTTGAAGCAACATCTGGTCTTCCATGTCTCTCATCTGTCCCTGTTAAAGAGGCTATTCCATCAGACCAAGAGCCCGTTGTGATTGGGGCTTAAAGGAAGCTGAAGTTGATGACACCTTGACTTCCTGATGCTCCCGCCAATCAGTTCAATATTTAGTTGCATGGAAAGGCTATCTGCCATGTGAAAATAGCTGGGTTGACGCTCAAGACTGTTCCATCTGCTCAGAACTTGTTATGGTTTTCCATTCTACCCACCCCGATGTTCCCCGCCCTCCCCCAAAAATTGCTACACTGATGGCGATCAAGTTGCTTAAGACCCATAAGATTGTGGCCCTCACTCAATTTCCCTTTTTTGACTTACCTTTGGGAAAAGGGAATGATAATGTAAGCCCAGGGTTCTCCCCCCTAAACTTGGATAATCTGACATTCTTTTTCCCGTCTAAAAAAGGGCTGAGAAGGCCAGATAACTCTCTCGTCTCCCAGGGTGACCTCACCCATGTGGTAGACAAGCGGTGGGCCACAGCTTACCTTTTAAGGACCCCGCCACCTATCCCAGTATTAACTTCAGCTGAATTGGTACTGCAACTTAGGGGAATTTGTGTTGATCTATCAGAGAATCGGCATCCTCATGGTGTGAAAGTGTCAAATTTGTTTGAAAGCAGTAAGCCTTCAACATTAAGGCCAAGAGCACTAAACTATCAGAAACAAAGCCCAACAGCCATGTACCTTTGGTGGAAAAAGCGTCTAATGTGAAATCTTTGGTAAAACTCACTGATGGAATTCGGGCATTGGTAAAAGTCGCCATCAGCTCTGAACCCTTTCTGGAAGAATCAAACTCTTTGTTCAGTAAAGCTCACCTGATCAAACGGACGCCTGAGTGTCCAGGTGTGGGTGGGTTGGGCGCACCAAATCTGTTCCTAACTGTTGAATTTTAACTTGGAAAAGGCTCTCTGATGCTTTCTGTCTTGAATTTAACAATGTAAATAGGGTTTTTTCTTACCATTGATATGAAAATAATAGAAACCTAAAGAAACTAAAAAGTTTAATTTTATAGTTTTTATTAGGTGCTGTGCGGGGGTAAATAAGAGAATATATATAATAAATCAATAATAGTATATAAAGCAATGAGACTTGACACTGGATAGCTTGAGGAATTCCAAATTAGGTAAAATGTGATTTTATCCTATTGAAGCTTGGGAAAACTTGCTTCATTTAGGCGGAAAAATGGATGGGGAATTATGTTTAGCTAATATGTACCCATGGGGTAATGGTTTGATTTATTTTAGACACTCCCCATTTGATAAAATAATTTATACCTTAGGGGCCCCCACCACGCCTATAAAAGGGGGTGGTCCCTGGGTAGGTTCTTGAATGGACCTGGTCTTAGATGGGGGTGTACCATCTGATGGACGCCCCATGGTCCGCTTCATAGTCAGAGTAATCTGACGGTTGTATATTAGTTTAGTTGCCCATAGAGTATTTGAAATCATGATATCCCAATTTGTGGGGTTCCCCTGAGATTTGGCCAGGGTTTTTGGCCAAAAAATCATCATTTAAATTTAAATTGATCTCATTATTATCAGAGACTTGTAAGTATCTGACATTTCACCTTTTTGGCCGATTTTTGCCCTAAAACATTCTTATCATGAAGTATTGAGGGCAAATGTCCAACATCACCCGCCTCAAGAATGTTGGGGGTAGAATAAGGTCGTAGGAAGCGGCCATGTTCCCAATCAATTTGACTCTGGAAGTGAGGCATTTGATAAAGTACTCATCCCCTCACTTGTAAGTGACTGAAAATGGCCCTTCCCAGATTGAACCAAGCTTTTAATTCTAGGAGTGATGCGGTTGTGATAATATAATACCAAGTCAGCTACTTGGAAGGAAGAGAGTGGGACACGGAGCTCATTATCTTCTTTAGCTTCTTTTGTGACCATCTTGGCCAAATTAGTTATAGATTCTGCTTTTAATTAAATGTTGTATTGGGCAACTTTTTTATGGCTATCTCTGGGTCATTTCCGTCATTGAAAATATCTTTTAAAAGTAGAGTGGGTACCCCAGGTTTTCGGCCATACAACACACAGAAAGGGGACATCTTTATATTGTGATGATAACTAACTTAATAGCCATGATAGCACTGGGTAAATAAAGATCTCAGTGGAGAGGGTATGAATTAGCCAATTTGCAGAGTATGGAAACCAGGGTTCTGTTAACTCTTTCTGCCTCACCATTTGTATATGGGTTATAGGGGAACGAGAAGAGTTATTGCTCTTAAGAAGGTGCAAGGAGCTTCACCACTTAAGAAGTAAGAATTTTCCCATTATTACATAGGAGGACCTGGGACATCCATGCCGGGTGAGATTGCATTGGTGTAAAGAGTTGGCCATGGCTTTAGCAAACTGAGTGAGGAGAGCTACAGCTTCAACCCATTTGATGAAATGATCAATACCAACTAAGATATAGCGATTTCCACCTGTGGTCTGATGGAGAGGACCTACCTCATCCAAAATAATGGTGTGAAAGAGGTTGTTGAGGCGTCGTTGGTTAATACTGATATTGGGCCTTGAAGCCAAATTGTTTTTTACAGGTCAGGCATGCATTCAAAACTTTGGTTATGGTTTCCAAGATGCCCGCCCAATAATATCGCTCTTTCACCCACTCATATGTTTTGCATACTCAGCCATGCCCCATGATCTTGTGAGACTCTAAAATGACAGGAACTCGATTTGATGGCCGGAGGTAGGGCGACCAATTTACTCCTACCTTCATATATAACTTCCCATTTTCCACCTTGGTGTTTTGTGAGTGTCAAGCTAGCATTTTTGGACTAATTCATCTTCATCATCCCACAACTCTGGAGTCATGAGGAGATCATGTAGCCTCTCAGCTTCACTATTGGCTAGGTGAAGAATGGGCAGCTGCGTTAACCCATCTATATTCATGTGACGGTTCCTGCCAGATGCTCAATAGTCATATTGTAATGTTGGAGCTTCTGAGCCCAGCGATTCAACCGCCCCATGAGGTCCTTAATATTCTGCAACCACTTAGAGATGAGTGGTCAGTGATCACTTTATAAGGAGTTCCATATAGGAATGGGCGGTAGGTTGTACAGAAAGCAGAACATCCAAGAACTCCACTCCGTGACGCTGTAATTACGCTCAACTTTTGAAAGCAACTTGATAAGTAAGACACGGGATAATCAACCCCATGCCCATCCAATTGAGCCAATAAAGCTCCAACAGAGTAGTAAAAAGCGTCTGTGAATAATATGAAGGGTTTACTGTGGTCAGGGTGGTGGAGTATTGGCCTTTTTTGCAATAGCTCCTTCAGAGTCTCAAAGGCGGCTTTTTGTTCAGCGCCCCAATAGAAGAGGGTGTTCTTAGCCAGGAGGTGAACGAGGGGATTACTGAGCTGGGCTGAACTTGGGGATGAATCGATGGTAATACCCCATCATGCCCAAAAATACTTGGATGTCACTAAGGGTTTTGGGCGCAGGCATCCTAGAAATTGCCTCAACTTTATCTTGTAGAGGTTGTATTCCATCTTTTGAGATGGCGTGCCCAAGAAAATCCAGCTTCTTCTGAAATAGAATACACTTGGATGTCTTTAGTTTGTTGTTAGTTGCCCGCAAGCATTGAAACACCTCATTTAGATGTGCGAGGTGGAAAGTCTTAGAGAAAACTGTAATATCATCGAAATAGACAATGATGCAGCTTAATTTTAGATCTTGTAAGATATGATCCTTTGCTCGTTGGAAAGTTGCGGGCATGTTGCACAACCCTTGCGGTAGTGGGTAGGTTGGAAGAGACCCTCACTGCAAATAAAAGCACATTTCTCCTGGTCTTGTGGAAAAAGGTCCATTTGCCAACAACTGCTAGCCATGTCCATGGCGGAGAAGTACTTAGACCCAGAGAGTTGGGCCAGAGCGTCATCAATGCAAGGGATAGGGTAACTATCCTTCTTGGTGAGTTTGTTTAATTTGTGGTATTTTATCACTACCCAATGACCTCCATCTTTCTTCTTTATTAATAAAACCGAGGATGACTAAGCGCTTTATGACGGCACCAGCAATCCAGCATCCAGCAGCTGTTTAAGCTCTGTCTGCATCTGTAGCTCCTCAACTTTTGATTTGCGATATGGCTTAGAGAAAATGGGCTTAGCATCCCCAACGTCAATAGTTTGCATCCACCCCTTCATGTGCCCATAGTCATTGTCAGATTTTGAGAAAACGTCATTGTAAGCCTCCAGTAAAATGTGGACTTTATCCAGATTAGCTGGGGTCAGTTTATCGGAGATATGAACAGAAGGTAAGGTACATATGAATTGGTTGGTGGGTAAGCCCATATCTGCCATAGACCCAATACAGTGGACTTGCTTGATGTCCTCAATGGGTATAAGCAGGCCTTTACCGATCTCCTGATTTTTTTACCACCATATCCTTCTTGGTGAGATTCCCTAGCAAAAGGTTAATAGGCCGATGATAGGGGTTTAACATGCCTAGCAATTCTCTGGGCTTTAATGGACTAACTCCATCTATGCTAATGAGGTGCAGTAGGCAGTTGTGTGGTACATTCATGGTAATCTTCATATCAATTCCCTTTGCTCCCCACCCTTAATGACCACCTCTTAAGAAGCATAGAAAGGGATACCCTCCAGTGCGTCCACTGAGGGACGCAACAGTTTGGTATGCCTGCCTGCCGTGGTGTAATGCATGGATAAAGCGGAGAAGGGATACTCAACTGTGCAAACATAATCCTTTTTATTGAGTTCATCAAAAGAGAGAATCAGAGGAACCTCATAGTTAAGAAAGGAGAGATAGCCCTACTTAAAAATAAGTAACAACTTCATTTTTGAGCATAAATTGGGTTTCAATGAGTAATCCATAGGTTTTATTGGTCAACGCTACTGATGGAGCCAACAAGAGAAGCTTCCCAAAACGAATTGGCAGAGAAGAGTAAGCTCCAATGGCGCGGGTGTTGTTTGGGACCACAGTTACAAACTCTTGAAAGTAGTTGAGGTCGGGGGCCAGCTTAATTTTCTTAATGAGCTTAGTTGACACAACGTTCACTGGGGACCCAGTGTCAAGGATAGCTTTAACCCATACTCCATTTATGACATTTTCTACTTTAGTTAAAGTACCACCCAAGGTGGGGGAAAAGCGAGGACCTCTTTTAGATGAAAAGTGGAGGCAAGTCGTTTGGTAGTTTCAGGGTATTTCTTCTGGATAGTCTGAAAGGTATGAACACACTTGGTAGATTGGAGAAATGTGACAATGAGCTAGTCCGCATCACTGGCAGTGTTAATAATCTCAAGACCCCTTATTACTTGCCAAAGATAAGTTTGATGAGGGATCTTAGCCCAATTCACTCTCTCCATGTAAATCAATCAGGTAACTCCACTTCACCTGGGGCTCCTAAAACATAATGACCAACATCTTCATCACCCCTTTCAGACTCATCGTCAGAGGGGTTATCAATGCATGTTAGGGAGCCCATAGAAAGTGGGGGTAGGTCCAGGACTTCCCTTATAGGATGAGAAGTACTGGGGTTGCTCCTCCACCTTATTAACTTTTTTGAGAGGTGTTGGAATTGTCACAGATTGAAATATGACCTTCAAAGCAGGAGGTTTGGGATGCCTCATGGAGACAGGTTTCAGACTAGAGTTAGCTGAATGAGAAGTTGAAGGGGATAGCGCCATGGAGGTGATGCTCTAACTTCAACAGCTTTGGGTCATTCAGTAGCAGGTTGCTTTTGAGAAACATGCGGTTTAGTATTTGTGATCTGTTCATCTAAACCATTGTTAGTGAGAGTGATTGGGACCTGAGAAAGGGATTTAGACTGAAGAGCAGGCTTTGAAACAACTTAGGATGGCCGCTCTGAAAAAGACAATGGACAAGGCAAAGGTACAACTTCTTTCTCCGACTGAGCATTTTGAACTGAAGATTAAGGTGAGCACTGCACCATCAAAGCCTTTACCATCTGACTATCTTTATGAGAAGCGGAATTATTTTGTAATGGCAACTCCGTAGAAGCAGGTTTCCAAAGGATAACAGACAAAGAAGAGGCTAAATTGGTTGGCATAGATTCTTGGATCAAAAATACTTGTGTAGGATCAGGCTCATAGATATCTGCAACCGCTTATGAAGCCTCCTTGATATTCATACAGTTTTGAAGGTGCGCTTTACAGAAGAGAGATGCATCGCCAAGGATGGATGAGATGCCAAGCCATCCAAGATAGCCGCAATTGCATCATTATGAGAAAGCATTTGGGTAAGCAATAAAGGTTGAGCTTTATTATAGAAGCACTCAACAAAAGAGGTAACTGATTCTTCCTCTTGCAAACTAAGGCACATAAAGGTCTGTTTTTGTTGCTGCAAACTTTGTTTAGAACCAAATAACTAATATAGCAGCTCTTGATTAACCTCTACTCAAGTACTGAGGTTGACCATGGTGAGGACCATTCTTTCTTGAGCTATTCGATTAAAGCAAGGAAGAATATACTGGATTTTTTGCCAGTCAGTTGCTCCTTCCATCGCAGAATCATAAACATAAAGGAAGAAGGCGATAATGCCTCACCTGGTATAAACTTTTTCTCGCAGAGGGGGTTTTCTTATAACAGGGCATTGTAGTGAGTGCTGCTAGAGCCATTTAAGGTGAGACAAAGCACTAGCTATCTGGAGTTTTAAAGGAGGCTAGCTGAGGGTTTTCCATCGTTTTTTTATGGTTTTTGTGGTGTACAGGCGCCCAAGTAGTGATATCACTTTATGGATTTTGGCTTAGAAAAAGGCTCACTGGTGATTTTTTTCTTAAATCCAACAATGTAAATCTGGGGTTTTTTCTTGTCACTGATATGAAAATAATAGGAACCTAAAAAATACTAAAAAGTTTGAATTTATAGATTTTTATTAGGCGCCACATGGGGGTAAGCGAGAGAATATATAAATTCAATTAATAATAATATTTAAAGCGTCAAGGCTTGACATTTGGGTAGCTTGAGGAATTTTAAATTAGGTAAAATGTGATCTTAGCCTATTCAAGTATGGAAAACTTGCTTCACATAGGCGGAACAACGCATGGGGATTTATGTTTAGTTAATATATACCCATGGGGTAATGGTTTGATTTATTTTAGACACTCCCCATTTGATAAAATAATTTATACCTTAGGGGCCCCCACCATGCCTATAAAAGGGGGTGGTCCCTGGGTAGGTTCTTGAATGGACCTGGTCTTGGATGGGGTTGTACCATCTGATGGACGCCCCATGGTCCGCTTCATAGTCAGAGTAATCTGATGGTTGTATATTAGTTTAGTTGCCCATAGAGTATTTGAAATCATGATATCCCAATTTGTGGGGTTACACTGAGAATTGGTCTGGTTCTTTTTGCCAATAAAATTGTCTTTTAAATTTAAAATTGATTTTATTATTATTATAGACTTGTAAATCTCTGACATTTCCCCTTTTTGCCAATCTTGCCCCAAAACATTCTTATCATGAAGCCTAGAGGCAAATGTCTGACACCAACCTCTTGGGACTGTCCTATGTGGGGTGGCCTTGGGAGGTTCCCGTTGCCCATTGGGTGATATGCCATTACATAAATTGTTGGAACTGCAGTAAATTTGCAATCTGGGCATAGGTGGATGAACTAAAAACAGCTTGGAACACCTCTGATACTTTCAAAGTTTCTAAATAAGTTTATTTTCCCCCTATTGCTCAAATTTCGCCAGGTTAGATCAAATCTTGAGGGTCCCAATCCTGCGCTATCATAAGCGATTCCCTAGTCAATCAGCTATTTAAGCAGTCATAAATCACTGAGAAAATTGGTGGTCGATTCTCATATTTTAAATTCACTAAAAATCTTCCCATGCTTCCATTTATATTATTAAGTTCGAATTTTTCTTTGCCAAATCCCTATGACATCTGCAATGAGGCCTCAGCTTCATACTGACTTGACTATCCCAGTCATGTTAGTAACTTTGGTCCCCACTGTGGTCAACTGGGTTTATCATGGAAAAAACTTTGTGGAGTTTTCCCCAATCGCTGAGGCAATCTTCCAGCAGGATCTTAGCATCTTATAGGCAAAACTGTCTTCACTCCAGGTGAGAATCCACACTATTGCTAATATTGCCATACCCAGTTCCCCCATGGGATAAATCAAACCACCTAATCTAATCTTGCAACTTCCTAGTCCAAGGCCACTAGCCCTGGGACTGCAAAAGCCTGGTTTTGCATGCTTGTTTTTTTATATCTGCGTCCCATTGGCACTCCTTGGCTATTTATCTCCCTTCATATTTTAACATCGTTTAAAATGGAAAAGTCCCTGGCATTCTGTTTTGCCTTTTGATGTTTTTGCATCCTGACTGGCAAGCCTGTCTAAACTTTATTTGCCATCCCCCTGACATCTCTCCTTAGTAAATTGAATTATAAAGTTTGGGATTAATTTGAGTCTCTTGATATCCAACTCAATCAGGACAGTAATCTCAAGCATTGCTTGTTCTGGTATAGACACGCTGATGTTGACACACTTTATATTATGTTATCCTAGTTGAAGTTATATTTAAAATGTATTATAGGCGCAGTTCTGACTCAGCTTCAACAAGATGAGATAGTTGTTTGGTTCCTTTAATCTTTAATGTATAATTGTCCAAGTAAAATGGTGTCAGTTTTGATATGGAATACTCTTATTACTCTTTATTATTATAATTATGGAACGCTAATTTTATTTGGTAATTAAGGAAGACGAATTAAACAGTAATTGTTATTTAAAAGATTCATCAAAACTTTAGTAAGAACTAAAATTTTTATGAGGAAATAAAAATTGTCAACGTAAAGTACTACATCAGGGGCGGGCATGACAATGTATATAGATTATAAAGGTAGAGCTTAATATGCTTTTAAAGTTTTAGTTTTTAAAGCCCAGCAGTTTTAACTCAACTTACTAATTAATATCTGGTGCAAAATTCAATCTTTTATAGAATTTTTTTGAATAATATTTAAGGAGGCACCAATATCACCGAATACAAATACTTTGACCCTTTGAATTGTTACTTCTACTTAAAGTGTTCTTTCTGATTAATAGTCAAAAATAAGTCTACACTTATTTTTCACTTTATCCTCCTAAATCTTTAGAGAGCTAAGAATCTTACAAAGCTCAAGTAATTTTTTATCTCTTCATGTGATTTTTGTAGTTAGCATTGACTAGTCTTTCACCATATGCTACTGCCTCAATAACTTAAGTTGGCTTTGAAGCTTAGGCCAGGTACGTTTTTAAAATATACTATTATTATTTGTTTAGTTAAAATGGTCTGAGATAGTCAGATCGTTTGAGGCTTTATTGCATAGTGATATTATTCTGCTCTTGAGATAGAATTATCATGAATAATTCCATTGGTGGTTTAAATCACCAAATTAACTGACTTAACTACCTTTTATTTTAATTTGTCCTTTATTATTTTTAATGTGGTAATTTCTACAATTTTTTTGTTGGAAATTTTTGCATTTGAACTTTATTTGGTTTAGATATTTTCAGTTAAAAAGGTGATAGACTCTCTCTTTAAATTTGTCATTACAACTTTGAGCAATTAAAACAGCTTTATGTATGTATTACTGCATCATATGCCACTGCTATTAATTAGTATTATAAAAGATTTTATTTAAGAACAAAATCTTCTTTACTTTTCATCAACAAGTTAGATAGCTTTATGGCTAAGTCCATATGCATCAAAAGTTGAGGATGTAAGGTTAACAAACTAAGAAAAAGAAACATTGTGATTACTAGTTCCAAGGCAACAGTAACCTAAAGCAGCTACGCATTTTTTTATTACCAGTTTGCGCATTCTTCATCTGTATCATTTCTTCCAACTCTCATGTTAAGAAACTATTGCTTCATGTTTTGGACATCTTAGGAATTTACGTTTGTAAATAAAGATCTCTTTAACTTTAGCTCAAGTATAGTGGAGCCAAAAAGTGGCTCTGAGCACTTCTTGTGCTTCCCTGCTCATACCTTCATAAATTATGTCGAGCAATCTTCTTATTACTTGCTCCACCCATGATATTATTGTAGAGCTGGAGGAATCTGGCTATAGTTTTAAAGCCAGGAAGAACTTAATCTAATAATATAGCATATAGCTAGGCTCTCATTTGGGCTTATCTTTATGTGAAGGTTTTGTACCTGTAATGGGGTGCCAGTACTGACTGTAAGCTCTCCTAAAATGGTAAGAGTTGGTGGAGTGGATGTGCTTCACGTTCATAGTATTAATCTCATGCCTAAAGAAATAAAGATGAGATCGTTAATTAAGTTTACTGTTAATTATGTTAATCTCTGGACATTAAAATTATTATACTTTTCCAAAATAAAGCTCTATCTTTATATTGGTAACAACTAATTCCTAAAATCACACTGCTGCAGATGGTCTAAAACTCAACTCATTCACTTGTTGTCTATGCACTAGTGGTGCTCAACATATGAGAGGGTTCCTCCATGCATCTTTATTTACTGTGTGCCAAACAAAAGGGATAATAAGATACAAAACCCTGACATGGTGCCGCGGCAATATCCTAAGTATCCATGTTAGAAGGGGAAGAGGGGTCAGGGGGATTTTCATCTGGAACCGGTTTCTTGAGGTGGCGGGCAAAGGCAGACAAAAGGGGTTTGGAGCATCAGCGGTTTGAGGTATAAGGAGAAAGAGATGAGGGTTCTCATCATTAAAAAGGCTAGTAGTGTGCATCGCCTCAATGTACTGTGTGAGTTGGTATTTGGAAAAGGTAATAACTTTGAGGACACAGATGAATTATTGTGTTGACATGTTTGGGTGTAGTTGGGGTCATAAAGCGAAGATCACACAGCAATATAGCACATGCAGCCAGCAGCAAATGCTAGTTCTTCAAAATCAAATTCAGCTTTCTCAGGGAAATCTATATGGAAATTAGCTATAGTAAACCCCTTGCAAAGTGGCTTGATCGCAGTATGGAGGAATTGGCCGAGGAGGGAGTTGGTTGTGGCAGCGGCTGCATTGATAGCCTTTTGATGAATATTTTTGTAAATTGGGAATCTGTTCAAGGGCGGAAATGGCGTCAGGGGTCAAATTGGGGAGGGGGTAGTTTGAAGAATTTCAATTAATCAAAGGTGGGTTAATTCTGTAGGCATGGTCAGCATTGTCAAACCATTTGAAGTTCCAAAAGGATTTGATATTACCACTGTTGGGCCAGCAACAGGAGTTAGTTAGGTGACAGATGCTGATTGGACATGTACATTAAACCATGGAAAATCTTCTGGCGCATGAGCTGCCATCTTCTCAGAAATGGTTCTTGCAGTTAAACTTGGTTGGGCGGAGCGGTGGGAGCAGCGTCCTCAGCAGAAGAGGATGGGGGAGAATTGATTCCCATTCAAAAAATTTATTAAAAACAGTAGCAGGGATGACGCTGAAGGGAGGAATGGCAGAAGTAGCTTCAGCAGTAAACGGTTGGCACATGCATTTTGAGTGGTTGAGAGAAAAGTACAAGAGACAAATGGAGAGGCCATTTTTGACATGTTCCCAGAAGGGATGATCAGGTGCAAATATGATTATGGCGCAAGGTTATTAAAAGGTGGGTGTCATGCAGAAGGAGAAGATCGTCACAAATGCATGAGACCTAGTGTGATGATCGGTGCCATTGAAAACATGGACCGCAGAATGGGGTCAGCGCCTTAGGCAGCCAAGACCTCCGTGAGCTTGTGACCTTGGCGTTTAGGGGACATTTACTTGTTATTTCAATTAATTTATAATATCTAATCAAGCTCTATATATCTCTGCTAAATGGAACTCCATCACCATGGTAAACTTTCATGATATCTGAACTGAACTCTCCACAATAGCTCAATGGCGTCCCCTGTAATGAGCACCACTTATTGCACCAGAAACACTCTCGCGCATATGATTAGATGGAAAGGTGTGTCCTTCTTAAATAATTAATATACATGTTCACAGAGGTACTTTCAAGCAATTAAGAGAATATGTTTGTCATTATAGTAGGACTTTTACTTATGACTTAAGAAAAATAAGCCTTGAGGAACCTTATATCGATCTTAGTATTGTCTTTACTTATGTACACTAGAACTCCTCTCGCCCTTTACTAGGTAAAATTAATCTTAGTCCTAAGCCTCTGACTTTAACTCTAATGTAATTTATACAAGATTAAACTGGTAAGTAAGATAAACAAACAAAATTAGATTTTGTGAGATACAAAAAATCTGAATATTAAAAAAAGTGAATATAGTAAATTTGGGAATATCTTGATTTGTTAATAAAGAAGAGGATTGATTATTAGTTCTTCAGTCGCATCTTAGTATAAGAGTTTTGGGATTTCTTCTAGGTTTTAGAGTTTTCAGACTTCAAAGCCATGATTCTGTTAGATCTTCTTGGTTTTAATCTTGTATTGTAATGTGGAGCCCATGATTTACTTCTTGAGACTGCTCTCTGTTCTAGTACTTCAAGTGACTCTAGCGACACCTGTGGTTCTTTGAGAGCCATTGCAATCTTCTCTGAAGGTAAGTGTTTATCTTTTTTTAGCACTAGTGGTGCCCAACCAAAAAGATGGAGCATCCACGCATCTTTATATGAAAATGGGCAAACAAAGGAATTTTTTTATATAAAAAACCTAATATAGCCCCTCAGCTAACAGCCTAGGAAGCATATCAGAAGGTGATGAAGCTTTGAAGAGACTTTTGTTAAGCGCCCGCTTTAGCTGGTGGACTTTGGTGGACAACATTGGTGTTGGAGCATCAGCGACATGAGGAATAAGGAAGTATAATTGTGGGTTTCCTTCGTCGATGAGGCTGGCAGTGTCCATTGCCTCAACGTATTGAGCAAGTTGATGCTCAGAAAAAGTGATGAGAGCAGTATCACAAATGAATGACTTGATGCACCAGTGGGTTTTGGGATAATCAGGGTCAAAAAGAGAAGTTTTTGCTGCATCAATGCAAGCGCGGCTTGCACCAAAAGAATGCTCCTCAATTTCTTACATCACATCTTTCTCAAAATTGTGGGGAAAATTGGGGATAGATATACCTTTAACAAGGGGCTCCATTGCACCATGAAGTTGCTGGTGGAGTAGGGTTTTGGCAGGGGCCGCTGCAGACTCAAATGGCATTTTATTGCTATTTCTGTATATTGGAAAACAGTTTTGAGGGCAAAACGGTGGTGACGTGATTTGGTAGGGTCAACAAAGAATTTCTCCAAAGCATAGTCTAGTTTCACATGGTACAGCCATTGACTCAGGATTCCATAATCTAGTCAGATTATTTAAATATTTAAAAATCTTTAAAATCTGGTTGGCTTCCACCTTGGAAGTGGCGCCAGAACTTTCTGAGGTTGGGGTGGGGGGATTGAGCCTCTTTCAAAATTTTGGGGTGAACTGGCCACTGACCCAATGCTAGAGGATGTCATGGTTAGAAAATGAAATCATCCTTAAGACCAACGTTAAAGATAAAGATGCTTGCAGGGAGGCTAAGAAGGTGAAGTTAGAAGGCCTTCATGACCTCAAGCATACCATAGACCAACGCTGTGTGAAGGCAAAACATGCCCAAGTTGATCCTATGGAAGCAAGCAAAGTTTGGACCCATATAAGAGTAGGGGCTTTAAAATGAACTAGCTTTTTTACAATGGAAAATGGTTCACTTCAGCTTTCGGGTGAATGGGGTTTCAAAACCCGTACAGTTTCTCAAACTTTCCAGCTTAAGTCAGCCATTTTTACAATCAATCACCTGAGTTCAGTTGAATACCTAATATAGTGTTTTGCTCAATGGAAGCGTGTGCCTATTGGCACACCTTGGCTTAGACCCACTTCCCTTGATTGATTGTTTGCCTGAATTCCCTTAAATTTCCCATGTCAAGACCAATCTCCCCTGTTAGTCAACTTCTCCCATATAACATATCCTTTCACTAAGTACACTGTTTTATATTTATGTTTTTGTGAAATACTGTGCGTGAACTCTTCATGATGGTCTAACACTACATTAGCCACTTAATATTATATACAATTAAAGTAATTTCTCATGCACTGTTGAGCCGCTCAGGTTTCCTCCAACCTATTGCGCTCATACTTTACCCCTTTTTGCACCGTGGCTCTTTTCTTTAGTTAATTTCCATAACAATCACCCTCATCAACTTAGGTTATTATTGCTTATTCACTCTTTGCTGGCTCTGTAAAATTTAATACTTGTTACTAGTTTCCTGGCGTTGGGCCTGTTCACCATGCACCACCACGCTGGGAACTGGAGATTTATAGACTCTTCCATTACAGAGGAGGATTGGCAGAAGCAGCGGAGGTGGAAGTAGTAGGGCACTTGCGCTTTAAGTGATCAAGCTCAAAGCACAAGGGGCAAATGGCATGCTGCTCTTGATGCACACCCAGAATGGGTGATCAGGGGTGGATTTGATCATCATGCAAGGGGGAATCACAAAGTGGGTGTTGCAATGGAATGAGCAGATCATCACAAAGGCGCATGGACCTGCCAAATGATCCACTGCTTTTGAAACCACAAATTGCAACATGAGGTCTGTGTCATATTGGCCAAACCCTCCATGAGTTCATGGCGAAGGCATTCAGGGGAAAGGTGGGAGGGCAACCTGGCGACTTGGACCATAAAAGTGGACTCATCCAGGTGCCAGGTGTGAATGGTAGGAAGGGAATATTTTTACAAATTAAAGGCAGCTTAGATGCTGCCATTGTATCAGCCTCAGAATGGAAACTGAGGTTGAAATACCCCTTAAAGGGCATAAATCAATGAAGCTGGTTGGTAAAACACCACCATGGCCATCTCAATGATGGCCATGCTTGCATATGGGAAGAGGTTCCCATATTTGACCTGGAGTCTGAAATGCAAATTGCTCTGTGGAAGCACCATAGGGATATGGAGCACCGATTGGGAACTTACAAGATGGTGGGCCAAGTCCCAAGGAGGGACATAACGCCCAGCAGCATTAGGGGGAACTAGCAGAGCCATCCTGGGCGCACTTCAGCGGCAGCCAAAATATGCCAGATGGTGGCACACCACCACCCCAAGCTGAGGCAGTAGGCGTCAAAAGCATCGACATTTGTAAGTTTTGGCTCAATTGAGTAGCAATTTTCTGTATATTTTGAAAATTCAAATTGGCTTTGATTTTGATGTCAAAGTGAAAGAGAGTTGGCCTTTAAGGGTTACTCACTTTGAAATTTTCTAAGCTAAGCGTTTACCTAATTTGGTAATAATCTAATTTTTATGACGATGGTTGAAGGGGAAACTCATTTCAAGCTAAGTATTATTGTAATTTGCCATCATACATAATTGAAATGATTTTAGCATTATTGGTGCTATCAAATATCCAGCTACTAGTGGTTAAAAGGGCCTCAATTAATATGAACATGTATCATGTTGTTTTGGTCAGCATCTATAGATGGATCTCAATTACTGTCATTGACAGTTATCACACTATCTTAGCCTTTGGATATAATTGGGTCACAGTCATTACCAGAGGCTATATATTTTCTCCGCATCCAACGTATTGCTAAAATTATTTTTAAACACAGATAGTCTTATTCAAGGGTGCAATATACCCTAACAATTGAGCTTTGCTCCGCAATAAGTAATTCTTATTATGTAAAAAAGTTTTTCATGTACATATATACATATAACGCAGAGATGTTATAAAATTTTACTGTTAACGGTTGCTTTTCATAATCCTTCCAAAAAAATTTAAGCTTAATTTGTAGATATTAAATAACAAGAACTTTTATGCTCTTGGCCCGCTATTAATGTTGTGATTAATTAGGAGTCAACGCCAAAAGTATTTTATAACTTTGACTTATACAGTTTTTGTAATAATAAAGCAGTAGTTCCACTGCGCTAATTTGTAATTTTCATTTACCATCCACACAAAAACCACAATAAACTATATAAATTTGCACCATATTAATTAACTGAAACTTTTGGCCTTAATTTATTTTTTATTTTTTGAAAAAGAGTTATCAGCTACAGAAATCCCTCAATAATGTTGCGCACGCCTTGACATTAAAAAAGGTCACATTTCTAAGGCCCCAAAGGTAATAAAGGCTGGGTAGGTCACACATGTCCCACATACCAATATGTTTGTAGTATACCAACTGAGATGCTGGTAAGAATGAATTGAAGTAAGAGCACGCTCCTCAAATTCAAACAGGTTGCTAAAAAGCCAGTTTGAGCTTGCTGCAGCACTATGCAATAGCCTAAGTTTAGGATAATCTTTATAGGGTTTTAAGAAAACACCAGAATTTCTTGCCAGGCCCCAGACCTGATGGGATGTAACCCACATTTTGAGAGGAATTCCACTAATAAATTTCAGAATATACCTATTTCGCTAGTTTTTTAATATAACTCTTTTTCAGCTTAGGTTAGCATTTTTAAGTATTAATTGAAATTGAAAACCCTACTGTTACACTATTTCAAGATCATATTTTTTGGTCTGAGGATTCTTACAGCCTCAAAAAAAGGGGATGACCATTATAAAAATGAACCTCATCGCCATCCTATTAGTTTAATTGGCATCCAATAGTCAAGGAAGATGTTGGGAATAACATTCGGACTTTCTACCAGCTGAAGACTCTTTTGCCTGCCAGAAATCTACAGGGAAGACTTTGAAGCCTTCTGGGACCCCTAAATTTCTATATTGTACACTCTGCAATTTTTTCCAAAAAGTTCACCCATCAAAATGAGCCAATAGGTATTCTTGTAATTTAAAGAAAACCTAAGGGCTCTCCTTTATTTAAAGGTAACATACAAAAGATGTTTTGTTTGACACAATCCCATAGTATAATGAGATACCATAGAATGTATTATTGATGGTTACATTCCAAATTTTTTCCGGGGTATTTGTATAAATTTATATAGTATAATATCTTATACATGGAATTTTAGGTCCTTGACCTGTCATCAAAGCTGAAATTGATTAGGCTTCTAAGCTTAAAGTAAAGTAAAAATTCTTGCTTCTCTAGTAATGTTTAAACTTTGGAGAGGTGATTTAATTGCGCCAAATTTATGATCCTTTTTTACTATCTGGATTTCTTAAATACAATAAGCTAACTAAATTGCATTTTATATCTATTTAATCTAAAATTTTGATTTCATTTACATTTGTGTATCAAAAGGAAATTTGGCTACAAAAATAATCTCAATACCATTGTGCATGTTTTGCCAACACAACAAAAGGGCTGCGAACTCCAAGGACCCCAAAGTCAATATAGGTTAGGTAGGGCATACATGTCCTTGCATTTTGACCTTTTTCAGATACTGACTGAGATGCCATTAAGAGTGAATCACCAGTAAAAGCATGCTCCTCAGGTCTGCACAGGTTGTTAAGAGGCTGAGTGAGCTTGAGGAAGCACCGCACCTTAGCTTAAATTCTGGGATTATTCTTGTGGGTCACTAAGAAAACACCTTAAACTTTCTTTCAGGCCCCTGCTCTGATGAGAAATGACCCACAGCTCAAACAGTATCTTTCTTTATACAAGTTTTAAAACTTACTTTTATCCATTTAATTGGGGAGACTCTCTAGCTTAGGTTAGTATTTATTAGTAACATTTGGGGCTTGAGAAGAAATAACTGTTAGTAGTATTGATACTTTGTGTTTCTATGTTCATTTTTCAAAATAATGTGGGCTTTCAGTGAATATTACAGAGTGCTCTGTTTAAAAGCTATTCAGATTTTCACGTTAGATAGAGGTAAAGTTATCTTACATATTTTATACCAACAGTAGATTTGGATAAGGGATCTTCCAACCTAAAATCTTCAAGTTATTAAACTTATATACGCTTATATTGGCGTTCAAGTATACTAATTAAACGTAAGTTATAGGTTTGTAGATCAAAAGATTGTACAACTCTGATGAGCTAGGTTTCTCAACAATATGTCGATGATGTTTGAATAAGCAAGGTATAATATTTATAGGAAAGAAATTTTATATATAGTCATTACCTTGTACTTCCAATATGCCCTTATGAATGTGGGTAACAAACCTTAGTAGTTATAATGACCTGAGACTTATGATACTATATTAATTTGATGTGGGGCATAGATATACATCCCTTTATTTGAGTCATCAACAGTGTGAAGTATCTTCATAAGAGATCATATCACTTGGTGCAATTATTTTTGAAAAGTCAATTGCACAGGGTTATTTGAATAAGTGTAAAGAATAGTGGAGGTGTTAGTTTTAAGAAGACAACTATCCAGTCAAGTATCTATCATAGGTGATATTAACTTCACTCATGTATCTTCTTACTGATAAAGAGATATACACCTCTATAAGTTAACTGAGAAATAAACAAAGATAATTATTTCTTTTATACTTAAAAAGAAGCATAATATAAAATATTTAGAGTGCATAGATATGTTTTTATTTATTAGACTATGGGAAATTTAATTTAATATTTGAGGTGGGTTGATCTTGGGATAAATATATCACACCAAAAATTTTTATAGCCAGTACAGGTTTCAAACTTGAATCCTGCACTAGGGTGGAAGCATAAACTATGGGTTTTTTATACTAGGGTTTCTTGTAAGTTTAATGATTATTCATCAGCTCACCTCTATGTAGTGTCATTAGGTTTCTAAATTAGGGGAAACTTTATGACATTTGGTGCTATGAGCACCATTATTTTCAGTATATTGAGGCATACAGATCTTGTACACTAATTAGGCCAGTTTAGGATCTAATCAGCTTAGATGGGAAATCCACTGGATTTGGAATAGACTGATAAATCAGAAGTAAGTTAATTTGAAGCAATAAAAACTTAAATTTTATTAGAAAATCAGTGATGGCTTAAATAGTGAGAGTATAGGGTCTTTCCATCACAATCACCGGAGACAGTCCACAGTGCTGATCCTACAAAAATGGATTAAAGCACGGATCGTGATCTTGTGACACAGAATAACCTATACATGCTATTTTTGCCTCACTCCCCCTATTCATTTTTGGGGAGGTACAGCTTAAGATGGTTCCCATTAATGGTAGCCTGATAGGGAATTCCGTTGAGGGTCTCCAATTTTTAATTGCAATGGGGTAAAACTATGAAACTCTGAAAGGCCCCTTGAAATGAGTATGCGTCTTCTTAGACTTTGAGTTAATCAGTTCATTTCAGAAAAGTAAAATGAGGTCGCCCACTTGAAATCTTGTAAACTTTTAAGCTTGTTGTCATAATTCAATTTAATTTGTTCTGCATGTTTCTGGATTTGTACCTGTGCCAAAGTTCTTAGTTTATGTTGATGTTGGTTTGGTTCAGCTAGTTGTTTGCCAAATTGTTAGGTTGAAATTTTGTGCCATAAAGTAAATTGTAAGGTGTGCATTTGGTTGTGTTGTGGATTTTAGTACAATAAGACCATAAGATGGTGGGCACTTTCAGACCATTTAGTAGAGTGATTGGTAGTGCTGCATTCAAGTGCTTGTACTAATGTTTGATTAAAACGTTCAGTTAATTCATTGCACCGTGGGTTGTAAGAGGTGGTGAAGGAGTGGCGGGTCTCAACTTGTTTCATCATTTCCTCAACTGATTGTTTGTTGAAATGAGATCCTCAATCAGGTAGGAGGATTTTGGGGGGTCCATATACTTTGAAAATTTCTTCATATAAAAATTTGGCAACAGTATTGGCATCAGCTTTTATCACTGCTTTTGCCACATTCCATTTGGTGTATTATTCAGAGGCTACTAAAATATACTTGGAAATATCTTCAGCATCATAGAGGGGACCTACAAAGTCAAGACCCCAGATCTCAAATAGTTCTTTGGTAGTATTAAGGCTTAAAGGCTTCTGTGTATTGGGTTTCTTATCAAAAACTTGACAGGCATGACAGGTTGTGACATAGTTTGCTACATCAGTGTAGGCATTTGGCCACCAATAGGATGCAAAAAATCTTGCCCAGGTTGCTTGTTTTCCAAAGTGTCCTGCATCATGGGCTTCTTTCATACATTGTGCTCGTTGGGTTCTAGGTACCACCTGTGCAACAGACCCCTTGGTGCATACATAAAGTTGGTTTTAAAAAACAAAAAATTTAGTAAAACGTTGTTTAAAAGTTTTTGGGTTCAAAATATATATTGGGAACTTCAAAGTCAAGTAGAAATTTCCATATCATTGCTAATTCCTCCTCAAGGTCTACTCCCTACATATGGAAAGTTGCATAAGCTGGTTAGTTTGGAATTATAGACAGCCCATCAACAACAGCGTTAAGTTTGACAGGTAAGTGTCTTAACTTAAGGTCAAATTCCATTAACCCATATCTCCATCTCAGGTGACGTCCATTTGGAATTGGATGGTTGAACAAGAAGCTTGCGGCAGCATTATCAGTGTATACTGTGGTTTGTCTGTCTATCACATAGTGGCGAAATTTCTGAAGAGCAAACACTATGGCAAGAATTTCCTTTTCATAAGATGAGTAATTGATTTCTGCAGCTGCAAACTTCTTGGATATAAATTCCACGGGGAGGTATATGTCATCTCTTAGTTGAGTGAGTACTGCACCCAGCGCAATATCACTAGCAGCATTAAAGATCTGAAACTCTTGTTCAAAATCTGGAAAGATAAGAATAGGTGCACAGGTCATAATTTGCTTCAATGTCTCAAATCATTGTTTTTCATAGGATGAGAAATTACATGTGGCACCTTTCTTCTGTAGATCATACAATAGATTTGCAATGTAACTGTAACTAGGAACAAAAGCACGGTAATAATTGGCTTTGCTCAAAAAACTAAAAAGCTCATTGGCTTTGGTGGGTATAGGCTAGTTTGATATTGCTTTGACTTTGTCTGGATCAGTCCTTTCTACTTTACGGATAATTATATGTCCAAGGAGTTTGAGCTGTTGAGTGCACAGGAGGAGTTTGGTTGCATTGATTTCTAGATTTGCAGATTTGATTCTACACAAAATACTTCATTTAAATCTTGGAGATGCTGACCGAAACTTGGAGAGTACACTGTCATATCATCTAAATAAACTGTTACAGATCATCCAAGTAAGTCTCTGAAGAGATTTTCCATAACTTTTTGGAAAGTTCTAGGAGCATCAGTCAACTCAAATGGCATTCTTGTATACTCAAATTGACTATACTTGGTTACAAAAGCTGTTTTGGCAATAGATTCTTCTTCCATTCCCAACTGATAGTATCCATAGAACAGGTCAATATTTATAAAAAACTGAGCGCCACCCATTGAGTTGAGAATCTCAGTGATCAATGGTAAGGGATATGCGTTTGTCTTAATATTATTGCAGAGTGGTATATAGTCAATACACATAATAAAGTTTTATTCTTCTTAAGTACTACTACCACTGGAAATGCCCAAGGGGACTGTGAAGGCCGGATAAGTCCGCTGGCTACACCTTTTTCAAATTCTTGTTGAACAAACTTTTCACGTGCTTGGGGTATCTGATATGGCCGTCTAGAAATAGGTTTGGCATTTCCCAAATCAATACTATGCTCCCCTAGGTTTGAGAGGGGAACGTTGTCACCATCCTGGAGAATGGAACCTTGGTATTGATTAAGAATTGAGCTAACTGAGCCTTTTGTCCATCTAAGAGGTTAAATAAAGCGTCAATCTTCTCAGTAAGTTCAGTGCAAATGTATGTAGTTAATTGAGCAGGTACATCATCTTGCACATGTTCATTTGAATAGGTAACGCGGAGAGGTATGATACCATTCTCAGTTTGGATAAACCACTGATCAGTCTTAAAATTAGCATGTATCCTGAACTCCCTGAGAGCCTGACGTGAGAGAAGCATTTGGAAGTTATCACGGTCAAAGACAACAGCATCAATATATCAGACCTTGACTGTAATTTCCACAAATCAAATCAAAAACTTGTCCACAACAGGCTTGTTGGGTGCCCCCAGCCATTAAAAAGCCATATTGCTTTGAAGAATATCTTCATAACCAATAAAGAAGGAACTTCTTAGTTACTATGTTTGTAGAATACCCTTTGTCCAGAATAATGAGAAAAGAGTATCAAAAAAGGGTACCAACGGTATGAGGTGCACCATTACTTGAAAGTAAGATTTCTTGAGGTTTAGGAGCATTGTTTTAAAGTTGAGTTAGTCCGATAGACTGATGAGGGCTTTGGTGAAGAGCAGGGCTGGACTTGCATAGGTCACCCAATGAAACAGATATTAAAGTATCCTTAAGGATTTTTGAAGCTGAAATCCCTTTAGGCTGGTATATTGCTGGGTTGTCTTGACCTGCTGAGTTTGATGTGGTATACGAAAAGGTACATTAGTTGTTTTATTTTGCACTGGATGAACTTTAGTTGGCGTTTGGTGAGCATATTGTGGGTCTTCTTGAATAAATTTTTTAATAGGTTGCTGTCTCATAAACCTTTGTGCAAACTTATGTAGTTGAAGTTCTCCAGAATACCCTGGTTGTATGATGGGGGTATCATCCTCTTCTATGGGCATTCCTTGTGGCTCCTTCTTTGTAGACATAATAGCATTTAATAAATCTTCAATCTTGATACGCTTAGGTTGTTCATGATTAGACTTGGCTGGTTCAGATTCCTCAGATTTTCGTTTTTCTGCAGCATACATTCCATAAGCAGTAATAATTACTGTTCAGTAGGTGTCTCATTTCCCTGAGGTCCATTTTCAATATAGCGTACAGGCTGGGCTTCTATCTGTGGTTGACGATACTGCACATAATTAGTCTGAGCAGACTGTTGTGAGGGAACTGTATTCCGATCTTTACTCTGTGAGGGCACTTAATTAGGGTGAATCACCTGACAATGGCTGCAAGGGTGCTTTGCACTGTCTGTTATGGTGACCAGGCTTATTGCAGTTAAGGCATCATTTTATTGTTGTAAGGGGCTTGTTCTTGTACTAGCATTGCTAAATGCTGTACTTGTTCTGTCAAGGCACTAATTTGACTTGCTACCTCAAATGGTGTTGCAATAAACTTTACCTTAGGTATATTATCCATCTAAACTAGGTCTTCATCATATAAATGTTCATCTATAATATCCTTAGTAATTGGTAATTCAGTCTGTTGGCGTGCCATAAGGCAAGCATAATTTCTGCAGGCAAAGGATGCATGGTTTAGAAAGGTAGGTTAAGCTAACAGCACTGCATTTAAATAATGTTCTTCAAGGGCATCAATAAACCTAATCAAGAAGTTACTGATCAACTTCGTCACTACGTCAGTTTCCAATTTGATTCCACATCCCCAAGAGCTCTTCAAATCGTCCCAAGAATTTTCAGATACTTGAGAAGTTTCTGAGATGAATTTTCTTAAATTTTTCATATAATTGAAGGGTTGAGACTCAAAATTGGATAAGGCAGGGGTTTCCCAATCCTTCCAAGAGTTAAAATGTGCATTTACTTTGAGCCAACGCTTGTCAGGTCCAGTTAAGAGGGTAGCAACTTATCTCAGGTGCTTCTGTAGTGAAACACCATAATCGTCCCCCAAAGCATTTTATGCTTCAAGACAGTCATTGATTGATCCATGGTCAAATTTTTCCAAAGCCTGCCGGGTGTATAGACACATGGAAGCCATTGCTACAGTCTGGTTCATAGATTCTGGCGCGTTAGTTGGAGGATCACTCATATTGTCGTGAGTTTTTTAAATTATAGGAAACTTCATGACGGTTGGTGCTATGAGCACCATTATTTTCAGTATTTTGAGGCATATGGATCTGGTACACTGATTAGGCCAGTTTAGAATCTAATCATCTTAGATGGGAAATCCACTGGATTCAGAATAGACTGATAAATCAGAAATACGTTGATTTGAAGAAATAAAAACTTAAACTTTATTAGAAAATCAGTGATGGCTTAAATAGTGAGAATATAGGGTCTTTCCATCACATTCACCAAAGGCAGTCCACAGTGCTGATCCTACAAAAATTGGATTAAAGCATGGATCATGCTGATCTTATGGCACAGAATAGCCTATACATGGTATTTGTGCCACAGTAGAACGGCATTCATTACTGACAACTTGTTCTCCTAGTAAGTATTTATGATCTCAATTAATACCTTTTCACTTACCATATCCACATGAATGGTAATCATCGCCGTTAAGTTTATGATCCTCTTAGGCTGACATTAAAAAACAGCGTTTTAATGATTAATTCAAATCCTTAAATTAAACTTAACAAGCTTGCAACCATGCTTAGGTAATAGGATATTTTAATTTTTTAAAGCAGGCTGTGGCACTTAGGCAATATAATAGCTACCATCAAGATAAGCGATACAACGCTTTGAAGCCTCAAATAAATACCCCTAATTTATCATTGCCTCAGCCTGATAGTTTCAAATACAAAATTAATTAATAACTATACAAGCATAAAGTTTTAAAGCACATACAAACGTTGTTGGAAATTGTGCTAGTTTTACCATTATTTTCATTAAAATCACAACCAGTCCTTGGCATAAATAACTAATAACTTATACTATATTTATTCCTAATTATACTTCCAACATTAAGCCAATTAACATTTTTTAGTAAATGATCAACTACTTTTAAGCTAGTCATATTAGTAATCTTGACAAGCTTAAAATTTATTACACAGCTGGATAGCGTGGTCATATATAAATTATAATGCATCCCCCAGATTGGCCATATCATCCAATGAACGCTGTAGCAGTCAACTTCAAAGTGCTATTTGGTCATTTTATAATTTTTAATGGCTAGTATACCAAAAATATCTTATCCTCATGGCCAATAATAGAGATATAGTCTAGAGATTTTCCCTTACGTTCCCTGCTTAATACCAGCCAATATTAGGCAGATTTATGTCAATCTTCTATTTTTTTTACTCTGGATTCTTAATAGGTTGAGGACAAAAAAATTTTAGAATCTTTATTGTCAATTTGTTTTTTATCATCTGAACTCCCTCCCCAAGAGGCGTTGTAGGTAATTTGAACTCTGAGAGGCTCCTTATAAAATCAAATATGGTAATTTTTTAGTTTTTATTCTTTTTTAAGTAATGAATTTTTCTACTCTCTTCTATCTTTTTATATGCTTTCTATATTTCATATGACTTAATGTTTTTATCTGAGCTTCTAAGAACTTGTATATACTCTATTAATTATTTGACTATCTATTATGAGTGTAGGCATCCATCAGCAATTTTAAAATTACTAAAGATGGTCTAGTACATAATTCAGCCACTTTGGTTTGGCGGCCAACCCCATTTATGTCATAATAGGCGACTTTATCACCAATAGTTAATTTTTTATGGGCAAGTCTATTTTTGTCTTCACAATTTTTAGCTTGATTACTGGTATAATTCCATGTTTAGAATTTAAATCAACCATATAGAAATACATGGTGATGATCCACAGATTGTAATTATAGATATTGACTTAGCATAATCCAATTTGAGCTAATTTAATTTTTTTATTCTTGTCAGCATCTTTTGCCTTTTTAGATATCAAGGGAGCTTTCAGGTGGCAAATTTTGTTACAATTTTGTCTCAATTTGCTCAACTTTAGCACTTGTTTTTACAATAAAGATTATATATACAATTTGACAATATGAATTTGCTGTTGGTTCAACCACAAAAGTTCATAGATATCTAAGTTTTTTCTTGGGTTTCAGGGGGAACTGGGTAAAACGTAGATCTTGATTGTTTCCTCTGACCATAGGGTTTTTTTCCCATTTCCCAACTGAACTTATTTTCTTGAGGTTGGATAAGGGTTACTTGGTCCCTGTTATCTTATTACAGCACTGATAGGCGTAGTGACTTGTAGCTCCACATTTATGGCATGTTATGAAAGTTCTAACTGGCCATCTTTGATCTTTGGGTTTCTTACCAGCTGTCCATAATTTGCACAAGCTTTATCTTATTGAGATTACCTGATCTTTTTGAGTTCAATTTTTGAGATATGAAGCTTTATACAGCGTGTGAATGGTCAAACCCACCTTTTTGAAGTATTCCACCATTTTAGAAGGTATTAGTGTTGGTTGCTAATGCTGAAGTCATCACTTGGTGGAGATACTACCAGGATTGAAGTGTTTCTTTCATGCCAATCCAAGCATTAAGTTGCTCATTGTGTTTACACCATCTATTATTGATCTCTTGATAAAAAGTTTAACAAATGCTCACCACCATCTCATCCAATTAAAATAAGCCCCATGAATTCCTATTTTTAGAGACCAGCCATCCATTGGGGCTTCCAGTTTATTTTGTATCACATAATTAAGATGCTATATAACAAGTTTTTTCCAAGTAGTTGTGGCAACATTAGATCTTACCAATCTGTGTTAAGGCAGTTGATGAAAGTAACTTCGTTATGGTGATAACTGCATCCAAACAAATTAAAAAATAGCCACAAGTATGCTGGAGTATTATATTACTGTAATGTTTGTAAGTTTTGGGCGTGACAAAATCCTTCAGTAGTTTCTGGTCTAGCAGTTGTACAAGGTATGTGAACAGTAACCCTTTCTGTAACTGGAGTAATGTTGGGGTCATACCAAAGTCGTAGTTAAGTGCACAAGCATGTTGCTAGTGGGATGATTACTTTCAAGACTTACTTCCTCCTCTAATGCATACAAGATGAATATAAATAACTCTATCTCTAACTGCAAGCAGTTACATATATGAGCCTCAACTTTTTATAGCCATTTACAGATCTGTATGCATTATCCTGTAGTTGACAGCTATCTCAACTTTATCCTCTAAAGTGGTTTTCATCAATGGTAAATACTTACTAGTATAGGTTTCTTTCTTCAAAAAGAAATAATTATATAAGTTGGTGTTGATTTTTGTGACTTGATCACCTTCATCCTCCATCTTTATAACATGTTCTTCTAATTTCATTACATTGGCCTTTGTTGCCTATAATTTGTATTTATTGACTTATAAATTTTTCCAAAAATTTGAAAGTTATTATTCATGTTTGAATTATTATTAATAACTTCTGGTTTGACTATTATGTTTGAAAAAGACTCAACTAATCATGTAATGAAGACCAATGTCAACCTTTTAAGAAATTTACTGCACATCTTTGTTTGATTGGGTGTAGGAATAAATGCTAATTCTAGTAACATAAAAACAACTAGCCAGTCAAATCTTCTATATAAGTGATTTAAAACTTAAATATATTTCTTACTAATAAGTGTATTTCACCTCACACAAGGTAGCTGAGAAATAAAATATATAATTACTTCTTTAACTCTTATGAAAATCAAGATTTAAAGAAATATAGAATGCATAGATTTGTATTTATTGAATAAAACTATGGGGCTTATATACTAGGGATTAAAACAAGTTCAATTATCAACTCCTCAGTCTCATCTCTATTTAGGATGGCATTCATTGCTGACAACTTGTTCTCCAAGTAAGTATTCATGATCTAGATGAATAACTCTTCGCTTACCATATCCACACAGATGGTAATAATCGCCATTAAGCTTATGATCCTCTCAGGCTGACTCCAAGAAAAATTTGTTTCAATGCAATAGTTAGCTCCTTCTATTAACCTCTACAAGCTAGCACCTATGCTTTTGGTAATAGAATAAAATACCCATTTACAGCAGCCTCATTGCTTTTCAATTTACTAACTACTTCTAAGATAAGCGTTAAATGCTGCTGCAGCTTCAACTAAACACCTTAGAAGATTGGTGCCTAAGGTAATTGATTCATGTACAAATTTAAACTTTGATTTTTACAAGCTAAAAACTTAACTTTATACAAGCATTGTCAGCAATTGATCCCAATTAACCATTAACTGACAACAACATATGGATTGGATCCTTACTTGAAGAGCATTTATATTTGTCTTATCAAAATACATCCTAATTATAATTGGTTAACGTCTAGTCAATCGTTAATTATGTTACTATTAAGTTTATTTTATTATGTTAATAAATTAATGATTTTGACAGGAGTATAATTATCTAGTCACCCCTGGCTATGTTATCATATATAGATTTTTAGCACCTGGTATTCCATTTGATACCTTGATCAGTCAAATTTCTTATATATATTCATTTTTGGGAGTCCTTTCCTGATTGTAGGGTTAATGGATTTGATGAAGGACTCCATATTCAACAACAAAAAATAAGACCTGGATAGGTGAATCATCTCAGAATATTCTTTTGGAAATTAAATCCTCGGCAATAGATTATACCTCATTTATTGAGTACTACAGCAGGGGCAAAAAGATATGGTTTTTTTCTATTTAAATAGCAAGGAGGATTATACCTATAGATTTGGTACAAAGGGGCCCACATTTTATACTCAGTTTCATGTTGGAGGTTACTGAACATCTGTACATCTAACTAATTTGAAAAAGATAAATTATGATTTAACCTTTTTTGACAATGTATGTATCTTAACTTGAGAATTCATACTTCCACCTTAATTACTACATTCAAAATTTCAATGAATGTATTCAATAGGAGCTGAAGTGATACATAAGGAATAAAACTTTTATTTGTAAATTATTTTCTAATTCCATTTCTTTATCCTCTAAGTATAATGGGCGTTGTAATGGGCCAAAACCTGCTACATTGCTTAAACACTGGGAAGAGATTGGCTGAGCTGAAAATAGATACCCTAAGTTTTAGATAACAACTAGTTTTATTTAAGCAAAAACTCACTGCAGAATACGACTCAATAGGCTATCTAGAAAACAAAAATTAGGGGTTCTCTAGAACTTGGGAAAAGCTTAGATACCAAGATTCATGTGGGTAATCACGCATGAGGATGAAATACGCCTAGAGTCAGCAGAAACTCTGGCTGCGCTATTAGAGCATTAAACATATTAATATGAAAAACAAATAAGGCGTAACTGTAAGGGCCAGCATCACGCACCTACAGGAGTTCTACCAAGCTCCAAGTGAGAAAAACTCATAATCATGCTGCATTTACTGCAAATGACCATTTTGGAAAGTCTGGGCTGTGATATGTGGCAGCTGATGCATTAATCTGGGAGTAAAAGTTTAAAGGTTATAGTTGGTTATAGTCATGAAATGTCTCCTCCTTCATGTTTACTGTCCTTTTCTAACTCATCAATAATTTTTATAGTATTTTTTGACCACGCTCCAGATTCCTTTTTAAATGATTGCATTAGATAATTTTCCTAATTTATCCATTTTCTCTAAAGCATGAACATGGTAAAGCAGAGGAAAAATTGAGGTATGTTTGTCTGATTTAAAGTTAAGTCAGATGGATTTTTAATAAGAGCTTCCTTATTATCTATGATGATAAAAATAAATTCTCTTTAACCCCATTAATATGGGGCTGTAAATAATTATGAGAAGTCAAAGGTGACAAAATAGCAGTAATTGGGTCATTAGTAATATGTTTAAAGTAACTAAGGTTAAGCTTATTAGTAAAAGAATTTTGCAAAAATTAATAGAGGTTTCACCTTTCTTTCTCTAAGTTTTTGTGCAGGCTTTTTAAAGTGGAAAGATTATGGTCACTTTCAGTAACTTTTATTAAGGCAGTCTTGACTTGACTCTAAGTTTAACTAATCTTTAAATTCATGAGCATGATCTTTTTATCCAATAAAAACTTAAACAAGAAGAGAAGTGATATACTTTTAGTAAGATATTAGCTTTTCCATAGCACTTTCATAGACATATAGAAAAGAAGCAATTCTACCCTCACCTGAAAAATAATTCCTCTAGAGAGAGGGTTTAAGTATTAACTGTGGGTCTGGATAGAATATTGATCCCTATCACAACGTTTGGTGCAGATGAAGACGATTAGTTTGGGATAACTGTAGATTGCACTAAGTATACATGAGCTCTTAAGGAAATATGTTTTCTTAAAAGCTTGGCCCATTAACTCTCTTTTACTGAATCAGTAGCCTTATAAGCTAGCTTATACTTAATGCTTTTTTCTACTTTTTGAGCATATAAAGCTTTTTTCATGAAAAGCAGAGCTTTATTAGTGACTTCAAAAATTGCGCGTCATCCAAATATATGTTTCTTGATTTGGTCAAAATGCATGCTAGATTTTAGAGTTTTATCCTATATATTGTAGAAGTCCTTTTTGTTGAAAAATGGCGACTGCATAGGTTTTGAGGGTTTAACACTTAGTTAAAAAGCTTGCTGTTTGACAGCAGGAAGAGAGATCTGAGATGATAACAATTCAGGCAAACTAGAAACTGGTTTTCTTAATATATTTAGATCTGAAGTGCCTACACTAAACTAAAACAATACTAGTAAAATTTTAGTAGAACCAAGAACAAGGTATCTTTATTAGTGATATTATTTTAATATATATATGTGAATAAGTAATTTAATGTCCCCCTCATAGAATCTGTGGCATTCATAGACGGAGAATAACCTTACTACTATTCATTGATTAATAGCATTTTGACAAGTTATTGATCAGAACATTCATAAACTTGATCCCAAAGCTGTGGCGATTGAAGCTACAAGTCTGTTAGAGTAAAAGCTATAGGGGATTCGATCTGACAACTCATGAATTCTGATGGCTGAATTAAATTTTAATTTGATCCCTTGAATGATGTAAGTGCTAATTCAGATCTTCCTTATTGAAAGCTTAAAATCACCAAAAGCCTCTTAATCATCAAATGCTAAATTTGTGCCTTCTCCTTGGAAGCCCAAAGGTCATTGACATTGATGAGTATAATAGGGATTTAGCCCCCAATTAATTAAAGCACTAGTATTGGAACATGTTGGAAGAATAAAAACATAGAAAAGATCCCAACACATCCCCCAACTAACTATATTATTTTCTTCCAACGTGTCTTCTGAAGCAAGCTATTTTCTAGGGAACAAGCCAGGAGTCATGGTAACTCCCCCTTACCCATGAGACCTCAGAAAGAAAGACTGAAAATTGGCAGTGCTCATCACTGAAAAATGAAAAATAAAAAATAAATTGCAGAATTTATAACTGATAAAATTTGACGGCAGAGTCATAAGAAAATGTTCAGCAAACATTGCCAACAACAATAATGACCTAAGCGTCATAAAAAATGACAATTTACTATTAGTACAGATATATATAAAAATATATAACAAAACATAATTTTTAATCCGTTTAGTTTCTTATACTCATTTGAATATTTATCTTCATGCTCCTAAAACTTATCATGCACCCTATTCATGCTATGACTATTTATGAGGTCCTTAATCCTATAGGCATGAAAGGCCACCTTTTCAATGACCTCAAAGGGCCCACCTCAGAGCTTGTCTAGCTTATTTAACTAGCCAAAGCCGTTGGTGTCACAATAACTAACCATATCACTAATATCAAAAGTTGGAAGAGCTGGAAGCTTTGCATCCTTATATTCTTATTCCTTAATCTTCTGCTTGAGAGTAGTGGCACAGGCGGAGGACTGTAACCCTAATAAACTTTCGTCAAGCCTTCCAGATATTGCAAAGGCTTCATTTCTAAACCTGGTTCAAGAACAGAAAACAAAAGTTGGGGGCTTATAAGAATGACGGCCATAAAACAATTCAAAAGAAAAATAACCTCTGGGTAATGATATCTAAGATTATTGGCAAAAGCTGCTGCCAATAATATATATTCTTAAGCTGGAAGGTTCCAGCAAAACTTTCTTTAGAGTAATAGCCATAGTACCCTTTAACCTTTCCGACCATTCACAAGTTTCCAACTAGTAAGGCGTCATCAGTACTCCTCATATTTCCATTAATGCATTTAGCTTTAGAATTATGTGCATGGTAAAATTGTTGTCAATATCTGTTATATACCTGAGGGCAGCCGTGCCAATAAATTAACTTCTTCACATAAAACTTAACAGTACTACCAGCATTATTTTAGATAAAGCATGCATCTTTACTTAATTATTCAAGAGAATGATAACCATAAAGACATATCATTCTTTCACCACTTATGATCAAAAGCCCTACTACATAGATGGTATACTATGCTCTGCAACCCAGGCTTCAACAGTGGAAGGTGGTGGCTTTCTTAAAGAGCTTGCGTGCTTGATACATCACACAACAATCAAGATTCTCTACGACTTCAAAAATAAGGGATTCCTAGTAGTACTACTGTTGAACCCGCTCTATGGTTTTCCATATGCCTCCATGTCCAGTTAGTTTATGAGCTGCATTGATAATTGAATTGCGTTTAGAAGTCTTTTATGACATTAGAGAATTATATAGATGCTTTGAACAATTGAAATTTACAACCGTTGTTTGCTCCATCACCTTGCTCAATACTTGCTGAATTTCTGGGGGTTGGCTTAATATCTAAAGTAAGCGTATATGAGAGCGGTATGATAAGTACCCATGTTATGAAAGAAAACACAAATCACCTTTTTTTATCTAACTATATCCCTTTTCAGTTCTATACAGGTAATCATTCAATGTTCTAACTACTTTAAGCTATCATAAAACAAGATTTCTCAAGCTCTGTAAAATAGGCCTCAGTTTCAGAGATCTCCTCATAGTTAGTTGTAAACTACTTTCCGCCAAGCCATTTTTTATATATTTAGAAACATAAAGAAATCACTAGGGACCAAATCTGGAGAATATGGTGGATGGGACAGAAATTCATGTCATAATTCTACCAGTTTTTCTGGGGTGATTGCGGATGAGTGAGCTGGTACATGATCATGACGAAAGAGAACTTTTCTTTGTCAAATGAGCTGTTTTTATCTTTAATAGGGGGGTGAATCTTCCCAGTAAATTAGCATAAAACTATCTTGTCATAACCTTACTTTTTATAAATAACAAAATAAAATTATATCTTGTGAATACCAAAAACGGTGGCCATGACCTTTCCAGCCAATTAAATCTTCTTTGCCTTCTTTAGTGCACTTTTGCAAGAAAAACCCATTGTGCTGCTTTTACCTTTATTTATGTTGTGTAGTGATGAAGGTACATCTCAGTAACGTTCACATGACGACACATAAACTCACTTGGCTTATGCTTAAACATGGCCAAACACTGCTTTGAAGTTGGCACGTGATTACATTTTTGGTCTTGCATTAACAAACGCGGCACTCCATCTAGCCAATATCTTTCTCATGCCTTATTTTTTTCAAAAAGGACATTTTACACATTCAATTGAGATGTTTACACTGTCGGAAATTTTCTCAAAACTTTACCCAGTAGTCTTCTAACAAAATATCATGAATTTGTAAAAAACCTCTAGTCACTTCAGTTGGACCAGCATGGTAGTCTTCATCAAAGAGGATGTTTTGCCATGCTTAAATTTGTTAAACCTATACCTTTTGGTGACCATTGAGTACGATTGGTCATTATAAACAGTTTTTTAACTTTTACATCAATTTTATGACAGTTTTACACCCAAAAAGAGATTGAATGACTGTATGATAATGCTAATTGTAACAAAAATCAAACTATGCACACTTTAATGAGCTTTTAAAACAAAAGTACTCAACCAATAAGCTTAAAATTTTCTAGGTTGAGTTTACAATGTTGTACTAACATATGATAATGTAGCTTTTGATCAATGGCGCAATCTGTATTCAAAAACGGGTACTTATCATACAGTCCTTGTACTCATATATTGTCTTCTTCACTTTGCAGAACCAGGATTGTAGGCAGCTGCAATACTCCATTGGCGTTTTGATTCGTGTTACCTTCTCAGTGCACAATCCCAAAATTGCGCGCTTGCAATTTTAGAGCCCAATGGGACAAACTTCCTTCAGGCTCTTTTAAGTTATGCAGCCATTTCAGCGAGAAATGGTCAGTCAATACTATAAATTGGACTACGTGGATGTACATATGAACTGCAAACAGGAGTATATTATCTAAGGTATGCATGCTCAGTCTCAGTATACTATTGCTTTTGCTTACTCAAGGTATGGCTCACATATTCCACAGGTGTTTCATCCCCAATTCGTCCACCTGACTTAACAAAACACCAACTATCAATAATGATGCATCACTTAAAAATGATAAATGATTAATCAAAATTTGATTACTACAATTTTAGTTCCATTATTAAATACATTTTAAGAGTATCAAAGAACTCATGGGATTCCCTATTCCATTAAAAGCTTTCTTAGGATCATTTAACAGCTGATAAAGTGGCTCAGTGATGGAAGCCAAGCTCTTAATGGATTGGCAATAGTAGCCAACTATCCCTAAGAATACTTGATCATCATAAAAAAACTTCAGTTGCAACATAGCCCAAATCGCCTCAACTTTAAGTTTTTGAAAACGTAGTTCATTGGCTTTTCAAATAAAACCCAAAATTCAATCTCCTTTATTAAAGAATTGACACTTTTAAGGTTCATCTTCAAATTTACTGCTGATAAATTAATAAGCCCAAGACCAAAATTTCAAGAATTCTGTAAAGGTGTGACTAAAAACATTGATATTATCTAGGTAGATGAGAACACACGACAACTTCAGGTTACCTAACACAGTATCCATCACTCATTAAAATGTCACAGGCGCATTAAAAAACCATGAGGCACCCATCTCAGTTAGGATAGTCCACGGCTGGTAATGATTACACACTCTTATGAATACTCCTTATGTAGGTCAATCTGCCAGCACTCAGATACAAGATCCATTGAAAAAAAGGATTGTGCCCCTCCTAGGCGATCAATAGCATCATCTGTGATAGCGGGTATAAGTTCTTTTTTGCTATTTTATTCAGCTGACAGAAAACTATGACAACTCAGTTGGATCCATCTTTCTCTTTCACAATCAAGATTGGACTTACCAAAGGGATTAAATATGGGTAAGCAACCCATGGTTGAGTAGTTTGACAACTTTTTTGAAACTAGGGTCTTACTTTTCCATGAACATCTAATTGGCTGCATACGAATTGGCAGTTGATCCCCAATGTCAATCTTATGAATCATACCTTTGGTGCAACTAAGGTCATATTAATCATTTTCTAACACCCTGGAATACCATTAAAATAATTCAAGGATGTGGTTCTTTTGTTTCTCTGAGATCCTCATAAGTTAATCTCGATCAAATATGGTAAAGATTTTTTGATTTTGGGTCATTGTAATCCTATCTCATTCAGTTGACAAAACCTATAAAAGGATGAAAGTTCTTTAGTAGACATTTAAGTTTGATTATACCACTACTTGCTTCTTTTTATCTTTATTGGTCTATCCAATAGGTTGACGACTAGTACATAAACTTCAAAATGACTGGAATTAAAACCACATGTAACATGGGTTTCAGCTCTACCTTTTTGCCATAATGGTTTACTTAATCATATAGTTACTCAGAAGTTTTCAAAGTAAGGCTGATGCCTATGATATTCCTAATCTTTGTGGTTTAATTATTAGTCTTTGCGCACTTAAGGGAATCCCCCAACCTTATTCAATCTGACCTGGTGAAAGCCTCAAACATTTACCATCTGATACTTTACTGAGATGATCCTATCTGAATATACCCAACAAACATAGTCGTTTTTCTTACTTAGGGGGATCCCCTTTGGTTGTAGAACAGTGATAAAGTTTGCACTAAAATTTACAAAAGTATTTTTTGAAAATAACACTGAACCCCATACTGTTTTTGTAGTCAGTACCAATCAATATCACGTAGCTCTGATTAGGTAAAATATTGCTAGTGTGGTGACACGGAGTGATCAAACTGGTGAGGCAGGGAACTATATGCTCCCCAAAAGTAGTAGTTTGCATGCCCGTCATTCCATAAACCCTATTATGATCAACATTAGAAGATATTCTTAATTTTTCACTACGTTTGTAGAGACAAAAAAGATGTACATTTTATAGAAATGGAAAATATAATTGAGACTGGCCCGCCATATGGGGTGCATGAACGCCCAGAAAGCAACCCAGAAATTCGAGGGCATTGCCATCAAAATGACCTGATAGCGGGCGGGAAGAGAAGTGTATAGGGAGCAGCACTAGCAAACACAGTGATTAACATCCTAAATAACAATAAGACTTTAGCCGCCAATGTGGCAGCACATTTCTCTGCTAATAACTTTTCAGGTGCCACGGAGGGCTAAGGAGGCGCTGAAAGACCACTGGGTGGGGAGTGAGCGGAAAGGTCACAATATCTCGCCCAGCTGAAATAGATAATCTTTAATAATAACGGGATGTCTCAACGCCAGAGGGCGTCTACAAGCGGGTATATACCCACCATGGCACTTACTTATTAGCCCCATTTAATAAGAGGGTGCAGCAGCGCCTTAATAGCCACTAAGTCCTGGTCGTTGTGCAACCCAGGGAACATAGTTCTGGGTAGCAGCAGCAACAAACGCAAAGAAAAGTTTTATAATTAAAGAAATATCTTAAATGGACAAGGGTTTTCTTTATCTCAAACTAAAATTTGAGAAATGACTGGAAGCTGTCCAATGAGGGACAGTTGTTTATAATCCTAGGGGCTTAGGGGATAAATGGGAATGCATGAAAAAATGTATGGAAATTACAAACAATGTATTATGGAATGAGATCTTGCAACATACTAGATGGTAAATCTTACTTCCACTAGCCATCTGACTCTTGCTCAAATTTTGTCATTAAATTTTTCCTCCCCACATGATTTTACTTGGTATATCAGCAGCACTTCATTCAGTGGGTAACTATGTTTACCCATGGACAGGCCAGAGGGCCCGCCCCTTAGGAATCAACAGGATATATTACCCTTGATTTCACTTGAATTAGATCCCTTGATTTATCCAGATTTTTGCCTCCTTGGTGGAACCCAAATTTTTCGCTGGAGTTAGACCACTCAATTGATTTAGATTTTTTGCCTCTTTTTTGGAACCTGAAATTGTTGCTGAGAATAGATGCTCGCCACTTCCATTCAGCCAGCATCCTCTCACTGCCGCCACCTCCATGCACACCCCCTGATCCGCTGGACAGTTCTTAAATGGTCAGATAGGATAAAATGAGGCAAACATAAGGAGTTATAATGTCACCCACCTCTTGTCTACCTCATGGGCTAGTCGCCATGGGTTATGAAGGGAAGGCGGCTTTTTGGCCCACTTCTTGGTGTGGAATGTGAATGCCTCGTGATCAAGGCACAGGGGTGCTCCCCCAGACTTACAGATCTCCCCTGTCAATGATTAATCTACCCTATTACTCAATTTACCCAATTATCTGATAAGTACAATCATAATAAGAGAAATATTGTTTACTTTGTAAAATAGGGTTTCATCAGAAAAATCAAGGGATTAAAAAGCTGTTTAGCTATATTAAGGAATATTTCCTTAGTGGTTGCCATCTGAATTGATAAGTTGCAATTGTCCAATGCACAACTATCTGACTCCATGTTCGCTGGCATCTCCTGAAACTGTTTTAGTATGGCTGCATTACTTTCTTAATAATCTCAGATTCAGAGCTTTTTTAAACTTGTAATCATATAAGCTTCACTATATCTCTCAGTTTATATGCACGGCGGTTTTACTAAATCAAGTGGAATTTCAGCATAGGCGGAAATAGAATGTTTCCTGTCTATTCCTCCTGCCCTTTTCACGCATAAGAAACTTGATTGTTGGTGGTACTACTACATTGATCTTGTCCAATTTACCTTGGTAGAAATGCATAACGTTGCCTTTCTTGTCACACTTGTAACAAGTGACCTATTTCTTAAACTGCCTATTTTGAGTTTCTCAGATGAACTATTCTTAGCTCTAAGAACTACTGCTCAGTTTTACTTGGGGAACTTCCCTGGGTAACACATCGCTGGTATTAAGATTATGATAGCCTTTGTTAGGGGCATCAAAATGTGGTCTCACAAAGCTATAAAAATTCTACCGTTCTGGCAGGCTACCTATCCACATCCAAGGAGGAGATTATGGCCGTTGTAATTGGTTTGACCAACCATCTTAGGGATTTGATCTATATAATTGATTTTAATTATCTAATATATGAAGATATCAGATTCAATTAGACCTTAATAATTATCTCGGGTGCATAGTCCACAGCTTATATGTAAGCGCCTAGTATAGGTTTACTATCTAGCAAATTTATAAGTTCCAATAACGCATCTCTTGTTTTTTTAATTAGTAGCCATTAATACCAAGTATAATTTCTTAATAGCCTCCTAATTTGTGTTAGCGTAATATTTTACGTTGCCCATGCTGGCAAAAAATCTTGATAATAGGGCTCTATATTTGTTATGGCCAACTTCCAGAAACACAACTATATCTTGTGTATTGCACCTTTTCTTAAAATTGCCTTAGCCCTAGTTAGGTGAATTCTGACCCAATCTAGATAGCATGAATTTATTCTACCATCCTTGAAAGCTGCTAAGTACCCTTGAAAAGCACTAATGGGATCTCTGGTAGATAACGCAAACCTGAAGAGAATTGTCAATGGAAATGGTATCTTTTTACTGGAAAAGCTGTGAGAGCCTATCTTGAGAAGTACAAGAGTAAGACCGGGAGTCACATGCAATATTAAGTACTACAGTTTATAATCTTACTTTCATAACAATAAAGCCCTATTGCTGTCACTACAGTATCTTTTGTTAAGTTTTATTTAAGGTTACTGTCTTCAAACATTACCTTTTGGTTTTGTGTATATTGACCTGTGCGCTTAAAATACGATGCCCTAGTGCTGAAATCAACATTTGGTAATCTCTATAGGGGCCACACCTTGTTACGATGAGCAGTTTGTTATCAGAATGGCTTCTGACCACTCAACTAAGTGTTACCTTGGGGTGGATGTAACGCAACAATCTGATGCTACGGTTTAACTATAAGGCCCTCTTATATTGTTCTGATGAAATTTGGTAATTATGAGAAGAATTGTAAGCTCACGTCAGCCTACTTTCTGATATTATCTTTAGGTCACAATTGTCAATTAATAAATTTGAAAAGGATAAGGAAGTCATCAACGACGGTTTAACAGCTTCATGCCAAAATAGTATTAAGAGCTTGACTCCTTAAATATGGACCTTAAAACTCAGGGACATAATGTACATCCCTAGAAAGTGAAAATAGCGCTTTGAAAGCAGACTTGTAGACCACTACCTAAATGATTGGTAGTATTGAAATCACGTTTCAGGTGTAACAACGCCATGTTTCTGATATAACGAACTGATTTAAACAGGAAAATTGTCAGGATCTTTACAAGTGTTGCCAGGGACAATCAGTATTGGAAATCCTTTTGACGAATGTTACAGTGAGAGCAACGTAGTGCAGGTTATGGTTGAACCGCCTGCAGCTGTTCCTGATATTCTGAATGGTATTATTTTTATGTACCCTGACAATGAAGCAGCTTTAACTGTTTTACTCCATCTCCTCATACTACTAACACAGGAAATAGATAGGGCACCGCAGGCCCCTCAACCCTGCAGCCATGAAAATCAAACTTCTGATTAATTATATTAATTTACAGAAGTTTAAAAAGAAGGCAAACTTGAACAAGTTCTTGGTATCCTTAGATTAGCATGAATTGAGTGTCTGAAACTTCTAAATTGGAAGCGGTGATGAAATTGTTAGACTGTAAAAATAAGGAGTTAGCTAAAGCGTAGAAAGGCTTGCATGTCCTATTATAAAGCCAGGGATATTCTTATTAGAGAGTTCAGCAGAGCTGAAAGGATAACTACGTGGAAGATGGGATTACTTAGTATCTTGTTTAAAGAAGAAAAAACCATTTAAAAATTTGCTGAATGTTTTTATCTGGTGGCGCAGATGCTATCCAGGATAATGTTTAATGAATTTGACTACCAAATTTTCTCTTTACCATATCTTCAAGCCCTACATGGAATCATATTGGTTTCTGATACCAGTACTGAATGAGGAGCATGGTTTCACCAAAATGTTTACTTATCCCCGCCGCTGTGCCATCACTTTTGAGGCGCCTAATCAAAGTCCATGAGAACCTCGTGACCCATTATCCTGGGCCATCTCCTCAAAACAAGAAATAGATTGGCCTTTTAGCCCTTGTTTTAGAAATTCTTCCCCCACTCAGATAACTTGTATTATTGTGAAAACTTGGGCATTATGCAGATGATTCCCAGAAATTAAGTCTAAGCCACAAGGTTCAATTGGTTAACATCGAGTATTGAAAAACTTGGGAAAAGATAGGACGGAGTAGAACAGGGATTTTCTAACTCTGCCTTCCTTAAAAATTCCCAAGTACAAAAATTCATCAGATCACCCTTCAGTCTAACAGAATGTAGACAGCGGCTTTCTTCCTATACTATTTTAGTCTGTAGTAGCAAATGATCTGTGAGCCGTGACCAACTGTTCTTATGAGAAAATGTGAAGTTGAATCAGGGAGAAATAAAAAAGTCTTATGTGCAGTAGTTAATATTACAAGAAAATTCAGTTACCTTGGGTGTATTTTACCATTAGATAGGATCCAAGTGGCGATGGCTGTTTTTAATTTGACATAATCCAGCGCCAGTTAAGCATGAGATTTCAAATTTTTTAATTCAAGAGGATATTTTAGATGCCCTCACAATAAATTTGGTGGACGCTTATTTTTCAGAATGCACTTATATTGATACTTCATTTAAAAAGCTTAAAATCTTTGCAATTGTTGACAGTGGGGAACCAGTTAAAACGCGTCAATAAGTTGGTAAAAAGGCTGGGCCTCGATCTCAGCATAAAAATATCAAAAAAAATTTATAGTAAAGTGGGACTCAGACCACAACTTGTGAAGGAGCATACAGTGCATTGCCGCTGCAATTCAGCTCACTGGAAACATCGCTCCTGCTATTGTTTTCTTAATCAATACTAAGATTTTTTTATTAAGACCTTCTTAAGGAGAGCTCATGGCGTCAAAGCTGATTATAATCAGAATACTTTTGATATCCTTGGACAAACCCTGTTGTTATTTTACTACCATAAGGAGGAGGCCCCGGCACCTTGAACTCAAGGGCTTGTCAACCTAGTTCAAAAACGGTATAGTGCCAGTGGGTTTTCAGTAGATTTGGGCCCATATAAGGGAAATACTCAACCAGATTGTAGAATCTTTGGGGGTTCTGCTATGTTCTAATTGTAATCTAATCATTATAGCAGGCCATCAAGTAACAATGGAGACCAAAATTAAGTTAAAAATATAAATGGTTATATGATAAGATATCCTACTGTTTTGTCATTCTAATTTGGAAGTGGTCATTATGCCTGTGATTATATCATTGACCACATTGAAATTCACACGATTTTCTTACCTGTATTCCTACCCTATCAAGATAAAGTGACACCAGATTATTGTTTTTGTGCATATGATAACCATTAAAGAAGTTTATTATGATTTTGATTTTGGACACTTTGATGAGTTAGGCCTTAGCAGTGATATAGAGCAATCCTTTTGCTCTATAGTACCGCGGGAAAGCCTGGCTGGGTTATCTGAAGACGAGAAGGTCAAGCGCTGGCCCTTTTAAAAGGTATAGCGTTATTTTTGAAAAGTTGACCTTGATTTTGGGTTGTTCCCATGATGTACTTCATCATATTGATACTTGAAACCTGACAAAATTTTCCTCCTTATGATTAGACATTTAAAGGTGGCATATGAAGAAATTAATACAGAAATTAATCAGCTGGTGCAACATTGGATGTTAGTGCCATCCAAGAGCTTCTGGGCTTCCTCAGTGTTGATCCTTAAGAAAAAAAGGTTCAAAAAGCGTGATAATAGACTACTACAAGCTTGATAGCATTACCAAGAAGGATTCCTATCCTTTACCGCAGATGGGTGATGCACTAGAACGCTTAAGCGGCGTGCAATATTTTTTAGCTATGGCTCTATTTTGGGTTATTTGAAAATCAAGTTGTCTGAGGTAGAACAGGAAAAATGCACAATGATTAAGGCCAGGGTCTCCATCAGCCTACTAGAATGCAGCAGGGGTTAAGAAACAATTTTGCTACTTTTCAACAGACTATGGATAGTATCCTTGGTGATTTAAAATTTCCTGTGCTCTTGTTACTTAGATGATATTAATGTTTTCTTCTAGAACGTTATAAAACATTTGAAATACTCAGAAGAAATGTTCCGCCAGCTTGCTAAAGCTGATTTGAAAATAAAGATGCATAAGTGTAACCTTTTCTGGGAGAAATTGGAATATCTAGGTATTCATCATCAACTAACATGGCCTGCATCCCCAGCCAGCAAAGGTTAAAGTGACTGAATTCATGGCATGATCGCGTAGCATGTGTCATGTTCAAGTTTTCCTTGGAATGATTGGCTTATAAGACAGCTTTTAGAAACCTTGTACAATAGGTGAACCACTATTTCACCTACTCAAGAATGGAGTCCCATCTGAGTGGACTGGAAATTGTCAGCTAGCCTTTGATAATCTCAGTTTTTATCTTACTCAGGCGCCATTATTGATGTATCCCAATATCAAAAACCCAATTTATTTTTCAAATAGACGCTAATCTTACTGCCATTGGGGTGGTGTTATCTCTATTAGATTTCAACAAAGTTGAGCACCCCATAGCTTATTCCAGTCAGATGATGAATGCCAATGAACGTATTATACAGTAAATAAGAAGGCGTGTCTGGTAGTCAATTCTTCATGTAAACAGTTCCAGGTTTATGTCCACAGAGTGCATTTCACTGTAGTAACTGATCATGCCTTCCCTCATTGGTTATGAACCTAAAAGAGCCTAAAGGACGATTAGCCCAATGTGCTTGAAATTGCAGGCTTACAATATTAAATTATCATTGACATGGCATCAAGCATCAAAGCGCTTATGGGATATCTTGACAGCAACTATGGCCTTAGCAGCCAATATTGTTGATGATTTTTTTGATAGAATGATAATTTCTAAATTATGACAATGAACCAGCGGGAGTTCAGCTCTCTTTAAAAATAAGGTAGAACACTGTGTTTAAAAATTGGTAAGCTTTATAAAACCATCATTTATCAGCAACTTTGGGTACCCTGACCAATGGAGCTGACTGATATTAATATTAGTGCTAACTAGGTGATGGGTCATGTGGGTTTTAAATACGCTTGAGATGTTGAAACAGCATCAATATTGGACATCCATGCAATTTTAACTCTATGAGACCCTACGCTGTTGCAATGAATGTAAGTTGATGGGCTTCATTATAAAGCAACCAATTATCAGTTTATTAAACCTAACATTCTTGGCATACTGAGTCTATAGACGATGTGGGTCCTCTGGCTAAATTGTCAATTTAAATATATAATTGTGGCCATTAATTACCTAACAAAATGGCTGGAGGCCATAGTGGGGAGAGACTTAGGCGCCACAATGACAGCTAAGTTTATCTTGAAAGATATTATTTTTTGTCAATTATTCCCAAAGTTTTTATTGACAGAAAATGAAATCAATTTCACGTTTCAAATTATTTCTAAAATTAACAACTTAATGGGTATACATACGGTTTTGTTTACACCTTATCACCCTGGGACCAATGGCACTGTCAAATGAGTTAACAGTACCCTCATTGAATTTTGTGTTAGATTTTTATAGCAAAGGCGTCCTGCTGGAACCTTTTCTTTCCTTCCGCCATTTTTGCTTATAATATGAATTATCATTTAGCCATAGATCATTCCCCATTCACTTCACTTCATGTAGCAACTAGTGCTTTTCTTTTTTCTAGCATTAGGGGTGCCTAACCCAAAAAGAGGGGCTGCAACGCATTTTTGTTTCCAAATAAGCCAAACAAAGGAATTATCATAAGTAAAAAAATTCCAATATGGCACCTCAGCTATCAGCCTAGGAAGCCTTATCAGATGGCGAGGAAGCTTTAGGAATTTTTTTCTGGCGCCTTCCTTAGCTGGCGGACCATGGTGGACAACATTGGGGTAGGAGCATCAGTGACATGGGGCATAAGGAGGTAAAGTTGTAGGATTTTCTCATTTATGATGCTGGCGATAAACCATCATCTCAGCATATTGAGAAAGTTGATGCACAGTGAAAGTGATGAGAGCAGGCATTCAAATGATCAAATTGATGCGCTGGCAGTTTTGGGGATGATTGAGGCCATGAATAAAAATTTTTGTCGCTTCAGTGCAAGTGTGGCTCGCACAAAAAAAACTCCTTGATTTTGTACTTCACATCTTCCTCAAAATCATGGGAAAATTTGGGATAGTAATACCCTCAACAAGGGGTTCCATCGCCACGTGAAAATGCTGGCAGAGTAAGGTGTTTTCAGGGGCAGCTGTGGCCTCATCTTCCATTTTACTTATATTTTTATAAATTGGAAACTCATTTTGAGGGCAAAAATGGTAAGGATGCAATTTGGGAGGATCAATAAAGAACAACTAAAGCAAAATCTGGATTCACATAGTACGACCATTTATACCCATCAATCCATTTGAGAGCCTCAAATGGATTGGATTCAGTCAGCTATGGGCCAGACACAGGAATCAGAGCGGTGGCAGGAGCTGATTGGCTATGTGCTGTTGAACATGGCAGCTCAGCTGAAACTGGTTCAGCCATTGACTCAGGATTTAGTAATCCAGTCAATTTATAATTAAATTTAAAAATTTTGGTCTTGATTGGGCGCCGCTATGATAGCAGCACCAAATTTCCCTGAGGTCATGAGTGTGAGGATCAAGCCCCACTTAAATATTGGGGTGAAGCGGCCGCCAGCCCAATGCCAGAGGGAGGAGCAGTGGAAGAAGTAGAAGCAGAAACTTTGTGGAACTTGCACTTCAGATGGTCAAGCTCAAAGCACAATGGGCAGATTTCACGGCGATTCTCAACATGCGCCCAGAATGGGTGCTCAGGGGAGGATCTGATCATGGTATGAGGAGGAATTTGTGAGGTGGGAATCACAATGAAAGGGGAAGATCATTGCAAAGGCGCAAGGCCCTGACAAACGATCTGCCCTATTTGGAACCATGAATTGCGGCATGGGATCTGCGCTGTAAATGGCCAAACACTCTGTGAGCTTTTGGAAGAGGCGTTCATGGGAAAGGTGGGAGGTCAAACTGGCGAATTTGATCACTAAAATAGCCTCATTGGGAGCCGGATGCAAATGGTGGTTAGGGGAACTTTTTTATAAATCAAAGGCAGCTTGGTGGCTGCCATTGAATCAGCTTAAGAGTGAAAGCTGAGGTCAAAATACCCATTAAAGAGGTAGAAATCAATATAGCTGGTGGGTTTGAAAACTACCGTGGCCATCTTAACGATGGCTGCGCTTGCATATGGGAAGAGATTCCCATATTCACCTGAAGGCCAAAATGCAAATCTCCCCATGGAGGCACAAAATGGCTCCAGAGCACCATCTGGGAGTGTTCAAGGTGGTGGGCCAAGTCCTAAGGGGTAACATAATGCAAAGTAGTGTTAGGTGGAATAGCAGAGCCAGCCCAGGCGCACTTTAGCAATGGTCAAAATACGCCATATGGCGGAGCACCACCACCCCAAGCTGGGGCATCAGGCGTCAATGGCATTGATATTTGTAAGCTTTGGCTTGATTGACCGGATTTTTTTTGTATATTTTAAAGAATAATTTGGCTTCAATTTAGTTAAAAAAGCGAAAGAGAGATAGTGCAAATGGTGATTCCCACAATTTATATTCTTTTGTTACCTAAGACCAGATGACTCCTACAAAATATTTATAAAATTTAATACAGATGTTAATCCAATGCCAAAGTTCAGCATATTCTAATGCGCTGTCTCTAAAAAGAAGATCTCATGAATGAGGTAACATAGACTGGCAGCCATTACCCCACTTCACTGTAGGAGAATTAGTTTTATACTATGATAACCATAGATTCAGAAGAACTAGCAAGTTGGAGCATATATGGAAGGGCCTTTTGAGATTATCAAATATTACCCACAGATGTTTATACTCTGAAGGATGCTGTTAAAGGTCACCTTATTAACTGGGGGCACGCTAAGTTCTTGAAGCAATATCAGCGGACTACAAGGCAAAAAACCCAAAGTTCTTAATAGGTTAGTTGACACCCTCACATCTTTTCTCCCCAACTTTTGGTTAAGTGAGGAAAATTCTGTAATTGGTTTGACCAACTATATGTGTGATATTGATTTTCATACTTGATTTTATAGTTATTTAATATGTAGATAGCAGATTTAATTTAACCATAGTAATTTCCTTCAGGAGCATGGCCCAAGTTGCTATATGTGTAATCTATCATATAAGTTTACTATTTATCTATTCCTAAATTCCTATTAGCGCATCTCTCATTCACTTAAAATGTTAACCATTAAAACCATGTCTCTAATTGCTTAAACTCCTCCATTTATGTAGCATAAAATTTTACATTTCCCTGTACTGGCAAAAATTAATCTTTGATAGGGTCCTATATTTACTATGACAACCTCTGGTAATTTTACTATCTCCAGCATATTTGACCTTTCCATGTAAATGCTTTAAGCCATAATGAATGAATTTTGACCCTATTTAAAAAAAGGTAAACGAGGTGGAGCAACCTTGGGACAAATATACCACGCCAAGTATTTTTAGCCTGTTCTTGTTTTGAACCTGTTTTTAATTAAAACCCAACCCAGAGTGGATCAGGAATCACACCGCTTTTCTACTACTCCTCGATTTTGGCTCTATTTAGATAGTACAACTTTAGTTTACCATTATTGAGTTCTGCATAGTAACCTTGGAAAGCACTAATGAGATCTCTGGTAGAGAGCGCATTTCTGAGGAATATTGTCAATGGGAAGGGTAATTTTTCTTGAGAAACTGTGAAAGCATATCTAGAGTGTACTAGAGCGAGCTTGGGAGTCAATGGCAGTTATTGATACTACATTTTACTCTCTTATTTTCATAACATTAAAACACTATTGCTGTCACTACAGTATCTTTTGTTAAGATTTTTATAAGGTTACTGTCTTCAAACAGTACTTTTTGCTTTGGTGTATATTGAACTGTGCGCTTATTATTTGCCTCCCAGCGCTGATTTCTACATTGCCCAATGCAGATCCTTAAGGGCTTATGTGCTAAATTCATTGTGATAAGTGCATCAAAATTAATCAATACTTCTGCCCTAGTAATTATCTGGGCTTCTTGGTAGAACTGGTTAGCAAAGGTATCAATGGACCATCCTTTCTGAATTGAAATCCCATAGATTACAGTTCAAGTTGATAGTTTTCTTAGGGCAGTCAAGTTAACTTATAATGTCATCCTTTGCCTCTGTGTTGGTCCACTCATTGGCGGCTATTTAGGATAGAACGATATTATAACTCTCTATATCAAGATAGTTGATCACAGTAAGAGCTTTTATGGTAATCCCTAAACACATCATGGTTAATTCAAAAAGCCCAAAGAACGCAGGAGCATTGTTCAAATGATAATCCAGAAACTTTGGAGTTTTTTCTAAAATACCGCAGTCTCAAGGGGATTGTTGCCAGTATTTCCCACTGGCTAATGAATCTAACTAATGAGGCCTATCAGCGTTTTTAGCATTCAGGGTTTTGGGCGCCTACCACAGGTAATTATATCTGGATTCATTAGGGCTGTCATTCTCAGATGAGGAACCCTCTCTAAACAGGTCAGATCCACCTCTGGGGCTCGTGACAATGCCAGCGTTCCCTTACAGCTTGGATAAATGATTGTTGGTGGTCTTCTCCAATTCTTCCAGCTCAATTTTCTTTCCTTCCTCTTCTGATACATCCGCTTCAGTTCATCAACATTCTTTTGTAAGTTGATAGATTTTGTTATCATTCTTGTCCAAAGCTTACATATCAGAATGACTAAAACTGTATGTTGATCATTTCCAAATTTTGTTTCATCAAAATATCCTCCATGGTACTTACTTGCCCAATACTTACAAAAGTAAAATGTGACCTAAGTTGGAGCATCTTTGATTTTTGGAGATGATCATCCAAATCAGTCCAGTATTTTCAAAGTTATGCGCGAACATTAAAATTATTACATCGATGAATCCCCCCCTTGGGTTGGGACCATCTAGTACTAAAAAAATATCCTCCAGGTATTGACTCTCCCCGTCAATACCTCTCCTTGCTTAAGGGATACAGAATCTTAAACCGTAGCTTTGAGTCTAAATAACATGTCCCAAACCCTCCTAACTTTAGTCTGGTTTAGAATCTTCATATTGCTGATTGCAGATACAGTTTCACAACATCATCTTTAGCTTCTTTTTCCTGTTTGATGAGATAATTAATTAACTCATATATACAAAACGGTCTCCATCCCAGCGTACTCTAAGTCCACATTTTTTGGTAATTCTTCACTCACCTTCTTCAACTCAACCATTTCCCCTTCACTCAATATTTCGCCACTCACACTATTGTCTTTTTTACTAACAGACAACTTCAGCTCAAACCCCCATATAGTGAGCACCACTTGTTGTAAAAGCGGCAACGGAACAGGTTTATAAGGGTTTAACAATTTTATAAATAAAGCTAATTTTTTAATGAAGGAAGTGCAATCTGAGATGATACTAGTCTAAACAAACTGGGACATTATTTACTTTAAATATTTAGGCAACCGTTGCCCACAAAAAACTAAAAATATACTAATAAAAAAATAGTAAAACTAAGAACAAGGTAAATTAAATAGTGATATTTACTTTCATTTATAGATAGGTGAATATGGCAATAAAATTCCCACCTATCAGAATTCATTGGAATTTCTAGTCAAATAATAACCTTACTATTAACTATTAGCATATAACATTTAACATGTTATTGGTCATAACTTCTTTTAACTTGATCCCGAAGCTATAACAATTGAAGCTGAAATTCTGTTAACATAAAGCTATAGGGGATTCAGGCTAACAACTCATGAAAATCTGATCTTGAATTAGACATAATAGATCCCTTGATTGACATAAGTGCTAGTTCAGAGCTTCCTAGTCAAAAAAAGCCATCAAAATAGCTACTAGTGATCAAATGCTAATTGGGGCTTCCTCCCTGGAAGCCTAAAGGTTATTGACTTAATAGAATAAGAGTTAAACCCTATTAACTAAAGAACTAGTGTCAGAACATGTTATAAAAAGCTTAAACAGTTTGAAATCCCAACACTTTGTCAAAACATCAATAATGTAATCAGACTTATGAAGGCTTAAAAAAAGTTTCTACCATGAAATTATGTTCTACTGCAGCATTTATTTCCAACTGGTCAACCCTTTATTGAATGTTATTATCCCAAGAGCATGGTTCATATTCTGGTTTTAAGAGAGTAGTCCCATCTAGACCTGAAGGCCCAGGTGGTCCCTCAGGTCTAGATAGTAAAGGTCTTTAATGAGGCTCCTAAGCTCAAAACCAAAGAGATTAAACATCCCTTATATCTGATGTATCACCACATCAAACTACTGAGGAGTTTTTCTCAGTTTGTTTAAATAGAGGTAAAAACATAGTAAACAAAACAGATTACCTTTTTACAACTTTTTTAGTCACCACCTTGCAACTTAAGTAGTGATTGATTTAGTAGGTAAGTGTAATCTCAGCGTTAATTTTGGCCATCTGGTGTTAAAATTCATTGAAAAAGTGAAGATTTTCAAGGATCAAATCTAAAGTCTAATGTAAAAAGATGGAAGAGTGATAAAAGTCAAAGATATGAGAGTGTAATGACTGGATAAGGTTTACTTGCCTTAAGGTTTTTAATGATGTAACCCCACAATCTGCATCATTTAGTAGATGTCAGGGTGCACAATATAACAAACATATTGGTATCTGGTACTAACTTCCCCAAAAGACAGATTAGAACGTTGTTAAACTCTCTCATAGTAGAGGGTACTACAGAAGCTCTAAACTTAATTGTTTGTTATTGAGGAAAAATGTGCCATTGAGTAGCTGATGGATAATTAGTGACATTTTAGTAAGTATCATATGGTACTTTTTGGTAAATATAAGAACTTCTCCACCATACACAACATTAAGCTCAATATTAGCTGAGTTAGAAGGCTACATTTCAAAATGAGCATATTTCATCCCCTGGGTAATTCTAGTGGCCCTGTTAGATTATAGGTATCTTGAATAAATTTTTATCCATCAGTGATAGAAGTTTTCGCGGTTGCAACTTGGAAGGCATGGCTGTCAAGGAACCAACATGCCAAGGAAAACCTTGCTTCCATCATAAGTGCTTGAGCACCAAAACAGCAGCTTCAGGTCACAATCATTTCTGTTCTTCATAGATAGGTAAGGACAAGTAATACAGTTAGGTGTGGGAGAATGTTTGGGGTGATTGTAAATTTGGTACAGGGTAACTATTTTTTGAGTTGCTTGCTTATTTTTAATGATCAATATCTAAGCTACAGCTAAAACCAGCAGCATCAAAACATATGCCAATATAAAGAAGTTTAGCCGCTCCATAGGTCTTGATAATCGTAGAAATTAATGTTTAAAAATTATAAAAATAAAATAAGAATTTTGGGATCATAAAATCCTATTTTAACTAGTAAAAAGATAAACCAACATTATAATCTAGGATGTTGGGTAAGATCTCTAAGAAATAAGGGCGGGGCTCAGTAAAGTCAAAGGCATTAAATAGCAAACGCTACTCTTGAAAACTTTACTTTGGATTAGTTTTGTACAAAATGCTCTACCAAATTTTTAAATTTTAAATCAAAGATTCTACCTTGCCATCCTCAGAAAACTTTGGACCGATTGGAGTATGTTGATGACCATTGTTGTCTAATTTTTTACTATTTTAAGCAGTTAAAGTAAATTAGATTCACCTGGGGCTACCCCGTTAAGTAAAAAACTTATAGACAAGGTTGTTCTAGGTATAAGTGTTTGTTAGGGGATATGAAATCTTCTTGGTGGAATTTACTTTAACCAAACTTTTTAAAGTCTGAAAAGTTTTACTTGTTTTTTAGTCCATTAAAGCTTCTAATTCATGGATAATGTTTTTTAGTTTTGGGGGTGGGAGTTGAGATTGGCATGGGTCAGACAGGGAGAGGCTGCCACTACTCATCTTTCATCTAGGGTATTCCATAAGTTATTGATATTAAAAAAGGGGCAAAGTCTTTTTATTGGTGATCCTCTTTGTTCTAAAAGGGTGCAAGTTTATAGTCAGCTTGATAGCTGGACCATGGAACATTTAATTACCCTTTACTAAAGGAACAGGGTCCACTTCCCCTCTGGGCCAGTGCCAGGGCGTAGTTCATATGAGGAGTCAGTTGTATAATGACTGCAATAGCAGCTGTCTTACTGGCGACATCGAGAATGTTTATAATTCTTTGTGTGGAGCTCTGAAATTAACTCACAGCAGTTAGCACAATTCTTGGAAGGGACCCAGCTGTCCTCATAAGCCGGATACCCTATCCATTACACCAGGTAGTTTACTCCGCACTTGACTTAATATGAGTCTAAAATCATCTTAATTTTGAATTCTTGTTCTTCCTCATCCAGAAGGGGCTCAATCTCGGCTAGATTCTTGCCTTTATAAAGTAAATAAGGATGACTTGTGAAAAAAGGTATGGTTCTTCCAATGCTTTGAAAAATTATATGGTAGGCTCTAATATGCAAAAGTTTGTTGATAATAATGCCCAGTTTGTTTGCAATCCAATTTATGAAATGAGATGTGAGGTGAAGGTTCTTTGTTTCACCATCATTAAGTTGCTTACCTGGTTTTTAAGGGCTTTGTAGCTCTTCTTATCCACAAACCCTTTGGCATCATTGTTTGATTTGGTCAACTTGTTCTAGGCCCGTTGATGCAACATCTAAGTATGTACTATAAAGTATTCCACTTCTGTTTATTGCTGTGTTATTGGCCCCAAAAGTGAAGATGGGGTTTTGTCCCAGGTTAGCTTACATATGTGACACCCCAATTGATAAGTGGAGGTATATATTGTATAACACTATACCAGAAAGAGGTCAACTGCCCATGTGTCTTAGGATAATTAGCATAGCATTGGATGTACTGCTCCAATGACTGGTTTGTTTATTATTTATGGTCTTCAGGTGAAGGCGGTATGTTTACAATCATTAGGGCTTAAATTTTAGCATGTCACACTTAGCCATACAATTCTTAAGACAAACTGTGGAACTCTTTCACTTATAACTTCCTGCAGCATTTAAATAGCTATAGGACGTGGGCACAAACAGCTGTTTCATGCCCTCGGCTTTAGTCATTGTAAAGCAGGGTTTTGATATGGCGTACATTATGAAAATGATAAACTACCACCATTTCTTAATTAAACCATGGGATGTTGGCAAACCCACGATTGAAATCTCTCATAGCGGAAAGTCTTAGACTTGCTGCTTGTTAAAGGGGTATAGGAGACTTTCTGCCATGTCCTATCAGATTTAATTAAGCGCAAGTCAAGAAACCCTCTTTTGAAACAGGTATACCTTTATTGGGGCTGTTCCAGTCATACCTGCATTTAACCAAATTAAAACCTTTCTTCATGCCAGGGTGCCCAAGATAGAGGGTTAATGATGTTCCTTTATGACGCGGAAAGCAGGAAAGATGTAATCTTGATTCAATCACATGAGTAATCTACCCTATTGTTCTAAGAATATCATTTAAGAGGGGATTTTTTGCATCAATTTTAGTCAAGAGGTTAAGACCTTCAGTGTAAGAAAATTTTGATGCCATCACAATGTCAAGGAGGTAACTGTCAACTTCAGATAAGTTTAGGACATGTTTGCCTGAACCCACGACTAGCAGACTCAGAGGAGAGAAGGAGAATTTTGGGTAGCTGGTAACCTGGGACTTGGACCTGAAGAGCGGTAGGAAGGGAGCTACGGTGGCAATGGCAGATGGTTGAAATGTTACTATTTGGTCAGGGTGATCACATTGATTAAACAAAAGTCGTCATTAAGGCTAGGATCATCAGATGGTTGCAGATTAAAAAGTCTGGCAAGATGTAAGCGGATACCTTACTAAAGCCATATTAAAAGTTGAAGCTAACTAAGTCGCTGTGGGTTCTAGTCTACCTGTGTTCCAGCTTCTTGTTTTTTGCAGTAGAAGTTGTTAATTTTGTGTTCATTAAGAACAACTACAGCATGATTATATCACTGCAACAGGTATCTTTAAATTACTGACCAAAAGACAGCAGCCAACTTTTTACAATAGTTTCCATATATGCTGATTACACTGAAGTTTTGTTAAAGTAAGCTACCAAATTTCCCTGACCATCATGATCTTTTATAGGACAGCTCTAAAGCTATTCCAGAGGCTTCGCAAGCCACAATAAAGGGCTTGTCTTCATCAGCGTGGCAGAGAACAGGTGAAGTGGTAAAAATCTCTTTTGGTTTTACAAACGTATACTGACATTCATAGGTCCAAATATATGGCGCATTTTATCTAGTTAGTCAATATGGGTGATAAAATCCCAGAGATATTTGGCGATAGTTACCTTAAAATGGTGCAGACCCAAGTAAGCTGCGGAGTTGTTTCTGGTTCACGGTAAAGGACCAAGGGCAGATGTCTTCCAGTTTGAAAGTTGCTATGGCATGGCCTTCTTTAAGTACCAAATTTCTCAAGGGAACTAAACTTCATCCTTGTTGAATTCACATTTAAAAGCTTTGTAAATAGCCAAGCTCTGTGAAAAGTGGTAGCCACAGAGATTAATCCTAAGTGTGTTGCTCAGCATTTAGTAAGTAAATTGAGATATTTATGATTTATGCAACTGCGCTAATAAATTGGATGATCCCCAGGGTGTTATTAATGGGGCACGGAAACTAATGGAGCATCCCTCAGTCCAAAGTACATTACCTTAAACTGGTAATTCACATACTGTGTCCAGAGTGCTGTCAGACAATCCTGGCCAAGATTAACCCTCAGTTGATGAAACTCTTTTACTAGTTCAAGTTTGAAATCATTAGACTTAAAAATTGCTTGGGCAATTGCACAAGAGGAAGTGGGTATGGATCTCAGATTGTTACGTTATTCAGGTGCCCATAATCTATATAAAGATTTCAAGATGCCGTCAGGGTTCTACGCAAATACCACAAGAGATATATTTTGATAGATTTTCTTAATCATTCATCAGTCTCTTATCATATTTTAAATCCAAATCTTTAGAGCTTGATCTTCCTTCATTGTGTATGGATATAATGGACACTTGATTTTGATGAGGTCAAGCATCTGATATAAGCTCAAATCAAAAATTAAGTGCTTGTTAAGAAGTTAACGCAATCAACATCAAAATGGAATTGAAGGTTGTCAGAAATTTGGGCAAGGTGAGGGACAGTCACGACGCCAGTAGAGGGATGCTTCACCATATCCGTCACTACATTCCCTGTTACTAGCGTTTGAAGGATGGGGATTTTAAAAGAATGATGATTTGAGTAAAGCAAGAATGTGTATTTCATAAATCGGTATTCACCAACAAATGGCGCCATCAACCTACCCTCAGGATTATTGAGTGCAACAGCTCCAAAATTATAATAAAATTGGCCACAAACTTATGTTCATGGGCCGCAAAATGAAGTAGTTTTCAAAGAGGAAGAGTGATCATTGGAACACATAAAGCACTTAATACAGGCAAGCTTGTATGCTTCAAGGTTTAAGGCTCCGCCATTAAAAGGTCAATATAATCTCTGTGTCTCCAGTCTCCACTAAAATGTTTATTCATTATCTGCGTTCTCCAACTATTATTTGAATAGCGAATAGAAAATAAATACAATTATAATTCTTCAGGCAATTGAGATAACAAACACTAAGGTCTTATTCTAAGACTTAAAGCTCATTATCACTAAAAATTCCGTTGGTTTTTGTGATGCAACCATGCACAAAGTCTGATCCATATTGACTAAGTTAAACCTGAAATATATATACTATATCCAAATCCTTTAGCGTAATCTTTGAATTTTTGTACCTTTTTGCTCATACAGGAGTGCAACCCTTTAGATGTGTTCAGAGGGTGCCCTGCGTGGGCAGGTAGTTCTTGTAGTAGAGAATAAGTTATAATATTAGGGAACTGACATGTTAAGAAATTATTGCTTTTATCATGGGTGCGTAAGGACAAAGGAAAGCAGCTTCAGGTCAAAAGGAAACGCTTTTCTGACAAAAAAAGGGGGAAATAAGTGGTACTGTTAGGAGGGAAAAGATGTTTGGGATGGTTGTATGATTTTTACAGGGTGACTGACCTTTAAGTTACTTGCTTACTTTTACTGACGAAATGTAAGCTATAACCAAGACCAGAAGCACCAAATGTTGTGCAGATAATTTGGTGTTTGGCTTAGCCATAGGCCTTAGTAGATTGTGGAAATGTGGAATTAAATATATAATATAGAAAAGAGTAAATTTTGGTATCTTCTAATCTTATCTAAACTATGAAAGATAATTCAACATCTGACTACATTAAGCAGTTGGTTATTATCCCTATGGGATGGGGGTGGGGATTAATAAAACTTAAATGCCTTGAAATAGCAAACGCTAATATAAAACAATTTTATGGGATCTGATCTTATACTTTGTAATTTCAATTATCTAATTATTAGTTTTAGTTATCTAATTATAACTATTCATCCTCAGTATTTTTGGCGAGTTTGAGTATCATTGGTGACAATCTTAATTAAACTCTTCCTATTTAAAGCCTTAAGTATAATATAATTTTACCTGGAGTTATCCTAGGTACCAGATTACTTGTAGCTACATAATTCATAGGTAAAATTGTTAGTTAGGCGAAAGAGAATTGCCTTAATGGAGTTTAGTATCTCTATACTTTTAGAATATGAATAGAGTTTCTTGATTTTCAGCACATAATACTCTGCTGAAACAGTGATCTTGTCGTTTTTGGTTTTAGGATGAGTTCTGAGGTGGAATGGATCAGACAGAGATGGGCTGCCGCTACCATCTTTCATTTGAGGTAGACTATAGTTCATGGATTTTAGTAAGGGGTAGAGCTTTTGATTAATGCTTCTCTTTGTGCTAAAAGGAGTGTAAAATTCTATCCACCTAGATAATTGACCCTGAACCTTACACTGGTGGTAGAACCATATTTATTAGGCACTGTAATTGAGGACCTTCTGGACAATTTCGTCAGGCTTTAAAGCTTCACTTCTTGAAAATATTCTAGTCTAATAAAAAGATGCCAATAGCCAAAAGGGTTTGCCTATTCTTGCAGTTTAACCTTTGATTTGATTAGTAATTAAAAGTAGGAGAGCTGATATTAATATATTTTAGTTCAAAGTCTAATCTATAAGTTAATATATCCTGATATATAGGCTTATATGAGAGTGACTTCTATGACGTCTAATATAACTTTATATAAGCCAAGATTTAGAAATTTTCGTTTTTCTTGTCTTGGAAGAAAACATGACAGGCCCCTGAGATCTGGTGACTATATTAATTCCCAAGGTAAGCACTTTATCTTCTCTTTTGACTTATAGACACGTTTCACTCCAACCCTTTGACTCTCTTCAAATACTTCATAAAATCATGTGATTTTAACTGATATATTAGCTTTTTTTCAATAAAAATTGAGGTGGATGCCCTTTTTTAACCAGGTTAATCTTTTTTTTTGTTTTACACCCTTGTTTGGATCAGGCACGTTTGATTCTAATTTTCAGAAATAGTAATTGCCATTGCATTATAAATAGAAAATTGTCATTTTAATTTGATGCATTTGAAGATTTTGAACACTACTTGCAGTAGCATGAACCAATTGTACAAAACCTAACACAATTTTTGAAATTTATGACATTCAAACCTAGAATCTAGTGTGAAATCAAAAAGCGTGACACCTACATGAAGTGGAGACTCTCACAATAAACATAGAATATATAATCAGGCAACCAACAGCCTTTAATAGGACTTAAGTCTTTTTTTAGTATAAATGATTTGAGAGCCTCAGAAACACAGTAGATGCTATATATTTGTATTCTACCTGGCCTTTCAATCAAGGTTACAGGGAACAACAGAATACACTGGCAATCATAAAATCCTATAGACACTGGATGTATGACCAAGATTACAGTGTTGAAAACTTGTTTTTTGTAAAGTATATATTACAATTTAAACTATTTTTTTAGTACTAGATGGTCCCAACCCAAGGGGAGGATTACAATTTTAACTATCATATTTTAGAAATGCATCCTGTCTTCATATGGAGATACTGATTGTAGTAAACTTAAAACTATGCCCTACTCATATCATCAATGACCTAACGTCAATTTTATAAAGCCCAGGTAACAAAAGAGGAGTTGGTTATAACAATCCAGACTAAATCAGATCATCACATTTCCCTCATAAGGATAATTCTAATTCAGAATGTTTTTAAAGATTGGTATGTCATTTGTATAAAATCCTGACTCACATAGTCTCAACTGATTTTATTAAAATTATGCAATACAATTTAATTTCATGTATTACAAAAAATCTAAAAAGGCTGAAACTTCCAGAGAGAAGCGCTAATCTAAAGGATTGGAAGGCTCAAACTATAAATAAAGCCTCCAAAATAACGAGATTATCAGATTTTTCTGGAAATCTATCAGATGTAAGAATTTCCGTTTAAAGGAACGGAAATTTTCTTATAATTATGGCCATTAGATTCATGAAATTTTTAGATATAATTGGATCCAGAAATAAATTCCTGAATTTACCATGATGTTAATAGAAACAAGAAAGTCCATGAGTTTTCTTGAACTTAAACAATTAAAAATATAATCAAAACTGATTTGTCCTATAAATATGCCTATAAAGTAAGCATAAAAGTTACAGTATGCTTATTCTTTACAAAAACTTTAAATTAATACAGCTAATCAATTATACTTAGACAATCTAGAAGATTAATTTTTTCTAAAGTTTTTAAAAAATAGGTTATTGTTGACCTGAGTTCTTAATTCTTTATCAACTTTAAACTTATAATAACTTTCTTTTTTGACTATTAAACTACTATTTAAATCATACAATAATATCTTTTTACCAAAAATCAGATACTGAACTCAGTTTCTCTGTCACATCATTGTTCACACTCTTGAACAAGGAGCACTTCTGAGCTTATGTATTTTTTTAACAATAGTGGAGGGATTAGTCACCCCAAATTATAATGGTATGTGATTAAAGCTTTTACTTTCTGGAGTGATTACTCTTCTGTGGAAAGTTACTTGATTGGTCCTTCTCAACACCTTTGTCAATTAATGTAATGTTCTTGTCTGTTACATTAGCCAAAATACACATACCATCTGTTTTTATAGAGAGGCTAGTGAAGATCATATGAAGCCCTTTCTACTAACTTGGTAACAGCACCCAACAACCCAGTTTATGATCATCTTTTTCTATAATGTTCTTTTTCTGAGAGGCATATTATATTAACAAGTGTTTATACAAGTCCAAAACTCCTTTTGAGACATCTGTAACCAATTGAAAACTATATAGCCTCCTTTAGAAGCAACACTTTGGAAGGAAAACTTAAGAAATTTGATAAAATAAGTTTTCAAGGTGCTTTAACAAAGGCTTTTGATGGAACTGCACTCTTTGGCATTCAAATTTCTAAAAATTAAACAAAAATCTACCCAAAAAACAATAAGCATGGGGTAAGAGAGGTTTTTGACAAGTAAGAGACCATTATAATCTCTTGATAAGTGCATTAAATTGATAGATTTGTAGCTTTTACAGATGAGGCTCAAGGATCATCTTGGTCACCCTTGTTAGTGGCATCCCAAGGAAAAAGAAGCGTGGAAGAATATGCCCAATCGTTTTTCTCACTTGTCTGAGCTGCTAAGGTCCCTACAGCTCAGTTGTCTCTCAGCTTTTTTCAGAATTTACACCCTGAATTGCTTTTTTAATGGTGGCGACTTTTTTGTATAAGTCATTAGAAGAGGAGAATGAATGTGTCTTGAATGTGGAAAGACAACTTAAGGATGCAAAAAAAACAAACGAGATTTGATGTGTGCCACTGGATACAAGAGTATCAAAGGGAAGGAATTCCGTTGGGGAGATTAAGAGTACTCCTTGTTGCCAAAATTGTATAAGTTGAGAAAGTGAGAGTACCAGAGGGGTGTGAAGAGAGCTCATCAACAACTAAAGTATGTGACACCGTGAAGAGCATGCTAAGAGGATGCCTTCAGATATTTCCTTCTAAGAACAATTTGCAAATAAAATTAATCTTTTTCATTACTCTTAACTTCTTTACCTTTATGATGTTTATGATGAAACACATGATATAAAGTTTTGACATCACTAGATACTAAAGCTAATGAAATTTCCTGCAACTAGATCAAGAGGAAATGGAACTTGTTATTAAAAAGCTGGAAAAGTATTCCTGGCAGATACCATTAGAATTCCAATTTATGGCGCGTAAGTGACAAACTCATGATAAGACAGAAGAATCAAATGTTTGCGGTGGTCTCTGTCACTTATATAACTTGACTTAAATATTGATATTGAGGGGATGAGATGGTGACATCATTTTCTTGCCGCAGTTTGACTTGTAAATATTAAAAATAAACATTTCTCCTTCAGAAATTCTCCTTCCATTCATACTTTGTGGCAAAGTCAACCACAATGTTTAAAATTGGATTATAAAAGGTGAAGCCATTATATTATTACTTCCTAAGGAGTACCTTAAATATGAAGAAGTGTTTGTAATTTGTGATGCCCTACTTTGAATATATGACTGGACCCTTTTCGCTGAGCTAATAAGTTTATATCAGCTATGTTTTTCCAGGAATTGTGTGTTATACACCCTAAGTCAAAGATCCAAGACACTTTGGAGAAGTACAACTAATTTATGTTGGATTTCAGATTAATATTCTTTCCAAACTTTCAGTAATGTCTCCAATCTTGCTAGTATCAAAGGCCAATGGTAATCTCTGACCCTGTGTTGGTTATTGAAATAAACGCCATTAATGAGACTCACCCCTATCCCATGCCGTTAAAAGAAATTATCTTACGGCTGTTTTTAGAAGCTTTTGGTTCACCAAGTTGGACTAAGTGGAGGTTTTGCATTAAATACTGATACATCCTTACATTAAAAGTAAACCTCTTAAAGATGCCATCTGGGGGTTTATGAATATAGTGCAATGCCCTTTGGACTCAAAAATCCTCAGCCATGTTCCAGCATCTATTTATCATTTTTGGAAGACTTGTTGGACGTTGCTCTGTCTCATAAAATAATGAAATCTCCGTGTTCTTGAAATTTCAAAAAAAGAATGTACATAATGTCAGTTCTTTTTTTAACCTTCATGTGGCAGGTCTCAAGCTGAAACCTTCAAAGTGTGAGTTTCACAAGTCCGAGGTGCCCTTCCTGGAGAATGTGGTATTCAAAGGTGGATTAGCAATATTCCCAGATATAATTGAGGGCTATCAAGTATTAGAAAAATCCCATCTACCAAACCTTATTTTGATGTTCTTAAGCTCAGTCAACTTCCTAAGGCGTTTCTCAAGTATCTTTTAGCAGTCATGACCCCTAACCTGGCTAAAGGGTAAGGTACCATTTTCATGGGCCCTACAGAAAAATATCCTTACAAGTCATAGAAAAAACCTACCTAAAAGCAACAGTTATGGTACACGCGGATTTAGAGAATTCTAACACTCTTTAATTATATGCTTCCAACTGTGCAATTGAAGCAGTCTTTCTAAATAAGGGTGAGGATGGGTTAGAGCATCTCATCTCATACTTTCGTAGGAAGATGCTATCAGCACAAACCAATCACCCAATCTATGATAAGGAATTTCTTGCCAGTGTTATCTCTAAAAGAGTGGCATCATCACCTTATGTATTCCAAATAGTCCATTAACTATTCCCGCTGACCATAGGGTTCAGAGTGGCATTATGATCCTCAATGAATGTATCAAAGATAAGCAAGATGGCACCAGAAACAAGCTAATTTTGTCTTTAAGATAGAATACTGGTAAGGTAAGGAGAACCTAATTTAGATACTAAAAAGTTGAGACCTTGAGCTATCCTTCACCAATAGAGCAGGATAATTATAACACCAACACCATGCTGTTATCTACGCTTTTACGTCTTAAAGGCAGGTGCTAAAGGAATGAATGGAATAATAGGAGCTGCTCAAAAGATTACTAGATCTGGTTGAACTCTTTGGAAAGTACTGGTCAATGGTTTTTTAATAGGTTCTATGACTACAGTCTCAAAAAAATGAAATTAAAACTTTGAAAAATTGTTAGTTCACACAGAGATATTTATGGAAAGTGACCTTGGAGGCATATTACAACCATCAGTTAGTTAAACATCCTATGCCTACCAAGACACAAGGACTAATTACCTGATAATATCTGTGGCATGGTATAGTTGGACAAATAAAGATATTTGGCCCAATGCTTGATCTGTGCCCACGTTAAACCATGTTGGGATCATCCAAGTGGGAATAAACTTCTTCAATGGTCAAGCAAGCCAAGGTCATTCATAAGCGTGGATTTCATCACCACTTTAATAATATTTAGAGAGTTGTCGCTATTATGGTGGTAGTATACAACCTTAACAAAAATTCTAAGTTCATCTCTTACACCTCTGAGATTCCCTGGGACCAGTTACACTTTCATGAAGGAGGTCTTTCTTTTCAGATTATTCTATAAAAGATCATCTCAAATTGCGGACCACATTATATTTTGAAATTTTGGGATGACCTTCTAGAAAATTTACTTGTCTTGGTCTTAAGATACTCAGCTTACCAGCCATAGTTAAATGGACAAATGAAAATAGTCATTGGGTACTTGGACAATATCTTTGTCATTTGTCTGGATGCTAGACTGTCACATAGACAGCTAATAAAGTTGAGACTATCCTGACTGTTGGAGTGAGTAAACACCCAGAACTCAAATCATAATGGCAGAGGCATAGCCATCCATATGACATGATATCTGACACAAAGGGAATGATTGAGGGACAGAAACTAACGATCTGTATAGCCATCATAGCTACTGTAAAAATTTACTCTAAGTTGATTATTGGTCATCAACCCAGTAACCTTTTTACTGAACAGGTTTAATTTCCTCATGCACCTTGCATTGTATAGAATATATTTATCCGATAATATTATGGAGACTATTATCTATAGTTGAGTTCAAACTATTATTTGGCCCAACGCTTTGGCCAGTACTTCTAATTAAATACTTGATAATTCATACTCATAGGGATTTGTTCCCTATATTACTGTCCACCTGATCTTCATTAAGATCTCCTGATGACAGTCTCTTTCAGCCCAACACACTGTTAGCAGCTAGCCCTGCTTGTAATTCCCTTCATCTCTGGATCCCCGCTCAGATCTCTACTCTTCTCTATGAGAGTCTTCCAATTACTGCCTTCTGCAATAATATCCTTGAGATGGAACTTCACACTGGATGCTGATAGTCTAACTATAACAAAATCAACAATATTACTAATAAAACTAATAATAATGTTTTAATGTCTGTTAATCTGTGTTTTTCAATGTGGGGTCTTTCAATGTTTTTTATTAGAGTGAATCCTAAGGAATTTTATAGTGGGGGATTCAGCTATCTAACCCTCGGTTGACACCTCTTCAATGAAACAGCAGTTATTGTCATTAATCACCCTTCCTCATCTCAGCAGAGATGGTCTTCCCCATCCTGGCTAGTATTCCATCATTGGACATCCTCGAGACCTCAAACAGAAAGAGCCAGAATATGTGTCCCCAACGTTTTCCTCTCGATCCAAGTGAACCTACCATAATTGGCTAGTGACCTGCTTAGGTAATGGGACTTATTACCCATTATGGCAGGTCACTTCACCAGCCAATCAATTCACTAGTTGCAGGCAGCATCTCTCACCTTGCAACTCACTACTTATTCCAAATTAGTCAGTGATGAAACCTGACCAATCCCAATCAGTACACCTGATAGTTAATCACTATTAGATGCCCCTATTTTGTTGGCCACTCTGTCCGATGAGATATTAGGTATTTATCTGGATTGATCCCTGACGGATACAACCAGGCGAATATCCCAAAATCCCCTGAATGTAGTTCCTCTGAAATTTGGGCCAACTGATTTCCAATTCACTTCGCCATAGGGAATTTTCCCCTAGCAACACCAGGTAATCTAGCAGGCTGGGATTATGGGCAAAAATCCCAACACATCCCCCCTCTTGCCTAGATTTCCAGCGAGAAAAGGACCAGGGCATGAGAACACCACTTTGGACACCTGGTCAAATACTTCATTGGTTCAAGCGAAGTACACTTGTCAATACTCAACGCTGCTTGGGATGACCTTCAGCATATGGCGTTCCTTCTCTTCCTCCTCACTACCACCTACTCAGAGCGCGGTCCCCATGACCTTCTGTTGTGCTGGGCTGATTGATTTACTCATGACGATATTAGTCCTAAGAGCCGGTTTTCCCCCATCAGGGCATATGACCCATTGTCATATTCAGGATTCTTGGTCCGGCATCCTTGAATTCCTGATTCTCTCCTCATCCTAGACAGGAGACTCTTGCCGTCGAATTTCATTTCATGGCTTGATTAAGAATGCTTATTTCTATTCACCCTCGTTATTTTGCTCATAACCTCTTGGCTTTAAGTCATTTTTAATTTTTCCCTTGGAAAGCTTATCTCATTAAATTTGAGATTAAATTTCCTGAAATTGGAGCCTAATGGATTATAGAGTGCATAATGTCAACTTCTATATAAGTCTGATATTCCCCCTTTAGTCCTGCTCATATGTCAAATTCAGTATCTCATTACCAGCAGCTTTTTGACAGTCTGTCTGATCCGGACATCCGTCTCTTCCAGCAGATGAGTTGGGATGCTTGACGGAACCTCTTCTATGGTCATCCAGGACTCATATGCCTAGTCTGGTTCAAGCGGCTAGTACTTCCATCAAATTACCAGAAATGGTAACCAATCCCTCCAAAACTAGGCTGGCCATCATTTCAAACAACTCTTGGATGACTCTTCCTTTGCAGTCAATTCCCAAGTTGGACTTTAAAGCCCTCCTGGATTTGGCTCCTTTTGCTGATGCTCTAAATATCATTGTTGATGCTCCAGAGATAATGCCAGTCGCTCTGGATTGTTTGTTCTTGGCTGGGTCAGACTTGCTCCCTGGGTTCCTCTTCCAACTCGGTCAATTCTAAAAACCCAATGTGCTGGTTTCTGAGTTTTCAATCAGGAACAGCATCCACTTCGAGCTCCCCTACACTGAACTCCAGGCCCAAGTCACTGAGGCGTTGACATTAGCACTGAATCCCTCTGATCTGGACAACCTTCTGGATCAGGATACTGCTGCTTATGCTCTCCGCTTTGCTGTCCAAGGTCTCAAAGTTGGTTGACAAATCTTCCAGCCTCGCCTGGCTTCCATTGGTCATTCAGTTTTAGCTTGCGTGAAGCCCATAGTCGTCATCTGCAGGATGCAATCCGCTCTCTGCACAACTACCTCTTCTATGGAGCTTCTCATCATTATCTTCCATTGATGGCGTTAATTGGGGGCATGATTTGACAACCCCTATTGAGTATTCCTTCTTCGCTGCCAGCTCACATGTCCAGTGTTCTTGATGAAGCTCATCAGTAGACACTCAAGACAAAATTTTCTGGCTCCAGTGCCTTATCAGGATTACTCGGGGTTATTTGCTGATTGCCTCTTTCTCTATTGCTGTTTTCCACCCCACTCTGGGGTTTCGCGATTGGCTTCTTCTGACATATCAATTTCCCTTCCCCTAGTCACATTTTCTCAGGGCTCAGCATCCACTCAATGAACGTGGTTTCATGTAGGTCTCGCTCTTGCAAGTGTCCATTTGCATCTCAATTTTGATGGGCTGTTTCTTCCTACCGCGATCCATTCTCCCTCCCCCAAGAGGCGACATAGGCAAAATCATCCCCATACTGAGGATGATCAATAAAAATAAAAATTCTAAATTATATTGGCTTTTTTATCTATGCATTTAAAAATCTTTTTTCCCAATATCTTTTATTGATTTATCTTTATTTTTTTCTATGGGACTTGACTTTGTCTCAATTCAGAGGTTTATCTTTTCCCCAAAACTGGGTCCTGGGCACTTAAACCTACCAGTTTTCCATGGTTCAGAGGTCCTTTTTTTCGGACTTAACCATCTAGATTGGTTCAGAGGTCCTTTTCTTTTGGACTTGACCTAATCATCAGGACATGACCAACTTAATGGTTCATCAGTCCTTTAGGAACTCTTTTATTTTCTTTGATCCAACACTTTAGATACTTAGCGGGGACTTGATTTACTACTCTTCCACCCAAGAGATTCTTGATGGAGTAAGCATCAGTCGCTGTCTTGGCGATTACTTCAAATGAACCTGACCACAATGCATCTAATTTGTTTCTTCATCCAAAACCATGTGTATCACAATAGGCGACTCTTTCTCCTATTCGATATTCTTTTAATTCCAGTCAGTTCTTATCATCTGTCAATTTCGCTTGTATCTTTTTCTTCAAGGTCATATCAAATGCTTTCAATTGTATATCAATCAGGATACTCGTCAGTCAGTTCAAGTATTGTTCAGTACTCATCCCTGACCAGGCTCTAATATTAGATATAATATCGGTGGTAACGCGGCCTTCCTGTATAGTAATTCAAATGGCATCTTTCCTGTCGCCGTATGATGACTAATGTTGTAGGTAAATGTCACTGAACTCAAGTACATTCCTCATATGGAATTTCTCCCTGTGACTAAATTCCTCAGTGTCATGGCCAGCGTCCCATTGACCCTTTCTACCAGTCCGTTTGTCTCCAGCTGGTATAGTACTGACATGACTCTTCAGATCCCCATTATTTTGTTTAGCCTTGGGATCACGTGAGACGTAAAGTTGGTCCCATTATTGCTCAGTATAACTTGTGGACATCCATGCCGGTATACTACTTGATCCAGGATGGATTTCGCAGTACTGGTAGCGTCACTCTCTGGTTAGGGCTTTTGTTTTGGCCCATCTCATCAGATAGTCGATGGCTACTATGATGTACTTGACTCCTCCTGTGCTCATTGCCAGCGGTCCCATCACATCAATGGACACCGTGTGCCATGCATATCCAGGTCAGACCAGTCAGTATCTAGTTGTATTCTTGTGTGGTTTATGCAGCTGGCATTCCATGCAACAAGCCAGATGATCCATGACATCGTAGTTAATCAATTCCCAGTAATAATAATAGCAAATATGGTCAGTTGTTTTTCTCAGGCCTCCGTGCCCAACAACCTTGTGAGCTTCTTGAACTATTGCTGCTCAATCCGACAGTTTTGAGAATAATAGCCACTTCCCATTGATCATCTTGAATACTTGTCCATCCATAGTCTCGGTGTTTTCCATCACTTTTCAAAGCACACCTTAGATTTCTCGAGGCTCATCCTCAATTCTTCCTTTGGCCATTCTCTGTAATAGCTCATTCACCTGTGGGTATACCAACTGGACCATTGGTAACTGCAAAAAGCCATCCGCGTTCTGGTGAGAAGCCCCCACTTGGTGGACTATCTCATAATTGTAAGCCTGAAGCTTAAGTGCCCATCAGGCCAGTCATCCTTCCAGTTCCTGTAGATTGTGTAACCAATGCAGCGAAGAGTGGTCCGTCACCACCTTAAAGTGCATTCTTTGTACATACATCTGAAACTGCTTACAGGCATAAATGACTGCAAGGCATTCCCACTCAGTCACGTTGTAGTTCCTCTCAGCGGCTGAGAGTGTCCAGCTCACATATTCCACCGGATGCTCGTCCCCAAGTTCATCTACTTGGCTCAGTATGGTGCTGATTGCCATCAACAAAGCATCAGTTTGAATGATAAACCCCCAATCAAAATTTAGATATTTCAAGATCGGCGAATTTATCAAATACTGGCATAACTCATCAAAGGAGTGCTGGCCTCTTCATTCCATACAAATCCTTTATTCAGATCCATTAATAAATGAAACAAAGGCTCAGCTATTCAAGCAAAATCCTGAATAAATCTTCTGTAGTATCCGACTATACCAAGGAATAATTGGATGTCTTGAACACTTTTTGGCACAGCCATGCGCTCTATAGCTGTTATCTTCTGAGTTTGCAGCTGCAATCCATTTGCGTTAATCACAAATCCCAGGTATTCCAGCTCTTTCTTGAAGAAGTGGCACTTCCTTGGCTTAATCTTAAGGTTAGCCGCGGACAGTCTCTTAAAAACTTCCTCCAAGTGGTGCAGATGATCAGTAAACATTCTACTGAACACATTGATATCGTCCAGATATAACAGGACACACAACAACTTCAGGTCGCTTAATATGTGTCCATGGCCCTCTGGAATGTCGCGGGCACATTACAAATACCCTGGGGCATCCTTGTCAGCTGGTATACCCCTGTGCGGTAATAATCGCACATTTTTCTTGGTCTTCTTCTGGAAAGTCGATCTGCCAGTATCCTGAGATTAGGTCCATTGCGGAGAAGTACTTCGCTTCTCCTAATCAATCCAGCGCATCATCAATCCTTGGTAGGGGATACAAATCTTTCTTTGTAATTTTGTTCAGCAATTGATAATCAATCATCACCCAGTTTGATCCATCCTTTTTCTTTACGATCAGAATTGGACTTACCCAGGGACTTGATGATGGAACTAGAAGCCCATGTTTCACTAGCTTGCTGATCTCAACTCCACTACCACTTCAGTGGCTTTCAATCTTTGGATCAGTCTCATTCTTATTGGTAGATTTTTCCAGTTGTCAACCTTGTGAATTTCGTCTCATGCGCATCCCACATTGTGGTTGTCCTGAGCAAACACTTCCTGATATTTCTTAAATAATTTGAGCACCTCCTCCTTCTGCCCTTCTGGCAGATCTGCGAACTGCTCCTGATCAACCAATAGGTTGATGATTTTGGCTGCCCCAGCCAGTAATCCCATTTCCTTGAGAGACCCAAAATCATGGAATCATCTCAATTCTTCCTGATTGGCAGATTTTCCCATTATTGACCTTGCAATTCATTTCATGTGAATCCCAATTTCTGGTTATTTTGGGTGAATATTCTCCAATATTTTTCAATAATTTGAGCATCTCCTCTTGCTGGCCTTCTGACAGATCAGCGAGTTGCTCTTAATCAACCAATAGGTTGATACTTTTGACTACCCCAGCCATTAATTTCATCTCATAGAGGGTATAACCTCCATTTGGCCATCAGGATTTCTTATTGCTTCTTAGGTCCGAACTCATAGACCATAAAATCAATATTTTAATATTTTATATATTTTTTTGTATGTTTCCTTTGCAATGGGACTTGCAACCTACAAAAAGGCTCAGAGGTTTTTCTTTTCTCTTCATCCTAACTGGGTCCTGGGTACTTAAACCTACCAGTTATCATGGCTCAAAATCTTATCCTCTTAAAATTTAACCAACCATTTGTTTCAGTGGTCCTCTTCTAGGACTTGACCAAAATCTCAGGACATAACCATTTAATAGTTCAGAGGTCCTCTGGGAACCTTTCAATTATTTTCTCTTAGGCTCAATACTATTAATTAGTATTGACCTTTCTCCCTATATGGCCAGCAGCGCTGTCTTCTCACGTATAGGCCATACTTGCCACTTTGGGTGGTTCTCCTGAATTAGGCCTTTAATCCCGACTGGAAATTCGTCCAACTGGCCCAATTTCATCTCTTATTTGGCAACTGATGCTTTCGGATCTTTGTATCTCATCAGCCAACAGTTTTGTCCGATTGTCCAGCTCTTTTTATTCTCCTGAAAACGATATTCAGCCTTCATGGCTATCTTTAATTACACAAGTCGTTCTGGCCTTGTTAGCTTCACCCAATTTCTCCTGAATTGATGAACTCATCTCTAGCAACTTATGATCAGAGATTGAGTGTTATGAAGTAAAACAATTTCCTCCACTATCTTAGATCAATCATTTCCTATTTTGAATCCATCTCTTCATTGGTATAGCAATCCAATTCTCCAGATTAATTGCTTCTTATTTCGTCCAATGCCTCATCTAAACATTAATACTCAGGATTATTTAAAGAGGATCCAATGTCAACCTGAGTTGATCCTGCTGTTCCTTGGGACTATTTACAATGGCCCAATTCCAACCCAAGTTGGCTCTGCTGATACTCTTCATCTCAAGTAGATGTCTGGTGGAATGGTTTCCTTGCAGCACTAGAATGTTCCATATCTAGGCTGCAAGTCCTTTTCCCTGTACTTGAGTATCTTCATTTTGCTTCATTTGGAGATCCACTGATGAGCCGGGTGAATGCCACTGAATGTGATCCACTTCACATTCTGATTTAGAAACATCTTCATATGACATCATGTTTTATAAGTTCTTCTACTCAACTACTCCCCTGTAGTGATCACCACTTTGTAAAAATTTATGGGTTCTGGTTATTATTAGCCAATAACCCTAGTAACCTTTTTACTGCACGGGTTCAGTTTCCTTGTGCACTTCTTTGTGTTGTATAGTATATAGATTATACTTCAATAATAGTATGATGACTATTATCCGTAGTTGAGTATGAAATCTTATATTTTGGCCCAACGCTCAGCCAGTATTCCTGATTAAATACTTGTAATGTCATAATTGTAGGGATTCGTTCCCTTGTTCTGTCCAACCTGATCTTCATTGAGATACCCTGGTGACAGTCACTTCAGTACAACACACAGTCAGCAGCTATTCCCAATTGTGACTCCTTCTTCTTTAGATCCCAGCTCGGATCTTTACTCTTTTCTTTAAGAGTCTTCCAATTATTGCACACAGCAATAATATCCTTGAAAAGAATAGCACAATGGAAGCTGATGATAGTTTACTCATTAAACTAAATCCTGAATGAAAAATTTAGAACTATATAACTTTTTTTCTAGTATATACTCTCTTTTTTTCCTTTTTTATTATAGTGAACCCTAGGGAATTTTATTGTAGGGGATTCGGCTGTCTAACCCTCAGTTGACACCTCTTTGATGAAAGGCAGCCGTTACCATTAAATCACTCTTCCTTGTATCAGCAGCAATGTTCTTTATCCTGGCTAGGATTCCGTCATTGGACATCCTCAAGACCTCAAAGGGAAAGAGTCAGAAAACGTGTCCTCAAAGTTCTCCTCTTGATCCAAGCGAACCAACCATAATTGGCTAGAGACCTGCTTAGGTAATGGGGCTTATTACCCATTATGGCAGGTCACTTCACCAACCAGTTGATTCACTAGTTGCAGGCAGCATCACTCACCTCGCAACTCACTACTCATCCTCAATCAGTCATTGACGAAACCTGACAATCCCAATCAGTACACCTGATAGTTAATCACTATCAGATTCCCCTATTTCGTCAGCCACTCCACCTGATGAGATATTAAGTATTCATCCATATTGATCCCTGATGGATACGACCAGGTGAATATCCCAAAATCCCCCAAATGTAGTTTCTCCAAAATTTGGGCCAACCAATTTCCAATTCCATTTGCCTTAGGGAATTTTCCCCTAGCGACACCAGGTAATCTAGCAGACTGGGAATATGGGCAAAAATCCCAACAGCTACTTTAATCACGCCATAGTAACAGTAGCAGCCTCAGGTTCTGCCGCTGTTGTTTCTTATGGTTTTGTAGGGAGACCTGAATCCACTCTGGTGGCATGGGTTGACAAGCGCGCAGACAGGTCTCAAAACTTCTCCCATCAGGGGGAAAGAATCTCCAAAAGTAATGCCACATCCTGACGCCATAAAACATCCAAAATTGGGGACTAACCAGGAGGCCACTATAGTGATAACTCATTTTAGAAGAGAGAAGCAACGCTGTGATTATGGCAACTATGGCCAGTCATTGCTTAGACCATGGAACATGTCACCTGTTATCACCAGCTGGTAGAAAGAGAGTGTATTTTAAACTTAAAACTCCTCATAAACATTTGTTTATTAAAAAAGCAATAGAAAGATGACCAACAACTGTACCTATGGGGACGGTTGTCTTAAGTTTTGGGGCTTGGAAATAGATAATTTTGCATGAACTGAGGGTAGCACAATCCCATGAGATCCAGAGGAGTAACCTCTCAAAATTTTCATGACAACGGATCAATTTTTCCTGCCAGCCAACTTTTGCTCAAGTTTTGCCACCAAATTTTCCTCCAAACATGATTTTGCTTGGTGTATCGTTGACTCTTTGTTTGCAAAATGAGTGGATGCACCCATGGCCAGGAAAAATAGGGAGGTCCCATTGGGTACTAAACGGATTATATGCGCCTGAACCTTCTGGGTTTGGGCTTACCTTTTCTGGCGGATGAAAAAACGTTTGTAGGGTTTTTAACCTGAATGCACCACAGATGACTCAATTCCTTTAGACTAAAATTTATTTATAGTAACAGGCTCCTCATTGGGACCCACAATTATTAATTGGGAGAGACGCTCACCACTCCCCTGCTGGCGGTGGCCACCTACCGCTGCCACATCCAAAAACACTCCCAATTCTCTGCCTCAACCCTTGGGTGGTAAGGTAGGGGAAAGGGGGCAACTTTGAGGGGACACGCCATCAACCACATCTCGTCCACCACATGGGCTAAGTCGCCCTGGGCTTTAAAGGGATGGCCGCCTTCTCCACCCCATTATTCATGTAGAATAGATAGTCCTCATGGCTGAGGAGCAGGGGTGCTCCCCCAGACTTACATAGATATACTGGAGGGATTGACTGGAATTAGCCAAATACTTATACAATAAACAATCCATGAGTCCTTAGGGATGTCGCTTTTCTTTGCTAACCATAGATACTAACATGATACTTGGAATTCCAGTAGGTCACAGCCGCCAGCTTTTAAAGTATTCCAGAACATGCAAGCTACCATTAGAGCCTAAAAATGATTAGAATTTGCAGTTAAGGAAAAAATAACATGGAGGATAAGAAAAGATGTCAAGATCCTGTTATAAAAGTTTAGAAGATATGTTTTAGCATGCTCTAAGAACTATAATTCTAAAGCTTCTCACTGCAAGTTTAGTCCTATCTGCTTTAGGCCATACAAGTTAACGCATCAAATAAATCCTGTAGCTTATGATCTATCCTATCATGAAGGTCATTAGCACATTAAATAATTCACATCTATCAACTTAAGTTGTTAAAGGCATAGACCTAGAGAGATCCTTTAGTTAATATCCATTTCAAAATAAGATACCTAAATGAGGTTGAAAATTCTAGATAGCGAAATAATTCACGGTCAGCAGATTATCACATAAAAAAGAAAGACTATCCTATATAAGAAACCACTAGGCAAACATCAGAGAATTTTTCACTTCCCATAGAATCTTGCCGAGTTCTTTGGTTCAAAAGGGTTGATATAATGATACAGACTACACTAAATCATCACAATTATCTAGTTAGAAATTATGCTAATATACAATAGTATCTAAGAATAACACATCATTTACAAAAAATCTAACCTTTTTTATAGCCTCAAAGGATTGTTAAGATCTTATGCAGTTAAACAGAATCTTATATATACAACAAGTGATCTCGTAAGGCTAAATTTTTATAAAGAAGCTCTAATCAAATGAATAGTAGGCACAGCCTATAAATAAGGCCTCTAAAATAACGAGATTATCAGATGCTCAGAAATTCGCTAAATGTAAGAATACCTAGACTAAAGCATGAGTTAATCAGCCTATATATATAGGTTTCAGTTTTAATGAAAAACATTATTAAATTTTAGCCATTGGCAAATGCATGAAATATTACAATATATAAAAGGAGATTTTTAAGCAGTGCGAGATTCCTTGATCTCAAGTAATTGCAGAGTTAATGGAAACCAATATTGTCTTTAAATAGGCCTTCAGAATAGCGCTACATCTGAGAAAAGCTTACATTTTTTACATTTATCTGTCTTTCATGGCTAATAAGTTAGACTTAAAAAAGTCTAAGAAATTAACACGTTAGGTTTTATAAAAGAAAAAGAGGTTTATGTTGACCCCAATTCTGGCCTCTCAAGCATTTATAAATATTTTATTTAGAATTTACGTTTTTTAGCTAACGAATTTATTTAAACGCTTATTACACTAATTCACCATATTAAGAACCAGAAATGAACTCAGCTACCTTGTCCTGCCATTGTTCACAATCTCTTATAATCAAGGCTCAATACTGAGTTTGTGTATTGTACTAATAGTAGTGCAGGGGTTAATCAGCTCAAGTTATGGTAGTATATGAAAAACTGTTTTCTTTCTGTAGTGATCTCTCTTCTGTGAAAACTTAATAGTTAATCCTTCCCGATTTCTTCATTAGTTATTGTAAAGTTCCCATCTGCTACATTGGTCTCCTAAACTCTTTGCACTTACACCAAGAACATATTCCTGAAACTCATCTTTACATTCATATGCTGGGACATAGTACTCATGTCACAATGGGCGCCCGCCTATGGCAAATGGCATCTGAAGCTCTGAGATTACACATAAAATCTCTGACTTCTTTAGGTGAATGGATGACAAACAACTCAGACCACAGTCTAAAGCCCTCCAAAAGCACTACTGAAATTAAACTCTTATCTTTGAAGTAAGTAGGTGCCTGAGAATGCAAGCCTTTTTAAATAGGAGGTATGTCCTAGGACTAAGCCGCTGGTGACATGCAATTACACATGATGAGAAAGCCGTTCTAGCACTCTTGTACCAATGGAAAGCCAACTTTTCAGATCTAAGATTTTTGAACTTCTCTCCTACTAATGATTGTTGTGATTTCAGGGAGTCTGAAGGCTGGTTCTTTTTTATGAGGTAGACGGAGGAAAGGAGGATTTAACCAAAGTTGAATCAGAGGGACAAATAATGAATTGTTATAACTTGGCTAAAAGAGGCCAGAGGTTCCCAGAGAGCGATTATAATAGTCCCATTAGCTAGGGCTAAGTGGGTAGAGCCAGAAATCAGTAGGAACTTTAGTAAATAACTTAAATTAGGACTTAACCTAAAAAGGGCTAAAGGTCTGAGGAGAGAATGTGCTTTTACTGAAGAGCCTAAAAATGTAGAGCATAAAAAATTAGATTGGTTAAATGATTTGCACCTTAAATGGTTTAGTAAAATATGGCATAAGATAAAGGATAGAATGAATGATTGAAGCATACCCTTTTGGAACTGGGAACAATTAGGATTTACTATCATAGATTTTTTACAGGAAAAAGTTAAGTAGGTAACAGATAAAGGTACTCAAGAGATAAGGCGAAGTTAGGGATAAGGTGCAATGAAGCTAAAATAGGGATTCACTCCTTACGCAAAGTATAATAATTGAGATAGGAAGTATCATCCTGGTGTGAAGAGCGGTGTCCTTCCACATTGCAACGAAACAGTTGGGCAAAAGGGCCCAGGTGAGGGCCCAAAACATAAGAATGCTGCTGTGGTCAGCTCCTTCATTCGTTGGCTTGATGAATGATTATTGAGGTATCCTTGGAATATGGTAAGGGCGATGCTCACAAAGAGGAGAACAGTCTGTCCACCAGAGAGAGCGTACAGAGAGGCGACTGTTCTGTCAATGTCTGAGGAATAGTCCATTTTTTCGCTTGAATTTAGGGTTTTCCTCCAAAATCTAAATAAATAAATTTAAGATTTAAAATTTTATTTCCAAATTTGAGGTTTTTATTGTATATATTAGAAGACAAAGTTATCCTAGACACCTTCATCTTGTATTTATTTTAGGGAATGGGGGATATGTAGGAATTTGTTCCTATGGAGTCCGCGGGCAGTGGGCTATCTGCAGGCCTGTTTTGAGAACCTTGGCCCACAATATTCCCGTCTAGGCCTGTTCTAGACCGTTCGTTGGGTACCCCAGGCGTTAGAAAAATTTTCTGAATTTAATTTTATTTGTCAAGGGGAATCAAAGCTCAGCATTTCCACATTGACTTTTAATTAAAATCCCTAAAAAGTTTTCTGAAAACTTATAATTTGCTCAGCTGCTGCTCCCTTGACTCTTATTACTTCCAAAAATGACTTAATACAGCTTGGCAGCCCCTGATTTGTTGGGCTGCCCTTCGCCATTGCTCTTGATATCTTTAATTAGCAGTAATTTGGCCTAAAAGCTCCTGATTCGCTGAGATGCCCATTGCCGTGGTTCTCAGTGTTACTCCTTTAGCATAATTTGGCTTAGCAGCTCCTGATTCGCTGGGCTGCCCTTTGCCGTTGTCCTATTTATTTCTCATTTCAGCAGCTTTTGGTTGGCGGCCTTTGATTGGCATGCTTGCCATTTATGTTGGCCCTTGCCACCTCTGCTCCACATTTTATTCAATTTGTTGGCATCTGATTCGCCAGAATGCCATTTCCAAGGGTCGTTGCCCTCAAACCTTATGACTTTATTATCATTATCAATACTATTCTGATCCCTGATTCCCACTTTAGGGGGGTCAGGGCTATATGGCAGTCAGGCAGCGCCTTGACCATCCCATCATTCCCCTCCTAGGAGAGCCCCCTGCGCCCCCAGTATTCCTCCACATTCTGGGGACAGTTGGCGCAATCAGCAGCTGTTTTCCAGTAGGATTTTTTTATTGGTTAGCCAACCATTTTACCAAGTACCATTTCTTTTTGTGGGTAATCTTGGTATCCAGGATTTCCTCCACCTTGTACTCCACCTCTCTGGGGTTGTCTGACTGGACTTGCTCTGGCTTTGCTGGCTTTGAACCTTCAAATTTCTTGAGCTTTGAAACATGCAAAACTGGGTGTGCGCACAATCTTTCTGAAAATTCTAACTTGTACGCCACCTCATTCACCTGTCTGAGGATCTTGTAAGGTCTTAGTTTTCCAGGTCCAAACTTTTTACACTGTCCTGGGCGTGTGTAGTGCTTGGCATTTATTACAGTGTAACCCCCTCTTTGAGGGGTGGAGCCTCAGAGCAATGCACATCTGCCTTCCTCTTCTGAGCCTCCACCACTTTTTCCAGGTTGGCTCTCAATATCTTCAGATTTTCCCTCATTCCAGTCACTAAATCATCCACTATGGGGTTCGTTCCCCCAGAGTGTCCCTCCAATGTCCATGTGTGATTCCTGTGGTTTTTGAAAAAGGGTGACATACCAGTTGACAAGTGTGCCAGGTTGTTGTATGCAAACTGTGTAATTCAAAAGCCACTTGATCAAATGATTTTGTCATGTAGTGAGGTAGCACCATAGGTACTGATCAAGATTCTTAATTAACCCTTTCCGTCTGGCCATCCAATTGGGATTGTAAGCGGAGGAATGGCATGGTTATATCTTAAGATTTTCCAGGAGGTGATCTCAAAACCTAAAGATGAACTGTGGACCCCTGTCCAAGATAATCTCGTCTGGGAGTCCATGTCAGGCAAAGATCTCCCTCACAAAGATTTCCGCTATGTCCTTTGCCAAGACCTTAGAGGTGCATGGGAAGAACTCCACATATTTCATTAGTTGGTACACTACCAACATGACTGCCTCGTAGCCCTCCAATTTTGGGATCTTAATGATGAAATACATGCTAAGGGATGTCCACAGCATTTGTGCAATCAGCAGTGGTTTCAACTTCCCTGCAGGTTTGCTTCAAGATGGGTTTAATCAGGCACAGGTAAGGCAGCGCACTTATACCCTCTCACAGTTCCCGCTAGGCCTGGCCAGGAGTAATTTTGGCATATCTGCTCAATTGTTTTTTCCACATTGGGGTGTCCCGCCAGGGGGTGGTCATGACATAACTCCATTACCTCAGTTTAAAGCTTGCGTTTTGGGACCCATAGGCGATTGTGGTGCAGGATGAGGCCCCCCTCCTTCCTATAATTCTTGTAGATTTTGCCAAGATCCCCTCCCTCTATCTCTTTTCTGATCTTGTCCCCAATTTTTGTGTGTCGTTGGGCTGTCCAAATACTCTTTGTTAAGTTGGAGCATTCTTCCTGTATTGATGCAAACACCTGAGGAGGGAGCATTGTGGCCATAAAGAACACGTCCAGCTCCTCCTTTACAAAGGTCATTTTAGGGTCTCAGTTAAGTAGGTCTGGGAGTATGTTGCTCTCCACAGGCTTGTATTCTATCTTAAGTCATATTGCAACAGCTCTAGATGCCATCAGGCTTGTCTCTGGTTCATCCTACGAGGCTTTTATGGAACTCAAGGGCCCCGTGGTTGGTTCAGATTGTGAATGGGTGGCTCGTGTAAAACAAATAATGCTGCCACTCATCAAGTGCTGTGACGATCTCCATGAGTTCCTTGTCATAGATGGGATAGCTTTTTTCTGCCAGTAGCAACTTCCTGCTGAAGTAGCATACTGGGTGCTCCAAACCATCCTCCCCTGTCTGCAAGAGGATGCTTCAGTGGCGAAATTGGACAAATTGTCTCCACAATGAATGGTCGGTCAGCATCTGGGTACACTAGGACTGGCGCTGTGAGAAGGGCCTCCTTGATGGCCTGGAACGCCATCTCTTCTTCCCCTCTCCGTTGAAAAGGGACTTGCCCGTCAGTCAGGTAAGTGGGGCTGCTGTTTCAGAGAGGTCCTTAGTGATATCCTCAGGAAATTCACCACCCCTAAGAAACTGTGCACCCCATCTTATCCGTTGGCGCTTCCTACTCCTTCACCACTGTCAGCTTGTCCAGGAAGATGGACATTCCCTTTTCAAGTACAAAGTTGCTTAGCTAAGATACTGAGCCTTTGTAGAGCTAGCATTTAGTTGGCTTCAATCGCAGGTTAGCCTTGTCCAGCGCCCTGAAGACTTTGCTGACGTCCTCTGTGCACTCTCGCATAACTTGAAGACTGTTAGGATGTTGTCTATGTATGTTACACAGCATTTCCCAATCAAGTCGCCTAGTCATGGTTGATGGTCCTCTGGAAAACGTCTTGGGTGTTCTTAAGACCAAACGGCATGATCTTGTACTTCATATACCCCTAGGTGACACTTAAAGGCCATGTATTGTTGGTGCTCAGGTACCACTGGCACTTGGTTGAAGGCATCAACCAGGTCCAACTTTGAGAACACTTGGCTTCCAGTAATCATCTGAGAGATGCTCGCCATCAGCGGGATGGGATAGAGGTCCATTTTGGTTATGGCGTTCAAACAGTGGTAGTCAACACAGGGGCAGAACTCTCCATTGGTCTTGGGGACCAGGAGGATGATAGACAACACCGGTGATTTTAAAGCACAATCATCCCTCGCTTCAACATATCCTTTATGTACTGATCTAGGACTTCCATTGCTCTGGGGTTCAGTGGGTACACTGGGCTTCATTTTGGTAGCTCAGCGTACCCTTTGAACTTTAATGAGAGTGCAAAAGGGCCTTGTGGAGCACAGGTGGCGACAAAACTTCTCTGGAACAGGTGTTCATAATCTTTGAATTCCTCAGGTACTGTTTGGGATTCAACTGCAATGACCAAAATTACTCAAGATCGAGATTCAGTATCTCAGTTTAATGAAATTGTAAAATCCCTGTTGGAGATATCCGAATCTCAGATAGACCAATGATTAACTCTTTATAGTTATCAGCCTCCTCTGAAGGATGAGGCTAAGCAATCCAATGGGGTAAAACATCATACAAGAAGGTCAATCTCATCTAATAAGAACCTTATCAGATCTGACCATCACAAATATAATAATAATAATCATCAATATTGAGCATCTAATAGGAAAGATCTTACCTCAGGTGCAGCCCAAAAATCTTCATGAAGAACTACCAAATCTACACCTATAGATATCCCTCATTTCTAACTAATAAAGTACCTCTATTTTTGTCTTGTGTAGCTAAATTTTGGTCTATTTATAAAGAATTCTGTATTTCTGATTGGAATCTACTATAGCAACGGAACTAATAACTTTGTTGCACTTGTGTCTATCTTTTCTAGAGCCATGGAACTAATAATTTTGTAGCCTTCGTAGTGCCTGAAATTGTAATTTCTACTGAAATTCTAATACTGGTGCTCCCTGCCAGGTCTGCATCCAAGGCTACCTGATGAAAATATACTTTCATGATAATGAATATGTCTAGCGAGGAAAGCCCCTCTTCTGAGGAATCAAAGAGTATCATCTAATGGGTACACTTCAACAGGCAGGAGATGCCTTCCGCTAATATCAAAAAATCTTCAACTTCAAGCTTCTATGGACTTGGCCATTGAGGGCCCTGATCAAAATAACCATCTAATTCATGCTGCAGACGTAGATTAAACGGCCAAAGGCTTGATAAGTGAGGCTATCTAGCCTGGTGCCCGTCCTAATTGAAACTGAGCATATAAAGTTGCCACTAATATGATAGACTTATACAACAGAGCGGTGTTACAACATACAAAGTTGGTTTGTCTAGAACTGAGCAGTATCTCCAGCAGTACGTACATCCCTCTATTCATCACGTACTCCAGATTTTGGGGTTGCATCATCTTGAGATCCAACACCAGTTGACCCTGGCGCAACAATTTCATTCTCAGTTATACTCATTTTATGAGACGGCTTCTAACTTTGGTTGGGATAATTGGGAAGCCATACTCAATAATAGAAGGAAATCATCGATATATATAACCATTTGGTGAGAATTGATAAATGGATTTGTGGGGTGCATTGGCTAATAAGTATCTTAACAGATTAGCGATGTTGCTAATCCTATTCACCAAAGAATCACTACCCTTGAGGATGAGATTACTAGACAACAGGGAAAATTTCAGGCTCAACATGAGGAGCGCTTTGTTGAGCTCTAAGGGCTACTTTAACAACTTGTCTGAATTGTGGATACTAACAGAGAAGGTGAACCTGGCCCTGCTGGTCCTCCTGAACCTCCGGGACCACCTAGTTCTCCGTTGGTAACTCTGGGACCTCCTGGTGAATGAGGTCTTCAAGGTCCTGCGGGTCAACAAGGCCCACCTGGGCCTGCAGGTCGCGACGGTTCACAAGACCCCCTGGACCTCCTGGCTCCTCACTTCCAATGCACAATTATGAACCCTTGAGTCTATTAGTATCAAGAGTACAGGCGTTAAAAACCCAAATCTGAGCCATAGCTCAGGGGTGTTTCTTATCCTTGAAAGGCTTTCCAACTGACCCAGATTACTCTTTAACCAACTTATTGGATGGCGTTGATAATGCTCATTGTCTATGCGATGCTAACTAAACTATGCAAGAAACCCAGTTTGCAATTGTAAACGTTTCTAATGAACAGTTAACTTGCAAATGTGGAGTATTCAAGAACAAGCAGGAAGAGATGCTCACAGAAATTCTAGCTTAGTCAACCGCCTGAAAATGATCTTCGTGCATTAATGGATACAAAATTTACAGGATAACCTCAATCATTTAAGGCAACAAGTTGACCATTTTCCCATTAAAGCTCATATCCCAGATTCCGAACCTTCCAAAGCTGATCTGGTCATGGTATTGGGTGTACATGTCTTGAGCAATGAACCCACCACATTCAAACCTACCTTTAAGGATAAGTTTGAGCCAAAGTGAATGCAGCATCCATTCGTTTCTATTTGTATATGAACAAGCAATGGACGGGGTGATAGATCAACAGAAAGTTTAGCATATAACCTCTTGTCTAAGCCATTTCGCTCAAGAAATCATTGTTCCTTATCATAAGGTTTGCAATACGTGGACACAAGTGAAAACTGCCCTTATTAAGGAATTTGGGAGTGATCAGGTCCTATCTAGCCAAAAACAAGCCTTTATGAGCATCCAAATCAATAGAGGAGAGCCAATCCAAGATTTTGCTAAGGGATTCTATCATAAGGCCCAGACTCTTACTACTTGCGATCATATTACAGTAAATGATGCCATTTTGGCTGTGATGAGTGAATTTGCTTCTTATACTAAGTTACTACTGCATTTAAAAACATTTGAAAGAAATTTCAGACCTTTCTCGACATCAAAGAGGCGCTTATGGAGATTCCTAATGGTGTGGTACATCCAACCTCTGCTAGTAACCTTCAATATTATATCCTTGATTGCCTCCTAGACCCAAACCTAAACTAAAGAAGGAGCCATGCAACTATTGTGGTCTCATGGATCATATGTAATCTCAATGTTGGAAAAAAACAAGCGGAAGAGTCAAAAAGAGGAGTCAGCATGGGGCATGAGGCTCCCTATGATGACCTACCTCCTGTGCCTCAGTTGCAATCGTTTAACACTCCTAAAGTCTGTTATGTGATATCCGCTCCTGGTGAACTTGATTTCCTGATGAATTAGCCAAAAAAGATACCATTTCTTCTTATGCTTCTGTTTCTTCTTCTAATTCAACTCCACAGTTTAGTCCCTCAGTATTTTCAATACCACACTTGGCACTGATGTGACCCAGGTGGAAGCCATAGTGCACAAGGTGAAAGTTTGGCTATCATCGATACAGGATCTCCTATAAATATGATCTTGTCCAGACTTATGAGAAAAAATCAAAGTGGCGCCGGACTTAAACCATTCTCAAGACTATGGAACTGCTGGTCCTTCATACACTATTCTATAAGAGCTTATTCTTCCCTTCCAATGCGCTTTGGAAAGTTGGTTGTTTTGGCCCCTGCAGTAGTGTTGGACAACAACTGCTATGACTTTCTCTTGGGAACCAAATTTCTCATTGATTTTGATGTGATAATCAGTCTTAATGACAATTACCTTTCTTTAATTGGGTACCAATTACCTTTAATTTTACAAGATGTCCCCAATTGCAAAAAAAATCTCAAATGACGCGTTTGTTTAATGTAATATCTCACTTCTATCTCTCGTCTTGAGTACTGAATTTTGGGACTGAGGTCTATACTTCTGCCTCCGTCAGCTTGTGCCTCTGAAGGGATGCCTTTATATTCTAACAATTTATTTACTATTCCTCAAAAAGCTCAAGTCATAATTGACACTGTAGTATAAGTATTTGTACCCGCTGATCACGTATTAGAGATCTCTGGTAACAGAAACGTCTCTCATTTGGAGGCTTTAACCTGCCTCAGTATCCTTGATCCCACTTATGATGGGACTGTTTTAGTCTTACTAGCTAATCTCATCTCTTAACCTATAAAATTGAATCAAAATAACCCCATCGCTTATGTGCAGCCAACTCCTGTAAGTGAAATTTTATCCATCCCAGAATGTGGGGATTTTACATGTTTTAGGGTTGGAAGATCCCCTTTTTAATGCTATAGTTGACATCAAATTTATAGATTCACTCACTCCAGAACAACAGCATGAAGCTGAGGCTCTGATTGAAGAGTATTCAGATATATCTGCCAAAGGCACCGGAGATTTTGGGCTAATGAAAGAGGTGCAGCATTAGGTATAAACTGGGGATACTCCCCCTATTTGAGCTCAGCCTTATCACAAATCTAAAGTCAATGAGGCTCAGGTCTCAGAGGAATTGAAACAACTCCTCAATGCAGGACTACTAACGCCTTCTAAGAGTCTATGGGCTTCTCCTTTACTAATAATCCAGAAAAAGGATGGGGTCATAGAGTGGTTATGCACTATCATCAGTCAATGCTGTTACCCAAAAGGATTCTTATCCTCTACCTTGCATCGATTATTCATTGTGTAATGGACGAGTTTGTCTCATTTGTTACATTCCAATTCAGATTCAGATTTTCCGAATCTGAGTCAGATCGCTCTTAAAACATTTTTAACTTTGGTCATTTTGGGTGCTGGGTTGTGCCTCGCCCAAGTTTTAGATTAGGCTTGTGAGAGCCTAATCAATAACTTAAGTGAGGCCTATAAAGCGCTGCCTTTATATAGCACGCCTGCTCATTGCAAAGCTTACTTTGAAATTTTCACCCTAGCATTCCCTTCCTAGAGATCATTGTTGATTGTCCCTCAGACAAGCTCTGGTCTGTGGGCACCTTTGTTTTTATGTTCCTGAATAAAAATAAAGGATGTTTTGGGGTTACTATACCTCACGTACCTGTGGTCTTTTTTGAGTGTTTTGTTTCAAGGAAGCTTTCACGTGGCTGGGTTGGACCAGCCACGCAGAGGACTTACATAGCCAACTAGTAGTAGGTGAATGTTTGGCGCTGTTGGTGCCCCAAACCTCTCCCTAATCAGTTAGGCCACTTTTGTTGCTTGTTGGTGCACCAAACGGATATGTATATATTTGGAGGTCATAAGTGGGGGTTTTCTGGCCCGTTACACATCGAGACTATTGTCTGGATCTCGATTCTTCTCAGCTATGGACCTTGCGAGAGGCTATTGACAAAATGACCTGGCTCTGGAAGACCGTCAAAGTGCGCCTTAATCTCTAGTGAGGGGTTATTTTGAGCCTAATTGTATGCTTCAGGGGCTTTGTAATGCCCCTGCTACTTTCCAATAAGCCATGGATGGCTTATTTGGGGATTTGAAACTTTCTCTTGTTTTGGTATACTTAGATGATGTTACTGTTTTCTCTCACACTTTTAACGACGGTTGGCTCATCTAAAGGAAGTATTTGGTCAGATGCGTCATGCTTCACTTAAGCTAAAACCATCCAAGTGTTCTTTTTTCTAGATTGAGATGGAATTCTTAGGCCATAAAGTTAATTTTGATGTGATTTTACCCTTATCTAATAAGATACAAGTCTTTTCATACATACCTGTTCCTAAAAGTGTGCGTGATATTCAAGTGTTTTCAGGGATTGTTGGTTATTACTGACAATTCATCCCCCATTTTGCTGAGATTGCAAAGCTTTTAGTTTACTTATTGCACAAGGAAGTCCCTTTTGTATGGGAAGAATCGCAGCAGCAATCTTTCAATCTTTTGCGCCAAGCCTTAGTTAGTTCCCCAATTTTAGCCCATCCTGATTTTTCCAAACCATTTATCTTATTACCAATGCCAATAATATTGCTATTGGGGCCATTCTGGCTCAACATGATACCAATCTGATTGATCATCACATTGCTTACATAGTAAAACCCTTTCTAAGGCATAACAAATTATAGCGTTACCAAGAGGGAATGCCTCGTAGTCCTATCCACCATCAAGCATTTTTCCCTTACCTATATGGTAAAAATTTCACTATCATCACGGATCACGCTTCCTTGAAATGGTTACAACAGATGAAGGATCCTGATGGACGCTTAGCTAGATGGGCGTTAAAGCTCCAGAATTATGACTTTACAATTTAACATCACGCTTGAGCTATACACCAAAATGCTGATGGATTTTCTCAATTATCTATACTAATGTTATTCTCTGTTGAGGAGGATCATATCTATGTTATCTTTGGCAGACTTGAGCTCTGGTATCATAAATATAAGGACGTTATAGCAAAGCTACAATCCTTAACCAAAGATACTCAAGTTAAAGAAGGTTCCTTATACAAGAAGTTGGGATCTAGATGGTTGCCTTAAATTCAGCCCTCTGCGAGGACTGATACTATTATGGAGGCTCATCAAATTGTTGGGCATGGAGCTGTCGTTAAGACTTTACAGTGGGTGAAAGATCATTGTTACTGGGATAACATGCTGAAAACTGTACACGATGAGTTGGAGACTTGTATCACTTGCCAACAACAACGTGGTGGAGATCTGATGTACCAACACAAAATTGTGGGACCTTCAGAACCTTTTTCTACTATGAGTATCAATGTGGTGGGTCCTCTCCCTACTGCCACTTATGGATATCATTATATATTATATTATCTATTGACCATTTTATAAAATGGATTGAAGCTATCTCTGTTTCCACGGTCATCACTAAGGCTACTTCATCATTTTTTAACAAGTCCTCACCAGGCATGGTAGCTCAAAAGTTCTTTATCAGATAATGGGATTAACTTTATTTCTTAGGTGGTATCTGAGCTTACCAAATTAATGGGTACCTATCAGTCATTTACGTCCCCTTACAACCCTTCTACTAATGGTGCGGTTAAACAAGCAAATGGTACCCTTGTAGCCATTCTTTGAAAGATGGCCTCCAACAATCCAAGTAGATGGAATCTCTATTTACTTAGTGCGATGTTAGCCTCTAGTGTTAACTACCATCATATAATTGAAATGTCTCCTTTTAAGGCTCTTTATGGTCAGGATCCTATTCTACCCTCACATGTACAGCCTATACTTGATGATGCTACCCCACAAACTACTTATTTAGCTATGAGGAGACTAGCCGATTAATATATCTGAGTACAAGCTTTAGCTTTAAGTCCCCTTGCTGCTACCACCTTAAAAGAGGGAACTAGAATCAACGCTAGTAGACCTACGCTACCTGAATATCAAGTTAGGGATCTTGTACTCTTCTATCATCATAGACCTAAAGGAAGGATTCACAAACTTGACACCTTATGGACTGGTCCTTACTATATTTTATTTATCGTTGGGGTATTGAATACTCCATTGCAGCTATTGATACTGTTGCTGTTATCAATAGAGTTCATAGTAGGATTCTTCATAAGTATGTGCCCCAAGGCAAGATCTTGAGGGGGGAATCGTTGGGGATTCAACTGCAATGACCAAAATTACTCAAGATCGAGATTCAGTATCTCAGTTTAATGAAATTGTAAAATCCCTGTTGGAGATATCCGAATCTCAGATAGACTAATGATTAACTCTTTATAGTTATCAGCCTCCTCTGAAGGATGAGGCTAAGCAATCCAATGGGGCAAAACATCATACAAGAAGGTCAATCTCATCAAATAAGTACCTTATTAGATCTGACCATCACAAGTATAGCAATACTAATCAGCAATATTGGTCATCTAATAGGAAAGATCTTACCTCAGGTGCAGCCCGAAAATCTTCATGAAGAACTACCAAATATATCCCCTATAGATATCCCTCATTTCTAACTAATAAAGTACCTCTATTCTTGTTTTGTGTAGCTAAATTTTGGTCTATTCATACAAAATTCTGTATTACTGATTGGAATCAATTATACCAACGGAACTAATAACTTCGTTGCACTTGTGTCTATCTTTTCTAGAGCCAGGGGACTAATAATTTCGTAGCCTTTGCAGTGCCTTAACATCGTATTTACCAAAATTCCAATAGGTACCCTTTCAATCTCCATCCCTAGGTTCACAGAGTTCACGCCTGGCATACTCATGCCTAAGGTAAAGAATTCTAACGTCATAGGTTCTTGATCCTTATGATTAAGCGTCACCTAGCCCTCCTCCAGATCAAAGTTTGGGAGTACTTGTGTCACCATCCCATGCCCGGAAAGATGGGGTGGGGCAGGTTCCAGATAGCGCAAAAGTCTTCCCAGACGTGGTGGAGTCCCCGTTGAAGTTTTCTCTTGGGCTTGTTCTCCCATCACTCTGATGACTTGAAGGTGTCCACAAGAGTCACGGTATTTTTTCTTGCATTTTTACTTTCAATCTTTAGCTAACTCCTGGTCCAGAAAATTTCTTTAGCTCCAGTGTCCACTAGCGCTCACAGTTTTTCTAAACTAACCCCTTTTCCCTTCTCCTTTTGTTTCAGAGTGAGTGGAATAAACAGATAAAAGAAACCGTTCCTTTATTAAGTGAAGAAATGTGAGCGGGGGTCAGGCAAAGGTTTTAGGTGGGCTGTCCAAGCTGCTGGGAGCTATCGGTGCAGGAGCTGCAGGGCGTGGGGCAGTTTCACTGGAGCCCATGCTCTTGCTGCCCTACATGGTTTGAGATGGGCTCTGACTCTGCGTGTCATCTGCGGAATCTACCATGGTTCCTAGGCACAGAGGTCCTGTCTTAAGCCAAGGCTAGCTGGTTCTCTTCCTGGGAGGCAACAGTGACTTCTTCCTCCAAGGTTGCCCCCAGGCGGGTAGTGGCCATAGCCGTGAGGATGTCTAGGCGAAGATTCTGTCTAAAAATCCCTGTAAGCTGGGAAGGATTCACTTTCACAGCTTTGGTTAGGGGATGAATAGTTGAGCATAATCCTTGACGGCCATTCTCCCTTGGCTGAGGGCCAAGAGCGCTGATCAGGCGGCGTCATGAGAGTCATTTGGGGTGGCAGCTCTTTCAACCAAATGAAGGCAATCCTCCAGAGAGGTTGGAAGGGCCGGCTGGTTTTCCAAGAGATCAGAGAGCCAGATGGACAGCTTCTTTGCCAGGTCCACAATCACCTGGGTGATCTGGAGGGACACTGCTGCTGTCCCCCCAGTGGCTACAGTGAGGCGGGCCTTAATCTGACGTAAGAGAAGGTACAGTGCATTACACTCAAATCCTCCGGTGTCAGTGCTTGCTTAAACTTGGATGCAGCATTGACATGTTGGACATAAGCATTAGAGTTCCCTCGGGATGGGAGGAGGCGAGCGGCTTCCCTTAGCAGGAATAGGATGGAAAAGATAACCATCAGGAGAATGGTTGTGTGCTCATACCAAGCGGATAGGGCTCTCTCATATGATTTCCCCATCCCATCCCATAAAAAAAAGATGAGATAAAATGAACTTCGTCTAATGTGATTAATGGGGTTCTTCCACATTGCAACTAAACAGTTGGGCAAAAGGGCCCAGGTGAGGGCCCACAAACATGAGTGTGCTGCTGTGGGCAGGTCTTTCTTTTGTTAGCTTAATTAGTGATTATTGAGGTATCCTTGGAATATGGTAAGGGCGATGCTCACATATAGGAGACAGTCTGTCCATCATAGAGAGCTTACAGAGAGGCGACTGTTCTGTTTAAGTCTGAGGAATGGTCCATTTTTCGCTCAAAATCCAGGGTTTTCCTCCAAAATCTGAATAAATGATTTCTAAGATTTAAACTTTATTTTCCAAGTTTTGAGGTTTTTTTGTATATATTAGAAGAAAAAGTTGTCCTAAACACCTTTGTCTTGTTGTATTTATGTTAGGAATGGAGGATATGGGGTAATTTGTTCCCATAGAGTCTGTGGGCAGCAGTCTATCCGTGGGCCTATTAATAGAATCTTAGCCCCTGATATTCCCATCTAGGCCCGTTCTAAACCATTTGTTGGGTACCCCAGGCGGTATGAAAACATTTCCACATTTAATTTCATTTGTTGAGGATGAATCAGAGCTTAGCATTTCCACGTTGACTTTAGATTAGAATTCCTTAAAAGTTTTCTAGTGACTTCTGATTCACTCAGACGCTGCTCCCCTCGACTCTCATTACTTCCAAATTTGGCGTAATTCAGCTTGGTTGCCCCTGGTTTGCTGGGCTGCCCTTTGTCATTGCTCTCAATATGTTTGATTAGTGGCGGATTCAGCTTTGCAGCTCCTTATTTGATGAGCTTCCCATTGCCATCGGTTCTTGATTAACTTACTTTAGCATAATTTCTCTTGGCAGCCCCTGATTCACCGGGCTGCCCAATGCTGTTGTCCTCAGTATTTCTCATTTTAGCATATTTCTGGTTTGGCGGCATTTGATTTACCTGCTAGCCATTTACTTTGGCCTTTGCCACCTCCGCTCCAAAGCTAATATCTTTTTTGACATCTGATTCATCAGAATGCCATTTGCTAGGGTTATTGCCCTCAAACCCTACGACTTTTTATCAATATCAACTTTATTATGATCCCCAAACCTTGCCTTAGGGGGGTCAGGGCTATGTGACGGGCAGGCAGTGCCTTGACTGCCAAACCTGGAGTATAGATTTATGGAGCACTTTAATGATGTTTTCCTTGAGTTCATTCATCAGGGAATTTAATGAGAATATTTAGGCTTGGTTTATTGCTAAATAACTTAAAATTAATGATATTTTCAGGCCTTTGTCCTGATAAAGCATTGATCGCTAAATTATTATAACAATCATAAGTTGAGATTTCCAAAAGTAATAAATAAGTTGGAAGCCCCAATTTGAGGCTTTATCCATATTATCAAGAATCCTGATAGAGCAACCTCCAAGCCTTGACCAGGAGTGACAATCTTAGTTTCCAGGGTTAATTTTTTTCATAGTCCTAGAACTCAGAGTTAGTTTGGATATAACATCTTGAGGTCTTTAAGATAAACTTTACCCCCAGTGAGCATGAAGAGAGTTGGTGTGGGAAGTTGGTGATGCGGAAATTCTTTTATAGGTTATAATATCATTCTTAAAAAATCTTAATCTTGAAGAGGCGGGGATTCCTAAATTTTTTAATTCACAACCTTGGAATGCAACCTTAGTTTCAGAATTAGGATGGAAAAGCTGAGAATTAGGGTAAAAGGCAGTCAGTTTAGGCTTAGTCCAAAAGAGTTTGGTGTTACAATTCTAAAAGTAACATGTTCTTGCCAATACAGTCAATAGCACTAGCTTGAGAGATGAGGTATACAAGGGCAGATGAACGTAGGCAGCATTCTAACATTTCTGGTGGATGGGAGCAATGACAAAGGAGAGGGGTACTGGAGCAAACAAAATGGAAAAGTTGCATAAAGCTGATGTGTAGATTTCTTCAATTGGCCCTTTTTTTGATCTCAATAAGCTTCTTTAGGGATGTGGAAGGGATTCATCGCAGAGAGAAACCTCAGCACCTACCTCAAGAACTTTAAGGATTAGTTTAAAGTCTATAAAAGGCTTGGAAATGGAGCAAACAGTCATCTCATTTGGGTAGTCATTGAGGACAAGTGTGACGGTTGAGGTTTTCCGTAACATCACATTGCACTGACCTTTGATAAGACTTGACAAGGTAGTATGGAATAAGGAGGGGGTGAGGGAGCATTAATCCTGGTTAGACCCCAGAATGGGATTGAGACTGAGACAGGACAGCGGTTAGAACTTGCGTCAGGCCTGGGGCCAAACCAGATGGTTTTGAATTAGGAGACTTCTAGGTTAAGGTTGGATTTGAATCAGAACTGGATTGGGTCCTGGGTTTAGTGGCTCAGCCAGCACGGAATTCAATCCAGCCTAGAACGTAGGGATTTTGCTTATGGCATATTTTAGAGGACATAGTGTCAAGCATCATGGAGGAGTCTGAACTATGCTTTCAGCAGAGAGCTATAAGTAAAGGGATTTGGGAACTGGAGGTTTCATTAGTTCCGTTTTCTATCAACTTGAATATTATATATCCAATAAAGCCGTTCTAAGCCTTATCTATATTACTGATGTCTTTCAAGGTTTATAATGGTATATCTAGTCTAACAGCGGCCATGTTTTGCCTTTACAAACAGGAGGTGGACTTTGAGAGCGAGTTTGGGAAGTCTATTGCCTCCTTTTACACCTTGTCTTGGAGTCAGAGGGCGTGTTGCTTGGGTAAGCATACTCACAACTGTCCTACAAGGGATGTTCATCAATGGCTCCTGTAGCACACGCACTAGAATAATGGTCTCAGGAGCCTTATCCTCCTTTTGATCGTTGACTTGGTTCCTGTTTTCTGATTGATTCATGGTTCATTTGTTGAGCCAGAGCGTTACAATAGGCTTATGGATGGTGGACTGTCTAAGCTTGTTGCTGTTGATCTTGAGGAAATTTTGATCAGTAGCAGCGCTATCAAATTTGATGGAGGTAAAGCACTCAGTGGTGAGAGGAGAGCATGAGGTTAAAGATGAGGAGATAAAGGCAGCTAAATTTACTAAAAAAATTAGTTATTAAAGGGAAAAGTGGAGATTATTTGGCAGGTAGGTGAATTCAGGAGAATTTGAGCACAGCTTCTTATTAAAAATTCAGGGTTGTCAGGTGGCAGCTTTTTCAAATATTCTCTGCCATAGGCAGGAAAACTTAAATCAATAGTAAAATAATAATATTACTAAATAAATAAACAGTTTAGAATAAATTAATGTAGTAGAACATTGTGATTTGACCTTGAAGGCACTTAGCTCGACTGGCCTGAGAAAATTAGGGGAATTTCTATAGCCTTGGCAGAGGAAAATCAAATTTGGCACCAATACATTTAATTCAGTTGGCCTATTTGAGCAGCTGTAATTCTCAGCATTGGGAATCAAAGTGACAGAGAAGTCATTTGGTTCAGCAAAATTGTTTGTATTGTCAAAATGCTTTGTCTTGTCAAAAAAAACTTATGATTTTATTAGACTTAGCTTTATAACATCCAATTCTGGCTTTACCAGGCCTGACTTAAATTGACTTGTTTATTTTTTCAGACATAGGGAAATAATGAACAAAGATTTTCTGGATTTGTGTCAATCTCTGAACTTAATCATCTAAAGTCAATTCAATAATTACTTGGATTTCATAAAAATGTACTTCAGCCAACTGATCATTTACAGAGCTCTTGCATTCTTTTTTAAGCTGAGCTCTCAGGATTTTCATGCAGCACAATATGCTAGTTTACATTTTTGTTCTTTTAAAAATGAGCTGGTAGGTCAATTTGATTGCACGGGTTTCCTCAAAGATAGATTTCTCCAGGTTGTTGCGGAGCGCTTGAATAGATTCTTCATATTTAGAATCACATCTTTATAAGTTTATGCATCTTTGGGGCTAAGCTCATAAGTAATATCTATGTCCTCAAAAGATGTTTGGTAGAGCTTTGATATTTTAGGGAAATTTTATTCAAAGGGGAGCGTATTAAGCTCTGGTTGCTTCTATGAATGGACTTTCAGAAATCATCAGTTTTGTTGGGACTTCAGGGAGTTTGAAGGCTGGTTTTTTATGAGGTAGGCGACAGAAAGGAGGACTATTAAAGGTTGATTCAGAGGTCATATAACGAATAGTTGAAACTTGGCTATAGAGAGGCCAGAGGTCCCAAAGAGAGAGTTCAACTTAATCCCATTAGCTAAGGCTAAGCAGTCTGAGCCAGAAAGCAGTAGGGATTTCCAGTGAACAACTGAATGGGCTTTAACATAAACAGGGTCAGAGGTCCCAAGAGAGAAAAGTACTTTTACTGAAAAGCAAATAAAGGTAGAGTGTAAAAAGTTTTTTATTGGATAAATGATTTGCACTGTAAATAGTGCTAGTAAAAGATGGGATAAAATAAGGGATATAAGAAATAATGTTGCATACATGTTAGAACTGGGAACATATCAGGGTTTACTATCCTAGATTCTTTACAAGATAAAGGGAAGCAGGCAACAAATAAAGGTATTCATGAGTAAGGCGAAGTTGAAGATAAAGTGCGTTAAAACTGAAATATGGATTCGCTCCTTACAGCAAAGAATATTAGTTAAGATAGGCTGTATTAATCTGGAGTATCAATTAGTGGAGAGCTTTGATTGCTTTTTATCCTGAGTTCACTCACCATGGAATTTAATAAGATTAATTGGGCTTAGTCAATGCTAATAACATGGAATTGATAGTATTTTCAGGCCTTGGCCTGACAAAAAATTATTTTAAAAATAATTTTAATGGGTGTATATTGAGATTGCCCAAAGTAATAAATAAGTTAGAAGCCCCAAGTCAAGGTTTCATTCATATTATATAGATTCTTGACAATATGGATTGACCAAAAGACACTCTGAGACGTCTTTATCCAGCACTCTTAAAGGGTTTCCACTACACTATGGCGAGTCCTGAACTGCCCCTACAGGACATGAGAGTGAACTGGCCCATTATTGCTCCTCAAGCGCTGATCATGCTGTGCTGATCCCATGTACTTCCCTCTTCATCAGTTCTTTACATGCTATGAATAGCATATTATGGCCAAATATCTATAAGCTCTTCCAAGAACAGACAATAATTAAGAATCCAGTACAAGACCAGATGTTTTCACATACCTTACAGGATATAATAATCACTTTGGGTCCTGGAAAATGCCACTACTTTTTTTGGACCTTCTACAACTCCTACCTGCAAAAGGCCTTTGGAGCTTAAGTGTGGACTGTTTTTAAGTACTTCATCACCTTAAGGTCCACCTTAAATATGGCATGAAGACCTGTACCATGTCGTTAGCCCTACCTATATAAGTAGAAGGTGAAGTTTGACTTTGACATACACATCTTATCCTTTATATTGACACTTCCAGTCTTTCCTTTAATCGTCTCTAGCCCTGAAAAGCTCCTAGCATATTTGAAAGAAATTTTGACGCCTCCCCCTTTGGATGATAGCATCTAGTCACAAAATATTAAACTAAAATTTGATCAAAATGAGAAATATTTGAAGAACAATGATAATATTTAAGAGTTATAAGGGACAAAAAATTATTATATCAGTCAGATACATATTAAATCATAGCTTCACCTGATCTAGATGATTATGAGCTAATAATATAAATCTGTCATAAAATCTCAACTTATAATTAGATAAGAGAAAGATGAAAAACTATTAGAGCAATATAAAAATCTAGACATATGACAAGTTATATATAAAATAGTTCAAGGTCCAAATAGCAAACACAATAGGATTCTGAAGTTCTTAAAATTTAAAACAACTTCTCTCTCGATTCTCCCACTTTTGGTCAACTATTACTATTATTCAGTAAAACAATTATACTCATTATTGACCCCTCCAATTAACCTATCTCAATGTTCTCTATGCCTGCTGTCCCCTATGGGGCAGTGGTGCAACACATCCTAATGTTTTTCAGCCATTGCCAAAACGTTCCCAGGCTGACTCTTCTAGTCCCCCCAACTCTTTGGTTACCTAGTACACCTAATGACTTAGCTTTTCATCTCACTAGAACCTGGGAAGTGCCTCTTTACCCCTTGTGCTCCCCTGATGCAACATGCGACTCAGCCATCAGGTTGAATATACTAGTTGTTCCAATGTTCAGATGAAGCAATAATCAAATTGGCCCAGACCGTTATGAATCCTAATGTCTTCATCAGATTCCGCCCCTTTAAAGATATTTTGATATCATCTTCTCAAGTGAAGTAGAAGCTTCATTGGCAGCTCCCATTCCCCTGGTATCAAGGGCACTCTCTCCTAAACAATTGTACCTGGTTTCCACTAACACACTCCTGTGGTTCAGTTCGTGGGTCTCCCTACCCACCTCCCACATGAGGTTTTACATGAATAAATTTCTTGACAGATTGACAGAAATATGTTCCAATACCATACTGAAACTCATGGTTCCCAATAGAGCCACCTGCTTTGTGGGCCCTCAAGACTTTTCAACTATATACCCAGAATTAATGAAAACTTAACTTTACAATACCCCTAATACCATTATTCCTTCTTCCCCTGACCATCTTTTCTGGACTTAATTCATTAAGGGCTCACCATCTGCACTGCCTGCTTCAAACTGGACCTTTAAAATGACACTTTACTTCCATTGGCCAAGCCACGGCTAACAAACTCAACTCCTCTTAAGATGACCCCATTTCTAACCTGAGTAATTTTTCAGATGGGGCACATTCCTCCCTCCTCCTCCCCCCAAGGTGGCAGCTGCAACTAGCCACTAATTCAGCAGATTATCCCTCTCACCAATCCTCTTACCTGAACCAGAAAATCAGGGGTCATAATGGACCCTATCCAATTCTAAAAAACGTACCCAGCCACCCACTCCAGCCCACCCATATGCCAATAACCCAATAAGATTCAACCAAAAACCATAGGATTACTTGGAGGAGAATAATTGAGTGGGTGACATATTCCCAAATAGGAGTGGGTTGGGTCTCCGCCCTTTGAAACGTACCTCAATTCCAGTTATGTAGCCAAATTCCCACCTTGTTATTATGCACCTCATCCTGAAGCTGCCTCATTCCAAAGTGACTACCAACTAGCTTAAGAGGCAGTTGCCTCCACTAAATGTTTCACAGTCCATAAAGACATTATGAAATCAGTTGCAGTAATGGCCGCAGGCCTGCTACCTCCTGTTCTCCCTTGCACCATATGTCAAGAGGGTGTCTATAACTCTCCAAAACCCAGCGTGGTGGTGCTCAGTGCACAAGACCATTGCAAGGGAACTATTAGTCATCGTTATAATAATAAAAATAGCCCAGCAGATAAAGCTGGAGCTAAGAAGACGTAGGTCGAGGGTGTTGAGCGCTGTGAAAATAATTAATGATTCAAACATGCTTTAGAACTTGGCAGTGGCCCAAAGAGCTGTTCCTAACTGAGTATGGTACGAAGGTAGAGTGCACTAGTGACCAGATTTGGAGGGAACCTGGTGGGACCAGTGGTGTAACTGAGGCTGTAATGATATTAAATAAAATAAATTGGCTAACATGTTGCAAGACCTTCTTAAAGAGGTTCGTGAACAGGTGCGCCTAAGTCCACATATGAAAAAAACGTAAAATGGCTATGGGGTTTGTTTTGGAAGATGACCTATGAGAAACATTGGTCTTGAGCAAACATATCTAAACAATTTTGGTGAAATTCTGGGTTGGCGGAAGTGGTCTCAAGCCTTGGTGCACCAATAGGCGCACGCTTCCATATAAAAGGGTAGCAAACTTCGAAATGGACCTCATTTGAGTGATTGATTGAAGTTGTACCTGACCCAAGCTTGTAATTTAATAAATGAAATGGGTTTCAAACCCCCATTTCCCAATTAACTGGAATGTACCATCGTCATTAATTAAATAGCTCATCCTTTTTAACATATGAGCAGAAACAAGGGGCTGGGCATTTAGCACCTCACTTGTACCAACATGGGCATATTTAGCTTGTACCCAACGTTGGTCCAAGGTGTGCTTGAGGTCAGGAAGGGCCTGAAGTTTAACCTTCTGGACCTCCTTCGCACAGCCTTGTCCTTGTGGTTAATTCTTTCTATTAAGTCATGTAAACATGACATTATACTCCCCAAGCACAGAAAAAGAGCAACTCTGCTACTATCAGGTGGCAAGAACAGAGCTCTAAAAGATTGTGGTGGTCGCAGAGTCTGGTCCAAAGAATTGCATCACCTGCAACAATATTGCCAACATTTTTATCCTTCCTAAAGTACGCCTTGTGGCTGAGAAAGTCCTTACCAACTACATATCCACCATCATCATTACATCCATCAAGGTGCAAGTGCCACTCTGCTACCTCAACCTCCATTTTTTACGATGTGCACATGCCTACGCTCTTGGCTTTATGCCATTAACTGTCTCTTTTGGATGAGGACAATGAGCCTCCTGTTACCACTTCACCCCTTTAGCATGGTCCTATAGCAGTTTGAACTTCATACTTGGTTTGTTTTAATTTGTCTGTTCTTGCATCAGTTTAAGTGGATCCATCCCTCTTATCTTGATTTTATATTTTAATTTTGTTTAGCTCTTTTTTAGATTAGGTAATGTCCGTCCCCTGGTTGTATTACTTTGAATAAATCAGGATTTAAATAAAGATCAGGGAACTAAATGATTCTTATTTTTTGTTTATATTATTTCTCTTATCTAAGATAGAGTAAATAAGCAGCACTTTATAAGTTTTGATGTTTGTTTATATTAATCTTATTTACTTTCCAGACCACTAAGAAACATGAGCTATATAGCAAGTATGTCCAAGCTAATGCCTTACTCCCCAAAATATATAATAATTTATATTTTTTGTTCAAAAAAAGTAATCTTTAAAATTATTATAATAACATGGACATAATGTTTTCAAAAGGTGTCACACTGCGCATATTTTGGCTCTCTGGTCAAAAAGTGGTTTTTACTATCAAATACATACATGAAACTGGTAAGAAACTTTGCATCAAATAGGTGATACAACTTGACTTAAATGATAAACTAATTGAGATATGAATAATAATGGTAAAATTATTGTTGCAATTTCAAAAAGTATTCTTGATATAAAAGAATACTCTCTGAAGAAAAAATTAACTATTTCATGATGTGGGGTGTTTAGTTTTATATTTGAAGATGCTTCAAAATACTAGCACCTTTGACAGATTGTAAAGAGTAAAGTATACTATGGGAAAAATGTAGCTTTACATATATAAGCTAAAATTAGATCTTTTGAGGTTATAAAAATCTTCTCACAAACTATCCTTTAAGAATAAATAAGATTATATGGTAGAGAGAATTACTTCATTATTTAGAAAAGTATTTGCTGCTGTAAAAATGTCTGCATACCACTTGAAAGCCAAGAATAAAAGTATCTATTAGAAGGAAAGAAATTTATTGAAACCTTCAGCACAACACTATAGTTACAAGGTCAATAAATTAAAATATTAGTCAATAGAATAAGCAGAAGTATATATAATGTAAATAAGCAATATAAGCTAAATTTTAAGAGCACCAACTGTATATTCTAGAAAAGTGTGAACAAGGTATAACGAAGGCATATGGGTAGCATAAGTATCATTTAACAAATTTGAATTTCATCTAGCTAAATATTTTATCAATTTTAGAAAACATCTGGTAGAAAATGACCGCATTCCATATAGGCTGGCGTTAACTTGTTATGTGTTACATAAATTAAGCTTATTTTAGAATGGTTTTGATGTTTTTATCAAATTTTATTTGTCTTAAATCTGAGGGTAAGCAGATTACAAACATAAGAATGCCCTGATAATAATAGTGCCTTTTAAAACAGTTGATCTTTGAAAGTTTGGCCTTGACTTTTATTGTAACTATGTAAAGGCAATAAGATTTACTAGTGGAATCCTGGCGATCTTTGTTCCCGTTGGTGCTGGTAACACAGGATTTTATCTTCGCAGAGGGGGAGTATTCACAACCTTAATAACTGTGTTGGATTTGTATGAAAGAAATAATTAAACCAAAAATAAATCTTTGTTTTATAAAATATTTATTAATATAAGAATTTGGGGTAAAAAGTGATCCCCATTATAATGCTGACCTCTAGTATTTTTAGGTCAACTGGGGCTAAAATGAGAAGGGCGTCAGAAATCAGAATAGGCAGAAAGTTAATCAATTTAGATAAATGATAAAGTGGTCAATTAGGACTCTCAAACATCATTCACCTTGACAAGGTTTCTATTGTGGGTGTTGGGTCATCCACCAGGATTATATAACCTTCAGCAACATTTTAATGTATTATAGCCAATCAGCCATATGTGAGTACTCTTATTTCATCCGATTACCAGAGTTCTTAATTACTGATTGGCTGGTATATCTGCACCTCTTTAAACTCCCTTCAAGTCAATAAATAGTGGTGGTTTTCCCTTAAGTGGTAGCACTGAATTGGCAGCGGTTTTTGTGAGGACTTCCCAAGGAGTTGCTCTATTCCTCTGAGGGTTTGGGATAGATAAGTGCTACAGTCCAAGTAATCTGAACGGTGATTATGAGCAAACATATTAATTTGACATAAAGGATTCCTCTGAGAATTGAATTGGAGGTTTTTTGCCATAATTATTAAATTTACCACAGAAACATTATTCTCACATGTTCAAACATTTTATATTCTGACAATACCCCCTTCAAGTATGTTGGGTGGAGAATAGGTGCGTAAGAAACGCTCATGGACTCAGTTATTACTAATTCTAAAAGCAAGGGACTTGATATAATATTCATCACCTCTATTATAGTTAATAACTAGTGGTCCTTCCCAAATGGATCTAAGCTTCTCGTTTCTAGAATTGATGTGTTTGTGATAATATAATATCAAGTCAGATACTTGGAAGGAGGGGAGAGGAACCAGAGCTCATTTGCTGCTTGGCCTTCTTTAGTGACCGTCTTGGCCAAGTTAGTCATGGCCTCAGCTTGTAGTTAGATAATGTTCTTAGTTAACTCTTTCATGGCTTAAACTGGCTCAGTTCTGTCAGTAAAAAATATCTTTTGCTAGTAGAGCTTGTAATCCAGGTTCTCAACAATATAAAATGTGAAATGGAAACATCTAGAGGATCTGGTGATAACTAATATGGTAAGCCATGAGAGCACTAGGCAGATACTGAACCCAATGTAGAGGGTATAAGTTGACATTTTCTGCAGTATGAATACCCAAGTTTTATTTTCTATTTATATTTACCATTATTAGATAGGTTATTGTGAGCCAAAAAGAGCTGTTGTGTTCCATGGAGGTAGCTAAAATCTTGAGCACTCTAGAGGTGAAGTTCCCTCCTATAATGATCAAAACATAGTCTCTAATCGCCATCTTGTCTTTGGTTCAACACTGATCTTTGACGTCAAATACATTTCTAACGCAAGGTAGACTCTCAAAGTAAGTGTTAATGCCTCCTGCAACTAACCAATTAAACCTTGGATAAGGGAAACTCAAAGCAAGGAAAAAGAAAAAATGGTTTAAGCAAGTTAGCGAGCCGCAGAATTAACTTTACTTGTTTATTATAAAATAAAAGCCCACTTTAGAGCAGATCCTGATAATCTAAGACGCCATGAGTACACCAAATAAAAAGCATGATAATCAGGGGAAATTAAGCCTAAAACCCAAGTTTTTGTTCATGTGACAAAAACTTGATGCATCACGGCCCGCCATAAGACAAGTTAAGGGTGGTCTTAAAGCCACAGGAGTAACCCAGCTTGGGGTAGAAACTCTAGAAAAGAGAAAATTCCAAACGAGGTTTGAATTGAGCGGCTTGACCTTTAAAGTCGCCCTTCCCAGGGAGCCTCTTCAACACCATTCTTTAACCTCTTGCAAGCCTAAAGAATGGCATGAGCGAGGCGCAGCCCAGCGTATAAACCCAACCAACAACGAAAAATCTTTTTTAATAATTTGACTCAGAATTCATAAAAATCTGATCTGAGTCAAAATGAAATGAACGAATTAATCCCATTTATTACACCTCCATTGTCGCAGAGGAGCACTTGGGGACATCCATGGCGAGTGAAGATATTCTGATGAAGGAAAGTGGCGGTAGCTTTAGCAGTTTGGGCATGAAGAACCACAGCTTTGTTCCATTTAAATAATATGATTAATATCTACTAGGATTATTGATATTAACCAGTGGTCTGGGTTAGAGGAACAGCTACATCTAGGCTAATCATGTGGAAGGTTTTAAGCGTAATAGGTTGATATTGATACTTAGTCTTGAAGGAGCTTGCTTTTTACAGATTATACTGGCATCCAAGACTTCAATAATGGATTCCATAACTCCCTCCCAGTAGTACTTTTCTTTAACCTACTCATAGGGTTTTTGTACTCCGCCATGCCCCATGATGGAATGGACCTTCATGATCACTGGTACTCACTCTGAAGGCTTAAGATAAGAAAGCCAATGATCCCCTATTTGTTTATATAATTTCCCACTCTCCACCTTTGTGTTGCAGAAGTATCTAGCTAACAGCCTCTGTAAAGATTCAACCTCATCATTCCAAGCATTTGGGGTCCTAAAGAGTCATGCAATCTCTTCACTTCACTGTTATCTAGATGAAGGACTAACAACTGAGTTAACTCATTTACATTTATGTGGCGAGTTCCAGCTTGGTGCTCAATTGTTGTATCATAAGGCTGAAGCTTCAAGGCACAATAAGCCAACCTCCCATTGACATCCTTCATACGTTGTAAATACTTTAAAGAGGCGTGGTTGGTAATTACTTTAAAGTAAATTCCATATAGGGAAGGGCATTAGTATCTCATATTAAGGAGGACAGCAAGGCACTTATTATCTGTGACGCTATAGTTATTTTCAGCTTTCAAAAGCTCCTGCTGAAGTAGGGCACAGGATTATCAACACCGTGCTCATCCAAATTGGGCCAGGATGGCTCCAACGGCGTATTCAGAGGCGATAATAAACAGAATGAAGGTTTTACCATAGTCTGGGTGGCATAGGATAGGCCTTTGTTGCAGCAACTTTTAAAAACGTCAAAAATACGACCTTTTGTTAAGCACCCCAATATAAAGGGGTGTTTTAGTACAAGTTGCTTACAATTGGTTCACTAAACTAGGCGAAATTAGGAATAATTGATGATAATATCTCATCATGTCCAGAAACACCTGTTTATTGAGATGGGTTTGGTCCGCGCAGGCTTTGGTTATAGCCTCAATCTTATCTTGTAGGGATTGAATCCTTTTTTGATATGACGTGTCCAAGGAAATCCAGTTTCTTCTGGAAAATATACATTTCGCGGGCTTCAGCTTAATGTTAGACGCCCACAAGCATTGGAAAACTACCTTTAGATTGGTGAGATGCTCATTGGAAAGTTTTGGAAAAGATTATGGTATCAACAAGATAGACAATCAAACAACTCAGCTTAAGATTCTGTAAAATGTGATTCATTGCCCGTTGATAGGTTGCAGGTGCATTGCACAACTCTTGAGGTAGCGAGTAGGTTGAACAGGCCTTCACTGCAGATAAGAGCACTCTTCTCTTGGCCTTGTGGCAAAAGGTTCATTTTCCAGTATCCACTGGGCAAGTCCATAGCGGAGAAAAACTAGGATCCAGAGGGTTGAGCCAGGGCGTCATTGATACATGAAATATGGTAGCTATCCTTTTTTAAATTTGATCACTTTTCTTTAGTCCATAACTACACAATGACCTCCATTTTCTTCTTTATAAGCAAAGAGGGGACGACCAAGGGCTTTGTGAAGGCACTAGCAACCCATCATCCAGTAGCTGTTTAAGCTCCATCTCATCTGGAGCTCCTCAACTTTTAATTTCTGATATGGTTTGAATCAGATAGTACAGGCATCACCCACATCAGTGGTATGGCTCCAATCCTTCATGTGCCCATAATTGGTATCAGAATTAGAGAAGATGTCACTAAAAGCCTCCATTAACATGTGGACTTTTGTAAGCACATATGGGTTACTTCATCAAAGTTATGAACGTTAGGCAAGATACATAATAACTTGTCATTATGTAAGCATATTATGACATAGACTGATGCAGTGAACCTTTTTATATTTAATTGGGATCAGTAGGCTTTTTCAATCTTTTGATGTTTTTACATGATAATGTCCTTGCTGGTAAGATTCTCCAGTAGGATATTGATAGGTTGATGGTAAACTGGGTCTAGTATGCCTGGAAATACTCAAGGTCCTAAAGGACTTATTACATCAATACTTTTAAAGTACAATAAGCATTTTTGTGGTATTTGCAGGGTAATCTTGGTGTCAATCACTCTTTGTTCAGAAGACTTAGTAAATATCTTTTCTGAGGCATAAAAATGAATGCTTTCTAGAACGTCCACTGATTTGGGCAAATTCTTTGTGTTGAGCCCTGCCGTCATATAGTTTAAAGATAATGTGTAGGAGTGGTGCTCAACTGAACAAGAGTATCCTTTTTTGAGTTCGTTATTGGTTAAAACTGGGTGACTCTGATAATTAAAAAGCAAGAAGTCATGATTCAAATTGATGATCCCGTCATACTCAAGCATAAATTGGTTAAAATGAGAATATCATACGTATTACTAGCTAAGGCCACAGCTGAGGTTGACAGAAAAAGCTTCCTAAACCTAATGAGCAAGGAGGTGTATGCTCCAATGGCGCAAGTGCTGTCAGGTCCTGCAGTTCCACACTCTTGGGTGTAACCCAAGTCGAGAGCCAAGTCTAATTTTCTTAATAAATTTAAAGTAAACAACGTTCACTGGAGATCCATTGTCAAGGATAGCCATGACCCGTACTTTGTTGATCATGACCTCCACCTTGGTTGGGGGAGAGAGCTAGCACTTCCTTAAGATGGAATGTAGAAGCAAGTCATTGGTGTAAGGAGAGTGTCTATAACTCTCCAGTTCCCAGCGTGGTGGTGCTTGGTGCACAGGCCCAACGCCAGGGAACTAGCTGTTAGTGCCAGAGGGATTAGAGCCCAGCAAAGGGTGATGGAGCAATAACCGCTGAGGCATAATATTGCGAAACCTATAATAAAACCCCATAGAAGAATGACGCGGTGCACATATCAGATGGGGTTAGGCGGCCCAGGTTGGAGGGATCCTGGGCAGACACATGGTGCACGAGGGGAAAGCATAATGGTACTTTCAATGGCAAGGGTAACTGAATGTGAGACCTCCTCAAAGTGGTTCATGCACAGGAGCATTTTGGGATATCATAAATTAAAAAATGACTTAAAATGGGGGATAGGTTATTCAGGAAGTCAACCAACAAGGAATGTTGGTCAGGGGAAAATGTATTCAAGCTCAGATGGGAAAATTGGGGTTATGCCACAGTGGGCCCAAGCAGTGACTCGCCAATAGGGCAATACTTCCATCTGAGTTAGTAAAATAGGCTGAAACTGACTTCACTCGAGTTATTGACTGAAGTTGGATTTTACCCAAGCGCGTTATTTCATAGCAGGAACAGGTTTTGAACCCTTGTTCTGAAACTAAGCGAACTGAACATCCACCTTAATTTGGTAAATAGTTCGTTTTAACACTTGGGCTGCCATCAGGGGCTGGGCGTTTGGCGCACCACTGGTCCCAACCTGGGCATATTTTTCCCAGACCCAGTGTTGGTCCATGGTGTTCTTCAGGTCAGGAAGGGCCTGAAACTTCACCTTCTGGGCCTCCAGGCACCCATCCTTTTCTTTGGGGTTGATCTCCACTATTATGTCATGTTCACATGACAATTGGGCGGCTGCAGGGTATGTGTCTTAAATAGACGTACAGTATGAACCCGCTGAGTGGATCAGATCAGAGAGGCAATGAGATGATCAGCATCGATGGCAGTATCAATAACCTCAGAGCACCTCAGCACTTGACAAAGATAAGTTCCGCTGGGTATCAGGGCCATATCAACTCTTTCAGGGCTCAACTGATCTGGTATCCCCACTTCAACTGGGGCTCCTAGGACATAATACCCAACATCTTCACAACCTCCTTTAGATTTGTCATCCATGATGATATCTATGCACGTCAGGGCTCCATAGGAAGGAGAGTAAGGTCAAGGCTTCCCTTGTTAAAGGAGATGTCCTTTTGGCGCTCCTCTACTCTTTTAGCTTTTAGAGAAGGCGTTGTAAAATCAACAACTCTGGATTTGCGCTCTTGAATAGCGGGTTTTGGCTGCCTCATATATCAGTTTTTGAGCTATGTTTGGCTAGGGTGGTGAGTATATAAGAGGCGTCCTAGAAGGACGTGAAAATTGAACTGTTTCAAGAGGCTGCTTGGAGGAGGGTGGAGCGAGGAAAAGTGGTAGCTGACAGAACAAGGCAAACTTTGTGGGGCAGAGTATGGAGGGGAGCACGCCCAGTCACCACTAATATACTCTGTCTAACCTTAAGTGACAGTGGAACATATAGTTTGAGCTGCACTAAGGGGCCAGGTTCCCCAAGAGAGACACCCATAAGAGAGGCTAAAGGAGTCATGGCGTTACCTTTCCTCTGGACTCCTGACGCAAGTTTAAGTTCATAAAGATTGGCTACTGCTAACAGACCCCCCATTGATATTCATCCGTTCTGGAAGGAGCGTTTTACTGAAGAGATGTCATCACCAAGAAGGGGTGAGAAGCCAATCCAGATAAGATGGCAGCAACGGCGTCGTCATGAGGTAATTTTTTTAGCAAGTACTAGTGAATGGCTTTCACTTAGATTTGATCAACTAAAAAAACAATAATTTTCCCTTTTTAAATGCTAAGGCACATAAAGGCCTGTTTTCTCCTTCGTAAATTTGCACTGATCCAAATTTGTCAATAAGGGTTTCCTTACCCTCCACCCAGGTGTTGATGGTGGAATATTTGGAACTATTACCTCTTGAGCCATGCGACTCAAGCAAGGTAGGATAGATTTGATTTTCTGATGGTTGGTTTTCCCTTACATAACAGAAAACAAAGACAAATTGGAATGAGGCAATGCTACTGTCAGCATCTGAAGATCACTCGCTTGGAAGTTATTATCCTGCACATCTATTTGGGCTGAAGTTCTGATTTTTGATCCTTGATAGTGCCTATAGTTTATGGTATTCAAGCCATCTATTAACTCACTAGGCCTATTAAATTTGCCTTGACTCTTCTGGCTGATTTTGGCATAATTTTTCCTTTATAATTGGGAACTTCATCCAAGGCAGGATTATATAAAAAACTGGGGATTCAGTCCTTCCAGTTTGTCAACACTTCTCTAAGGTTGGGATTTGGGATAGAAAACTAGGAAAAGGATAAAATAAAATTTTACTTTTTATAGAAGCTATTTATTAAAAAATGGTTATTAAGCCAGTCACTGGTATTTCTACCTCTAGGGCATCTCCTGGCCACATCCAGCACAAAATTTCAACAGCTATTTTGCCACTCAGTTTGGCCTACGACTGAACCTTTTCTTAGGTTCATTGGTGGAAATACTCTCAAAATTGGGAGTATTTCAGGTACAAAAATTGTGATAAAAGCATGCAAAGTTGTCCTAATATCTACAGGATTTCAGTTTCAACATACTGCTGATGAGACACACCTTCTGTGATATTTTGGCCTCAATTGAAGAAAATGACGCACCCCTAATTGGAATGTTGGCAGGCCTCTTCCTCAATAGCCTCAAGTAACCCCCTTCAGGCGGTCCATGTAAGTGCTATTATGCCAATTACACATATCGACATACAAATTTCACCCTCAGGTGGAAAATTGATAACGTTGTTCATTTGTTTAATTGTCCATGGGACTTTTAAACATAACTTCAGGTAGTCCCTGAATTATTTCATATACAATTGAAAGGTTTGTGTTTTGATAATTAGGACCAATTGCCAAGATTTGATGCATCAGAATTGGCCATAATATGCGAGCATATTTGGGCTGAGTGACTGATAAATTACTCGATCAAAATGTTGTTAAGAAATTGGTCCAATCTGATGGTTATTGAGTGTTTATTTTTGAGTCAACCACCAGAATCTGATATTTCCACCCTCTTGACTCAAACATAAGCCCTAAAATTCTGATTAGCCTATGTTGGTATTTTCTTATTGGTCTGAACGCCTGACGAGAATATTAGTTTTTTCTATTTGGTAACTTCAGCCAGACCAGCCAATGGGTCTGAAAAATGATGGGCTGAATGCCAGTCAAATCTGAAGTTGGATCCCCTCCCCAACCTCAAGTACAAACTAAAAACTAATTAGTATAGAACTATAAGTATTTTTTTGTTTTTTGAGTTTTGATTTTTTTTGTATTTTTATGCTTTTATGTTTTTATGTTTTTTAACTTTTTCTTTTTTTAATTGGCCCACTTATTAAACCTTATAAGGAATTTTGCATGGACTCGATTGTATATATGGCTGGTCCTAATATCCTTGATGGTGTATAGGAACTTAGATGTTTCCCAATCACTTCAAATGGGCCAACCCAAGTGTGATCTAACTTTTGCATTCAGCCCGATCCAAGGGTGCTGTAAAATAGAACTTCGTTGCTAACTTCAAATTCAGCCAGTGGGTAGTGATTCTCTAAGTCCTTTTGATGTCAGGCCTTTTTCCCTATTAAAATTGGTGCTGCCCAGGGATTTTTTATAAAGGGCTAGCATGCTGTGATCGAGGAGTTCCTTAATCTCCTTGGATACTGCTTCTTCTGATGATTTTGAGCGTCTAATTGGGCATACTTGAATAATTTTATGACCTCCAGTATCATTTTGTGGGTGACCCCATTAGCACAACCCAGGTTGAAATCATCTTATGCAGATATTTCTCAATATTTCAAGAATAACTCCTAAGCTTGGCCTTCCTTGGAGTTGGTCAGGTTGCTTAAATCAGCCATAGGGACAACATTATTTATGCTTAGTTGGTCCTTATTGGGAGGCCTTAATTTGACAAAAGTTCTGAACTCATTGAATGAGTGAATTTTCGTGGTAGGGAACAGATGCATAAAATTTGATTATTTGATGTTTTTTGATGAAAAATGGGCCAATTTTGCAGGTTTTCACACAAGATATGTATTTCTCCGTGGCCCAGAAAGGATAAAACTAGGGGCAATGTTTAGTTCGCATTGAGATTTAGACCACTGTTGATATATTTCATCATAAAATTCTTCCAGGATATTGATTGTTAGTCCCATCAGGACGATTACTTGTTCTCCAGATGGTATAGTGATGGTCTGCTTCAATTGAAGTGGAATGCCATTTGACTCATCAATATTAGTGGGAAGTGGTTTTATCTTTGACTGAGCTTTGGAATACTCAAATTGGGATGACTCCATCGTTGTAGGCCAGATTTATGAATAGGCCAGGTTTCTTTTTCTCAACTGCTTTATCCCTGTTATAGTAAAGTGGAATAGTCTGGCCAAGAATGGTGAGAGTATTGTCCTTATGATTGGTAACAACTCCATATCTTCTTATGAAATCAGTCATGATTAGGATATCATAGTTGGTATTTGGCAACGCTATGGCAGGTGCCATTACTACAATGGATCCAAATCGGAGTGGTAGGGTACTGTAGGCACCCAACGATTTGGTGGTATGCGCTCCAGCGGTTCCATATTCCTGGCAGTGAGCAACATTGGGCGCAATTTTAAGTTTTTAACCAATTTTGTACTGACTATATTGATAGGAGCACCACTATCAACAATGGCCCAAACTTGCACTTTGTTCACTGCTATGTCCACATAAGTACATCCAGAGTAGTTTTCAGAAGTATTTATTGTGTAAATGCAGTGGCTGCTGCCTGATTTCAGGTGTGATTTCAGACTTGAGAAAATATCTGGGAAGTTATCTGCTAAGGTCTTCATGGGAATGGCTACTTGAACGTTGCTAAGTTTAGGCAGGTCAGTCAAACATCTGGGTTGGAGGTCTAAACCCTGGTCAATAATCTGCTTTGCGTAGGGTTTTGATACTTCAGTTTGGGCTTCCTTGGTAATTTTTAAGGGTCTATTTGCTTTTGTTGTGGCTCAGGTAGTGACCATCATGACATCATTAGTCACGATATGATGGAGGTTATCTTTAACAACATCTTCGGCCCTAAAGAGCTCATCAGGATCAGGTGGAACGGTTTGAAAATCGGTGGAGTTAGAGCATTCCGCCTCTACTCCACTTGCTCTTTTCTCGCCTCACTGTCACTGTTAATTTTCAGAGCAAAGTTGACACCAGGCTTTTTTTTGGACCATCTGTAGCATTGATTACCAAAGTGCCCTATTTGCCCACATTTGTAGCATATAATCTGCCCTGTTTGCTGTTTTTGCTCAAATTTTTTTTTGTATTTTGGAAATTTTTCCCCTTATCAGACATCGTGTTGTTTCTTGGGCCCAAAAATTGAGATTTTTGCTGATCTTTAGCCCGATTAGGTGTGTTGAAATTACGGGAACAGCTTCTCAAGTAATCTGTGAGCTCTTGGATTTCCAAGCTTCCATTGAATGCAGGAAACATGACATTGTGCAGTTCATGGAAGGACATAATCGCGTGCTCCAATGCAATCTTGGCGTCAAACTTATCTATTGCATTGCACCCACGCAGAACTTGTGCCTCATGGAAGAATTTATCCACAAAGTTCTTATTAGTCTCATTCTGTTTGAATCTAATATTAAGAAGCTCTCTATTTTTGGGTTTCTAGTTTCTCAAGCCCTCCAAACTGTTTTGTTATAGCAATTTTGGCATCCATGTATGACTAATCGTCACCCAAATAGGGCATAACGAGGTCACAGCTATGTACATAAAGTGAGTTAATCAGTGCCAATCCTTTTGCATGGTCTGATGCTCCTCTCATTGCTTATTCAAACAATTTGAGAAAGTAGTGAACGTTTTCATTCTTATCAAACTTTGGTAAATTCATGGCTTGAAGTCATATCGCCATATTTTGGGCATAGGGGTTGTACTTCTTCTTAGCGTCTTGGTGTATCATCGCCCATAATTGGCCCTCTTTCCCGTTGAGTAGTATCCATAGTCGGGATTGATGCTAGGACTCTAGGCATAGAAAGGATGTTTAAAATATCAGATTCTGCATTGGTGTCAACGTCCAATGATTCAATTTCATGATATTGCTCCAAACTACTAAATTCTGACGCCTGAATTCGGCCCTTAGTTACTTTCCCAGGCTGTTTTTTGGCCAGATAAGCGGAGCTTTTTCATACTTCTCTTTTTTAAAGTTGGGCGAGCATTGGCAGTCTTGCTTTTTGAGGGATTCAAATTTTTTTAAGGTTGTTGTACTCCTCTTTGAATAAAGCTAGATTGGTTGTTAAGCTTTTTATATCTTTGTCCAAACTATCTCCTCGGGAATTTACAGTTGATAGATGCATACTGAGCTCCCAATTTTCCTGAGTAATTTCAGTATTTCTAGCCTTCAATCTTGACACCACAGTCCAAAGTTTAGAAAGTTCATCTTTGATCTGAGCATCTTTTTCGTCCCTATTTGAGATGGCTGACTTCGCTGCAAGGTCCTCAAAGTTTAAGTTGATAGTTTCCAGTTTGTCCTAAACATACTCTTCAATTCATCAACTTTTACACATAACTCCAGATGATTTCTTTGGCCCACAGTGGCGTATGGTAAGTCATTCTGATTGAGACAATAGGTAATCTGAATGGCCTTCCAGCTTTCAACAGCGGTTATTCATAGTTTGTACCCATTCTTGTGTAATACATGGTGGGCCAGAACTTCTGAAGCTATTTTTGGGGACTTCTTCGCTAAGAAGCTCCTTGAGGGTGTTTAATCTCCCATGAGCTTCATTGGTAAGTCCCATATTATCAACAATTGCCTTTTGGACTTCAGCAAAGCTGGAATTTAGCTTGCCCAGTAGGGCATTTCAGGAAGATTGTTCCTCCCCTTGCACACGGTAGATTTCCGTGATTTCCAGATTTTGTCTAGCAATTATTCGCTGGATATGCTTAATTGAGGGTTGAACAAAGTTAACCAGGATTTCATTAGTTGCTTGAATGTCGGTGAGACGTTTGGCAAGGGATGCCATGGTAGCATTGCGGTACTTCATATATATCTCCATCTTAAGTTCCTGATCCTTAAGATAGTAGAACAGGCCAAAGGAGGGATCGATTTGTGAAGTATCAATCCTAAAACCCTGATATAGGGTTTCCAGCATAGCTTATACGCTTTCAGATGTAAGATCAATTGGGCTGGTTGCATCTGCATGAGCTCCCCCACTGTGATAAAATCCTTGGAGTAGGAAGTACCCGCTTCAGAGCTATGGCGGCTAGTACTAAAATAATATGAGATTTCCTTATCGCTGGTTTCCATCTCGTTGTCTTTATCTCATCTGGCTGATTCTGCTAGGAATTGGTCATGGGAATTCATTTTGAGAGTGTTACCAGTTTTGAGTGAGCACCAGTTGTCAAAATCTGAGGATCACTCGCTTGGAAGTTATTATCCTGCACATCTATTTGGGCTGAAGTTCTGATTTTTGATCCTTGATAGTGCCTATAGTTTATGGGATTCAAGCCATCTATTAACTCACTAGGCCTATTAAATTTGCCTTGACTCTTCTGGCTGATTTTGGCATAATTTTTCCTTTATAATTGGGAACTTCATCCAAGGCAGGATTATATAAAAACTGGGGATTCAGTCCTTCCAGTTTGTCAACACTTCTCTAAGTTTGGGATTCGGGATAAAAAACCAGGAAAAGGATAAAATAAATATTACTTTTAATAGAAGCTATTTATTAGCTAATGGTCATTAGGCCAGGTGCCGGTATTTATATCTCTAGGGAATCTCCTGGCCACTTCCAGCACAAAATTTCAATAGCTATTTTGCCACTCAGTTCGGCCTACAACTGAAACCTTTTCTTTAGGCTCATTAATGGCAAAATACTCTCAAAATCAGGAGGATTTCAAGTAGAAAATTGCGATAAAAGTATGCAAAGTTGTCCTAATATCTACAGGATTTCAGTTTCAACATACTGCTGATGAGACACACCTTCTGTGATATTTTGGCCTCAATTGAAGAAAGTGACGCACCCCTAATTGGAATGTTGGCAGGCCTCTTCCTCAATAGCCTTAAGTAACCCCCTTCAGGCGGTCCACATAAGTGCTATTGTGCCAAATTACGCGTATCAACATAAAAATTTCACCCTCAGGCGTAAAATTGATAACGTTGTTCATTTGTTTAATTGTCCATGGGACTTTTAAACGTAACTTTGGGTCAACCCCAAATTATTTTTTATACAATTGAATGGTTTGCGCTTCAATAATCAGGACCAATTGCCGATATTTGATGCATCAGAAGTGGCCATAATATGCGAGTGTATATGGGCCAAGCGCCTGATAAGTTACTCAATCAAAATGTCGTTGAGATAATTGGCTCAAGTTGTATAATTGCAATAGGCGTTAGCTCAAGCGTTGAAAGGATAATTGCCCAATCTGATGGTTGTCAAAGGTTTATTTTTGAGTCAACCACCAGAATCTGACAACTACCCTCACCTGGGGTAAACTTGTCTTTGAAGGGGGTTTTGGGACATCAGGAACAGCCCCACGAGAGGCTTGGAAAGGGCGCTATTCAAATGTTTTAAGATGAGACAAAGCACTGGCTAACCGCTGTTCCAAAGTAACTATCTGTGGTTCAGTCTCAGAGGGGATGGCGAGAGGGTTACTCATCCTACGCCAACATTTTAATTTAATGATTGTGGTGTACAGGCTCCCCTGTGGTAAACACCACTTTTTGGTAACCTGGAGTTATTTGGGCTCGCTGGTGCTGGTAGCACAGGATTTTAACAATCTTCATAGAGGGGGTAGTATTCACATACTCAATAAACTGTGTTGGTTTTGTATGGAGGAATAACTAAACCACAAATAAAACTTGGATATACACGATTTTTATGAATACAAATCTGGGGTAAAAAGCGATCCTACATTATAATGTTGACCTCCTAGTAAATAAGGTCAAACGGGGGCTAAAAATGAGAAGGACTTGGAATTCAGAATAGGAGGAAATTCACTCAATATAGATAAATGATAAAGTGGTTAATCATGACTCTCAAACATTTTTTCACCTTGATGAGTTGTTGGATTTTTGCCCACCTTTACCAGCAATCTAAATTACCATGGGTTGCAGGAGATAATTCCCTATGGCGAGTAATTTGGATCTCAATTGGCCCTAATTGGGGTTATTAAGGTTTGTGGAATTTTAGGTAATTCTTCAGGATCAGATCCGTAGGGGATTAATCTAAGTAAATGCTTAATATCTCATCAGACAGAGTTGTTGACAAAACGGGGGCATCTGATAGTTTATCAATGATTAACGATCAGGTGTATCAATTGAGATTGTCAGGTTTCATCACCTATCAATTGGGAATTTAAGATGCAAGTTGCGAGGTGTGTGATGCAACCTGCAACTACAAATTAATAAGTTGGTTCATGACCTGTCATAATGGGTAACAAGTCCCATTACCTAAGAATATCACTCACCAAATATGGTTAGTTCTCTGGGATTGAGTAGAAAACATTAGGGACACGTTTTCTGACTCTTTCATTTTAGGTCTTGAGTATGTCCTATGAAGGAATCTTAACCAGGATGGGGAAGACCATCGCTGGTGAGATGACAAACGGAAATTTTAATGGCAACGGCGGCCATTCCCATGGCTGAGGCGCCAACTGAGAGTTGAGCGCCAAATTCCCTCTATAAATTCCCCCAATAATTCACAATAAAAAAGGAGTTAATAGCAGAAATCATTATTGGTTTTAGTTCTATTCATCTTCAGGAAATTATTGCTTGTGTGCTTTAATTGGGGACTCATTAGTAGGATAAAAATGTAAGCATCAAGGATCCTTTTGAAGAGATGCTGAGCTTATATGGGAATTGCTGTGGACTCCGCAAGGCAAGAGGAAAGGCCATAAACTAGGGATCTGAGTGTGGTTCAAGTTAAGTGGATGAGGGTATAAATCCCTACTGAAGACATCAAGTTTATTTGTGGAGAAAAGCTGGTCAAGCGTTGAACCAGAACTGTTATCTATTCAACTATAAATAACTTCATACCATTATTAATCAACTATCATCTAACACCTGACAATGAAAAGCATGCATACATCGAACATGTGCAGTTATCAATCAGGGGTTATCATTCATGAACAAGAAATGAAGCCCCTAAATTTTAGCAATTGGTTCTCACTACAGGGGGTAGTTGAGTAGGATGCACTAGTACAAGATGTCATATAAGGATGAGTTAAGAAAACTTTGAATGGAGTTGGCAACCATCAACAATAACGCCAAATATCTGTCAATTATTAAAAATTTACTGTTATTGGAGGAGAAAGTTACCAATATTGAAAGAGGAGTCAAAGATGTCTCTAATTTCAGCAATGAGTTGCTAGGAAATGTAATTTCAATAAAAAAAAGGAAGTAGATCTAGTTAGAAAAAGTTTTAATTTTGAAAACTGAGCGTGTAGTAGATCACGTTTGATTACAAGCATTCAGCGCAAACATATAGCGTCTGATGAAGAAGGTCAAAGAGTTAAAGTCTCATAAATGTGAATGTGAGCCCTATGCGGCGACTGACGCCGAAGAAAGGACCCCAAGAACTCCAGTTGGGAAGTTGACTATTCTACAAGATATACCAACCACATTCACAGCCATTTTGGAGATGACTCCCAAAATCACTCCTCAAGTCAGTCAAGTAGCCAAACCAAGAGTGGTGGCTAGAGAAATTTTGAAGGAATCTAGAGCTATGCAGAAATTACTCACATTACAATAAGATAACGCCCCTGCTTTGTGAGATTTTTCAATTTGTCAGTACTATGGGTACAGCAATTGTCAATAAGATTTGATGTTGATGAATTGTTTAGACACCAATTGTCAGAAATTAGTTTTACCCCATCTAGATATAACAGCTGGGCATACTCAGTGGCCAAGGAGGCCATAATGAAAGAATTTGGAAGTCCCACATGTATGCCAAAGCGCAAACAAAAATTCATGGGAATTCAATTCCAGAAGGATGAATCCTTGGCGAATTTTGCTGATCATTTTTACCAAGAATTTGCAGATTTTAGGTCGGAGCAAAAGCACTGGATAATTTTTACGCACAGATTGAGTTGCAAGCTGCCTTTTAGCCATATCAAGACCTATATCAAATGATGTCATCCATTTTTGCAATGTAGATTACCACCTCGCAGATGGTGGATCATTTGAAGATATTAAGAGCTACATTTGATGCTCCTGATAGAAGCTTCAAACCAAGTCCAGGGCAAAATTCAAATCCTATGAAGTTGACTGAGAGCGCAAATGAGCCCAATAATTAAAATGTGCTTGGAAATTAGCCCAAGGAGTTCAAGCGGATTGATAAGAAGTACAAACGCTTTTTTAGTGCGGAGGAAAAGGACACTTCGCTGTTCAATAAAAAAGATAAAGGAACAGATCAATGTAGTCCAAGCTAAAGAGTCCAAATCTGCACAGGAGTTGGGAAAAGGGTCTGCGGCCTAGATGTGGAATAGTCTAGAGCTGCAAATAAACCAGTTTTTCCCAATATCTTTCATGAATAAATTGATATTTTTAATCTGTTTGTCAATGATGACATAAAGGATTAACTATATCAAGTAGTCAATTTGGATGTTAACTCAGTAACCAGATCCAGAGCAAAGGAAATTGGCCCCAATATAATTGAGAAAATTGCTTGTCTTTAGGCGCAAAAACTAATTGACAAGATTTGAGCTGCAGAGAATCTGGAAGAATTGACTGAGGTCAAATCAAATGAAGCAAACCTGTCTATCTCCCTTAGTGCAATCAAGTAATTGTTTTCTGATCTATCAGAACAAATTATTTGCACCCTCAATTTGGCGAATAATGATTTTTACACTCAGTAAATATGATTTTACAATACTTTGAGCGTATGTATGTTGATATACTGGCTAATCGAGTACAGGTACAAATGATAGTTGACAGTGGAGCGCCTATCAATATTGTCTTGGCCAAGCTGATGAAGAAGATGAGAATCTTGCCTAATCTAGAACACAAGAAATAATATGGTACAGCTGGGCTGAATACCACCATCTCCTGTGGAGCGTATAGCACTCTGCCACTCTGATTTGGATCTTTAGTGGTATCCGCCCTAGCAATAGTTTTGGCCAACCATGACTATGATATTCTTATTGGGACAGAGTTTCTACGGAAGTATGGAGATAAACACAGCTTCAAATATAATATGTTGATTATATTGGGTCAGATGTTACCATTAGTTTATCAGAAAGATGGGGAAGCTCCACTGAAAAGGAGGAATGATTTCATCAATCTGATCTACAATGACGGCATTGTCCTGATTTGTTACCAATTAGTTGGCCAAAAGTGACAAGAAATGGCAAAGGAAATCCTGGAAAATTGGGGAATTCTGTTGAGGATTAAGAGTTCTAGAACAATACTGCTGGTATTACAGATCATAGTTGGTATGGGAACGACATTGGTGATGCCTGAGCTCCTGTATGGAGGAGTCAGAAGCCCCTTGAAGAAGTCCAGAGTAGAGCCTTGGGTTGCTCCTGTAATAATTATGCCTGGCCATTTAGAAATTCAAGTTCTCCTGGCAAATTTGAGTGAAAATAAATAAAGATTGAGAAGAATCAAGTCTTTATATATGTTTATCTAATCCCAACAGTTAAATTGAGAAAATTCTACGATTTTGGGACCCTCAATGAGATGGGATTACTGGCAGGGGTGACCAAAAGCATCAATCTATTGGTGAATTGAGAGCACCTTGCTGATCTGATGGACAGACAGCAGGAGGAGGTGCAGAAATTATTTGACAATCATTGGGAAGTATTCACCCAGGACAACCATGATTTGGGATGTGCAAGGAATGTAATTCACAAAGTCAACACCGGGAAAAATTTGCTGATAAGGATGAGACCAATTCAATGGTTGAAGGCAGCTGAAGCAGATGTGAAAGAAAAGATCAGCAAACTAGTGAAGCATGGTCTTCTAGTTCTGTTGTCAAGTCTCTTGGCGAGCCCTATCCTGATTGTGAAGAAGAAGGATGACTCTAATTGGGTAGTGATTGATTATTGGAGCTGAATAAGTTAATAAAGAGGATTCATATCCGCTACCATGAATTGATGATACATTAGATTTAATGGAAAAAGATAAGTATTTCTCCGTGATGGATCTAATATTGGGATATTAGCAAATTTGATTTGCCAATGGAAGACCAAAAGAAATGTACAATCATTACTGTGTAGGGCTGTATCAACTGACGAGGATGCCCCTAGGTCTATGTAATGCACCTGCGATGTTCCAGAGGTCCATGGACACTATCTTAAATGAGCTGAAGATGTCATGCATCCTGGTGTACTTGGACGATATAGATGTGTTAATTAAACTTTTACTGATCACTACACCACTTGGAAGAAGTCCTTAAGAGACTGTATGTGGCTAACCTGAAGATGAAGCTGAGGAAGTGTCACTTCTACAATAAAGAGTTGTAATATCTGGGATTCGTTATCAACTCTAGTGTACTGCAGCTGCAAACCCAGAAAAGTGAGGCCATAGAGCGAATGGGTGTACCAAAAATTGTCCAAGATATCCAAGTGCTCCTTAAAATGGTCGGATACTATCAAAGATTCATATGAGATTTTGCAAGAATCACCGAGCCCCTCTTTTCATATTCTGAATGATCCAGAAAAAGATTCGATTGGAATGAAGAGGCCTAGAGTTTTTCAATGAATAATGCCATTATTTGATAGATTCTCTAATATTGAAATACCTGAATTTTGATTGAGAATCTATAATACAGACTAATGCTTTATTAGCGGCGATTGGCGCCATCCTGAGCCAACTAGATGGACTTGGGGATGAACATCCAGTAGCGTATGTGAGCTGGACACTCTAAGATGAGAGGTATTATACCATGACAAAGCGTGAATGTATTGCGGTAAACTACACATGTAAATAGTTCTAGGTGTAATTTTATGGAATGCATTTTAAAGTGGTGATGGACACTCCTTGCTGCGTTGGCTACACAATTCAAGAGAAACAGAAGGACGACTGGCCTGATGGGCATTGAAGCTACATTCTTTTAATTATGAGATAGTCCACTGAGCTGGAGCTTCTCATCATAATGCAGATTGCTTATTAAGATTATCAATGGTCCAAGTGTTATACCAGCAAGCGGATGAGCTTTCAGAGAATGGAGAAAGGAGAAATTGTAAATAGGCCCAAGAAATCCAAGTTTCACTTCCAAAACATTGGAAAACACCAAGACCACAGATGGACAAGTTTTCAAGATTATCAACGGGAAATGATTACTATTTCCAAAACTGTTGGAATGAGCAGCTATTATTCAAGCTGTGCATAAGGTTGTTGGGCATGGAGGCCTAAGGACATTGACCAATCACATTTTCCAGTACTTATAAGTCCTATGGACCAGCCCCTACAACTGGATAGGGAGCAGCATCCCTTTCGGACCAAAAGGGGGCCAAAGGCCCAAGTGGCCCCCCTGTCACAGTCAAGCGACCTGGAGCATGTGGTTGATGAGCGCTGGGTGACTGCCCTTTCTCCTAGAGATATTAAGATCTCTCCCCTCCCCCTCCCCAACCCTGATAAAATTGATAGAGGGGACCTTCCAGGAGATTATGCAGGCCAGAGACCATGGGCGGGCCCCTGGGACCCCTCACTCACCAGGGGAAACTTACCAAAATTTTGAAGAAACAGCGAGTGCTGGTATCAGAGCCCAGTCTTCAAATTCTGGGCTAATGGAGCTGGTCCGGACTGGGCGGGTCCAAAAATCAGATTGAAACTTGATTCAGGTTACAAACCAGGTTACAAGTGACTCAGACCAGTTGCCCCTACCCCCAGAACGGATCTGGGAAGTTTGGATCGCATAGATGATCAAATTGAGAGTTCAGACCAGGTTGCAGATGAATGAGCACCAAGGCCACAGCCCCCCAGAACGAATCTGTGAAATCCAAACCATGTGAGCAGCCTGACATGAATGGTCAAGGCTCAGATTGGTACCATCAACCTGGTCTGGCCCCAAAAGTTGGAAAAATCTGCAAACGTTTTTGATTTTTACTAATATTTTGGGCATCCCTCCACCCCCCACCCACCAGCCAACCAAAACCCATCGCTGATCCCCAATCGCCCAATCCCTCAGCATACCCACTATGCGATTCTCCCAATGCTTAAGGCAACTACCCTGCCAATGGGCATTTGTCAGTTCATTCTCTATTCTTCCCACTCTTTGCGCTAAAATAAATCCAAATACCCCAAACGCCTTGTCGCAGACTTCACCTGTTTGCTTTTCTTCAAAATTCTGCTGATCAATCCGGCAAAGCATGCCGCCACCCAAATAATCCTCCCAATGATTGCTGAATGGGTCATCCAGTTGCTCGACCCCACCACATGGCGGTGGATCATATCTGCGGCAAACCGCCTAGTTCTCAATGATGGAGTTGATTCTCCATCCATTTTCATGTACTAATCTAATGTGAACCTGTCCGTTCAATTTGCTGTTGGGATTCCAGAGACTGCTCCCCCATTGGAGCAGCCTCAGGGCACCCCCACCCCGATGCCCATGAGTTTGGCCCCCACACCTGGCTCATCCACCGCTAATCCCACCCACCTGGGGGCTCCAGAGCTCCCCACCCAAGGGGCTCGCCCCTAACGCTTGTTGTGGGTCCATTTTCCCCTCTGATGGCACCCCTGCCCGCGCGGTGGGCCCTGTGCCGCCCCTCCCTGGCGCACAGGCTCACTTGCTAGTAACTGAAGGCCAGCAACCACAAACCCTGGAGGAGTCGTCGTCCTCCCTGCCTCTCCCACCCTTGGGGGTTGCCCCCTCAAGACTTGCAGTTGCCCCCATTGCAACCATCTGGTTTGCCTTGGGGGCCTTTGGTACATTTATAAACATTTACTTTCCTCACATCCCCACTAGATCCCCCTTCTTCTAGTCACATGGACTGCTGTGCCCTTGGCATTCTGGGCTCTCCACTGGGTGCTCACACACCCCGACTGGGAGCCCAGTCTAATTCTTATCAGCCGCTTCCATAACAGTACTGTTACTGGGAGTCTATCAACTACAATGTAGTGGATTATCTGGCCTGTTGTGTGGAGTGCCAGTTTCACAAGCCTCACAAGAACATGACTAGATATCAACTGGTCCTCCCTGGATTTGCCTGTCATATGGTGTCCATTGCTGTGATGGGATCATTAGCCATGAGTACAGAGGGAGTTAAATACATTAAAGTTGCAATCAACCTTCTGACTAGATGGATCAAAAAAGGCCTTGTCAAAAGTAGATGCTACAAGCACTGCAAGGTTTGTCCTGGATCAAGTAGTATATTGCCATGGATGCCCGCAGGTCTTGTTGAGAAATTATAGAACAAATTTGTAGTCCCCAAGTTATACTGTGATTGAATGAGATAAGAGGATCCAAGGAGTCATTTCAGTACCTTACCAGCTGGAGATGAACGGAATGGTAGAATGGGTCTATGGAACGCTGGCCATGACGCTGAGGAAGCTGGTCACAAGGAGAAATTCCACATGAGAAACTACCTTAGTTCAGTGATGTTCACGTATTGTATAAGTCATCATATGGCGATGGGAAAAATGCCGTTTGAGTTAATATGGAAGGAAGGCCGCGTTACTGCCAATTCTATATTTGGCAGTGGAATCAACATTGGGGATGAGTGGTGAGCAGTACCTGGTCTGATTGTGGAATATCCTGATTAAAATGCAATTGCAAGCATTTAATACAACCTTAAAGAAAAGGATAAGGCAAAAAAGATGGATTACAAAAACTGACCAGCCTTATCAGAATACCAAATAGGCGAAAAAGTTGCCTATTACGATATGCATGGTTTGGGAGAAGAAACAAGCTAGATGTGTTGTGGTAGGGTCTGTTCAAGATTATTGCTAAGATGGTGATGGAAGTCTATTCCATCAAGAGCCTCTTGTATGGAAGGATTGTGAATTTGGTCCATGCTAAGTATTTAGAAGTGGATTGAAAATAATAATAAAAAAGAGTTTATCCAAAGGGCTGCTGAACCATTGAGATGAATATGTCCTGATGATTTAATTAGGTCCAAAAATGGACCACTGAACCAAAATAGATGGTTAAGTCTTAAAAAATAAGTCCTCTGAACCATAGAAAACTGGTAGGTCAAAGTATACCTCAAAACTAGTTGGGGAAAATAATAAAAAAGATGGATTACTGAACCAAGTGAAGGTCATGTCCCATATAAAAAATAAGAAAAAAATAAAAGTTGACAAAAGTATAGCGAAAAAGTTATTAAAAATGCACAAAAAAAAGATCTTTTTTATAATTTTTTATTAGTTGTCCTAGACTTGGGGATGGTTCTGCATATGTCACCGCTTGGGGGATGGAGTATATATCACAGTAGTAGAGAACAAACCGTCAAAATCTATGTGAGATCAGACGCTAGCAAGAGCTAGACCTACTCAAAGCCAAGTTTTTTGAGTGGAGGCTGATCCCAGTGAGAACGTGACCTGGGGAAGAGAGATGTAATATTTGTACTTTCCAAACATGATACCCCATATTGGGGAGGGAAGCAACAAAACAAGAAGAGGCAGTCAGAAAATAACCCTGAGTAATCCCAATATGACACCAGAGCCAAAAGATTGGTCTTGAGTGCTTGCTGACGGCTTTGGCAAGAACAATGAACATAAGAGCTGGTATTGAGCAAGGTATACTAGGTGGGGGTTGCTGAATTATTCCCCTGATTAAAGCCATCAGGGGGAAGATACTGATGAGACATGCCAGAGATGAGATAGTCATGCAGGGAGTGTACGACATCCTGCAGACAATGACTACAAACTTCATGGAAGTGAAAGCAGAATGAGCAATGGAAGCCAGGAGAGGCTGGAAGCTTTGTGGCCCAACTTTGAAGAACTTGGATGGCAAAACAAGGTACATAAGCTTCAATATTTTGATCTATAAGGTTTTTGAGATAAGAGGGGCTCAGAACTATGGATAGAGCCTCAGATTCAGGTCCTTAATTCTGCATAGGAGAGCTCGAAATGTTCATGGTTTTTGATGGCTAGTTCGGTTGAAAGAAAAGCTGGTTTGTAAAACTGGTTGTGTCAGAAAAGGAACTCTGGAATCAAGTCAGATCTGGCGAGGAATGATCAATCAAGAGCGGTGCATTGCTTCATGAGGTCCAACAATGATTGTAGGAGTATCTGAAAATGGATCCAAATCTAGGAGAGGCTTAAAATTTAATTTGGGAATCAATGAAAGAGGGAGGATTGGTCGTGAGTCATTTGAAACGATTGCTAATCTGGTTTTGCTGGGGTTAAATACTGTTTCTGATAATTCCACAGAAGGACTGGCTATGGGTAATTGACTGAGAGTAAGAGTCCTAGGAGGACCATAGAAGTGGTTTTGTCATGCAGATCAACTCATCATTTGGAAGAGCTGAACATATTTATCAGACATGCTTTTGAGCAGTGATTTTACTGAGATTCAAATTCAACATATGAGCTGAATAAGAGGGGAGATGTCAGATTTTTTAATAGTCAACCTTATGCACTTAGGAATCATTTGAGCTCTAATTTCGTATAAATCAATCTCAAAATTAATGAGATAAGCTCTTCAGAGAAGTATTAAGAATGATATAAGCCAAGAAGTTATTATGAGAAAATAAAAAGAGCGAATATAAAGAGCATTCTTAAATATGCCACAAAATAAACATCTACAGCAAGGACGTCCTGTCAAGTATGAGGAGGAAGATCAGGAAATCAAGGACGCCAGACTAAGAATCCTGAATATGACAGTGGATAATATGCCCTGATGGGGAAAAACTGAATCATGGGATTAGTATTGTCACAAGTATATCGATCAGCCTGGCATGACAGAGGGTCATGGGGACCACACTCTGAGGAGGTAGTAGTGAGGAGGAAGAGGAAGAGAACCGCATGCCAAAGGTTGTCCTGAGCAGCGTTGAGTGCAGATTGACTGTGCTCTGCAAGAACCTAAGAAATATTTGACCTGGTGTCCAAGGTGGTATTTTCTTGTCCTGATCCTATTCTTGCTGGAAATCTAGGCAAGAGGGGGATATGTTGGGATTTTTGGCCACCTTTTAAACCATCTAGATTACCATGGGTCACTAGGGGATAAGTCCCTATGGTGAATGAGTTTGTTAATGGTTAACCCCAATTTTGGGCTAATAATGTTTGGGGTACTTTAGGTAATTCTCCAGGATCGGATCTATCAGGGGATCAATCCAGGTAAATGCTTAAGATCTCTTTGGGCAGAGTTACCAAAAAAATTGGGCATCTAATCGTTGATTGATGATTAATTATCAGGGGTAACAATTGGTATTGATCAGGTTTCATCACCAACTGATTGGGAATTCAAGATGCAAGTTGCGAGGTGAGTGATGCCACCTGCAACTAACAAATCAATAATTTGGTTTGTGACCTTCCTTAATGGGTAACAAGTCCCATTACCTAAGAATATCACTCACCAAATATGGTTAGTTCTCTGGGATTGAGTAGAAAACATTAGGGACACGTTTTCTGACTCTTTCATTTTAGGTCTTGAGTATGTCCTATGAAGGAATCTTAACCAGGATGGGGAAGACCATCGCTGGTGAGATGACAAACGGAAATTTTAATGGCAACGGCGGCCATTCCCATGGCTGAGGCGCCAACTGAGAGTTGAGCGCCAAATTCCCTCTATAAATTCCCCCAATAATTCACAATAAAAAAGGAGTTAATAGCAGAATTCATTATTGGTTTTAGTTCTATTCATCTTCAGGAGTTTATTGCTTAAATGCTTTAATCAGGAACTCATTAGTAGGATAAAGAGTAAGGATCAAGGATTCTTAAGAAGAGAATCTGAGCTTAGATGGGAATTGCTGTGAACTCCGCAAGACAAAAGGAAAGGCCATAAACTAGCAATCTGAGCGTTGATCAAGTTAAGTGGATAAATTAGGGTATTAATCCCTACTTAAGACATCAAGAGTATTAGTGAAGAAATACATGTCAAGCGTTGGATTATAATTGGTTATCTATTCAACCTCAAATAATAGACATCATACTAGCATCAATTGACTATCATCTACTATCAGACAACACAAAGCGTGCACACATCAAACATGTGCAGTTATCAATTAGATGTTATAATTTGTGAACAAGCAACGAAGCCCCTAAATTTTGACATGAGGTTTTTGTTGTGGGTGTTGGGTCATCAACCAGGATGAAATAACCATGAGGCATTATTTTAATGTATTCTAATCAATCAGTCATATAGGAAATACTTCCAGTTTAGGCAATTACCAAAGTTCCTAATGACTGGGTGACTTTTAAAATATTTGCATTTCTTGATCTCCTTCAGCTCTATAAGCAGGGGTAGTTTTCTCTCAAATGGTAGCACTTAATTGACAGCAGTGCTTAGCAGACTACCCAGGGAGTTGACCTATTTCTCTGAGGGTTTGGGAGAGTCAAAGTGCTACAGTCCAAGTGATCTGACTGGTGATTAGGAGCAAACATATTGCTCTTACTAAAGGATTCCACCAAAAATTGAACTGGAGATTTTTTTGCCATAATTTATTTTTCACCACTGAAAGATCCTTCTCACCTGTTAAAACATCTAATTGCCAAAAATTACCTAGCATATGCTACTAATTAAACAAAGCGCATGATATATAATTAGAATAATATTTTATATTTTAATAAACAACTTAAGCTAAGACCAAATATATAGTTTTATGATAATTTATATAGAGAGAATTAGAGTATTGTTCCCTGTGCCTATTACATTTAAGAAAGCGCTCTAACATTTATTATAACCCCTAGTTCTTATAAATGGAGTAATTAAACAAGTTATATGTATTATGTTTTTAAGGATGATATATTTTATATATACAAGATAACATTGCAAAACTGTCTAAGTTAGTATTAAATTTGACATTTTATATAATTGATTTTATTTGAGGTGGGCTTACTTAGGACTTATATTATACTGGTTTAGATAGGGGTGATTTATAGAAATTGAGGACAATTTTAAGTACTAAAAACTTTCCTGTGCATGATCTGATAGGCCAGCATGACATGATTTATATCACTTATTTTCTTGAATGGACCAAAGCATGGTGTAAAATAACACATGTCATGCTATTGTTTTAGTACAGAAAATGTTAAATTTCTGCCATAACCAGATTCAAACTTGTATTGTGGGGTGAGAGTAATATTCCATTCACTAAGCTTATGCCCCTTAATTTCATTATTTTTTGGTGATAATATCCTATAGCTGTACATCATTCACATTATGTTAAGCCAATAATTCAAGCTAATATACTTACCAAGGGAAATCAAGGATCTAGACTTGATTATAAAATATTCCTGCTCATAATTGTAAAGGTAGATCTCCAATAATCCTTAAAATTACAAGCAACTCTTGTATGCTCACCATACTTTATGTAACAGTCAAGTTTGACTCGATTGTTGCATATTGGCTTGATAAAGATTTTCTGAATCTGAGCCAATTTGTTTATAAAAAAAGATTTTTGGTTTAATCATTTTGGGCGCTGGGTTGTGCCTTGTCCGAGTTGTAAATTAGGCTTGTGCAAGCCTAATCAATAACTTGGGTGAGGCCCCAAAGCGCTGCCTTTATAAGGCATGCCTGCCCATTCTAAAGTTCACTTTGGAATTTTCACCCTAGCATGTCCCCTTTCCTGGTGAGCATTCTCAGTTGCTCCCCAGATGAGCTCTGGTCAGCGGGTCATTTTATTATCCAGAATAAAATAAATGTTATTTTGGTGTTCGCATACCTCACTTACCTGTTGGTCTTTTCCCTCGTCAAGTAGTTTTTTGTGTAGGTTGGTTTTGGACCAATCCCCCAGAGAATTTGGCAAAACCAACCAATGGTAGGTGAATGTTTGGCACTGTCAGTGCCCCAAACCTCTCCCTACTTGGTTAGGCTGCTTTGGTTGACTGTCAGGGCACTGAAATATCATTCAATTATATGGTGGTCAAAAATGGGGTTTTCTCATCTGATACACTTTAGTCTACTGGACATTTAAAAATGCAAGACATTCTGTTTTTTCATATACAATAGGAATCTCTCTTAGACAATTGGAACTACTTCTTGGGTAGTCAAGCAAGCTAAGTAATCCTTTTTGGGAAGTATAGGCATGTGAACATTACGTTAACAATTATTGATAATCTTTACCAAAAAGATAATCAGATAGGATATATAGCAGTCAGTATCAGAAAATGATCTCCTTTGTGGCCCTGCGCTAGTATTTTAAACCTTGTGGATATCTTCTGGCCATATCCATCTATCAGATGTATTCATTCAAAACCTTCCAATCCTCTGCTAGTCATAGTCATAGTTATTATGAGGTTCTCTTCAAGCTATATCAGCCTAATTCTGGTATAACAATCATTTCCACCTTATTATAGGCAACATGCTCTTATTTATAAAGTCCTTGATGCATTAGCAGTATAAATGCACGCTAAGTTATCCCAGGACCAGCCTGAAAAAAGCTACAACATAAAATAACATTTAGGAAATCAAAGGGAAGAAATATATAGAAAATTATGATATATTATAGACTGGCAGTTCAGAGACCTAACATTACACTGTATTATGCATATTCAGGCAACTATTTTAAGTGCATTAATTGTAAATTTCACATAATCAATGCCAAAATTTCACATCAGTGCATTAATGTTAATGCAAAGATTTAGAAGGTGCAATTAATTTAATGCTTTATTACCACTTTGCATCCAATCAGAAACATATTTTGGCATCAATTAAAATGCTGTAAGAGCTAAATATAATTTTCACTAATTTAAGATGTGAGCACTAACTTATCATAATTTACAGGTAAGAGATGAACTGATATATTAGATTATGCATATAATTGGGATGAAAATAGGGATCCATCATATGATGCAATTTATCAGGATTGATGGTTGCCTCAAAGGTATTGATATCCAAGTCAACTCATTAAAATCTAACTTTGAATTTTAAAATGCATCAACTACTATCAGGCTGTGACATTTTTGCGTTTTTAATTTAATATCTATATTTACCAATTAAAATGTTACAAGTTAATTTGGGTATACAATACCACCAACTAATATGAATTAAGCATGATATTCAGCATAAGCATTGATAACAAATTCTTCTAGGTTAAATTTATAGCTGTAACCATGCAGGCTTAACTAAAATTTAATTTTTGTGATAAATATTTTATAAAATTTAATGATTCTAATAAAATATGATTATAAATTAAACAGTTTAGATTAAATTATATCTATAGTCTATATCAATGAAAATAACCTTGTTTGCTTTATTTCTACGCTTTAATATACTTAGTGAATCTAGTATCAAGTTCATTTAAATATAAATTAAAAAATCTAGGATGAGCCTAGATTGGCGAATCCCCTCTTTAGGTTGGGACCACCTAGTGCTAAAAAAATCTAGGAAGAGTTAATTGGTGTAAGATATAAATTGTATATTATGTCTGTTCAATTTAAGATGACCAGGGAATGAATACTACCAAACTCTCAAAGAATAAAAGTAACATAGAAAAGTTAAACTGTCTATTAAATAAAAAAGCTTAGGGAAAATGATACTGTAGGGCAATAAGTTATAGATTTAGGTTACTTTTGATCCTGATTTATCAAAATTCTAAATCCTATTTTGTTTGACACAAAATGAAAAGCTTAAGATAATGATACATTCTTTCAGCCGCCAGCTAAATGCAGAATTTATCTAAAAGAAATATTCAGTCAGCCTGTAATCATATGAATATTTATATAAATAAAGTGATTATAGGATTGAAATTATTCTTCTTGAGGAATACACTATCAATCAGATAGGAATTTCACTTATAAATTTAACTATAAGATAAACACACGTTTAATAAGATCCTTAAATGTAAGCTTGATATATGAGATACCTTGATTAAAATTCAAATTGCTATAAAATAAATTTGCTGTTAAATTAAAAAGCCCCAAACAACATAAAGCTAACTTAAAGCACTCTTTAAATTTGATTTTATATGCTTTATCAAACTGGATGACAGCTAATAAATTTTTTATTAGTGCTAATCAAGGTTTTCCACTTTTAATAGGTAGTGCTTATCTCAGGTAAATCTTGTTACTAACCTAGTACTAAAAAAAATCTTGTTACTAACATAAAAAAGATAAACAAAAGGTTGCTTAGATATGATAAGGATTAAAAAAAATAGGCAAAGAAACTTTAGATGCTAATAGACCTTTAGACTTTTTAATTCTTTAAAAAGAGGTGACTAAGATAAACAATATGTTTTTACTATGTATCCCTCTGGATATATTGTTAGTTATTCATTTTGCTGGCGTAATGTGTCATTCCTGTTCCAAATTTTGATATTGTATTTGGTGCCAATGTCTGACAATTAGAGGTATGACTAGCTAGTAAGGATTCTCCAGTGAAGAATAGTTTAAATATTACTATACATTCCATGTCTAATTCTCAGCAGACTTGTTTTAACTGGAGTAATGATTTTACTCTCTAATTTTAGCTAAATATCTCACCTTAAGATGAGGGGGTTGTTTTAAACCCCAGGCAAAAAAGCAAACTGAATTGGAAGTCCACCCTACAACATTTTGAATTTAGTATAACTTCCTAATGGAAACCAACCCCCTTGTCAGACAATTACCCTCCAGGCTTCAAGATAAGAATGATTCAGGGAAAAATCGGCTGAAAAGGGGAAAAATTGGACATTTACAAGTCCCCAATAATAAGCTTGATTTAACTATAAATGACGATTTTATCAGCCAAAAGACCCTGGCTGATTCTCAGTGGAACCCCACAAACTGGGATAACATAATTTTGAATACTTTATGGGCAACTAAACCAATATCCAGAAATCAGATTACTCTGACCACAAAGCGGACAATGGGGTATCCATCAGATGGTACACCCCCAGCCATGAACAGGTCCATCAAGCACCTATGCGGGGGCCACCCCTTTTATAGGCATGGTGGGGGTCCCCAAGGTGAAAAAAAATTCATTAAATGGGGATTGAATAAAATGTATCAAATTGTCATCTCATGGGTATGTCTTAGCTAACCATAATCCCCCATCCATTTTTCAGCCAATGTGAAGCGAGTTTTCTGAGCTTCAATAGGCTAAAATTATATTTTACCTAATCTGGAATTCCCCACGCTATCCAAATATCGAGCTTCAACGCTTTAAATACTATCATCAATTTATTATATATATATTCTCTTTTTACCCCCACATGGCACCTAATAAACCTTTTTAAACAAAAAATTTTAGTATTTGTTTATTTTTGTTATTTTTATATAAGTGGTGAGTAAAGCTCTTCAATCATATTGTTGGATTTGCAGTAAAAGAAGCACCAGTGAGCCTTTTCCAAAAGAAAAAATCCAACACCCCCTTTATAGACCTGAAGGGAATTCAAGGGAGCTATAATATTTTACCAACCAATATTCATCTAAGAAATCAATAAACTGGCTGAACTGAAAATATGTTCCAGATGGATGATGGGATGGATTACATTAAGATGATACCCCATAGTTACGTCATCCCAGCTGTTAATTCAACATCTAAAATCAAGCCCTACTGAGACAAAAAGCTTTTTAAAAGCGCCTCTAGTATAAATTGTCATTTAGCCAAATTGAGATACTCTCTATATAACCTGAATTTCCTCAAATCTTACTATTAGCCATGGAGTAGTGTAAATACTAAGAGGCATTAATCTAATAAGGGTTCTCTTTATGACCCCTGTTTTTATATTGATATGATTATTTAAATAAAATTTACTTGTACTTTACCAGTCCCCTATTAAAATTTTTAACAGCTGTCAAGGGTTTTAATACTCCTGATACTGATTCATTGTTGAACTCCTGTACCCAAGCACCAGCGAGCACCAAAAGTGCCAGGATTCCAACAGCCAATTTCAAAATACTCAATCTTTGCCTTACTTAAGTAAATTTGATTGTGATTCTGATACTCTTGGACAGAGTCCCCATTGATGGCATAAGTCATGCAATGATGTCATCACAGTGTGATGGTAAACAAAGCATTACATAATATTTCAAATGATGTCCAGCTAAAAATATTAGCATGCTCTTAAGCTTTTACCATTTTGGTAAGCAATAATGTAAATTGTTATCAACGACTAAAAATTTCTAGTGTTCAAATAATAGCAGAAGCATATTACATTAAAGCAGACATAACAATCACATCACCTGATCAAATAGGAAACTTATAAAAATCTTATCATCTGATTTCTATAAAATGTTATCTATAAAAGTCTAAATTTGTATCATTAATTTTAATCTGGGTTGCTGATGAATTTTCCTAATAAATTAACTTATAATAATATGACATAGAGACCAGTAGAATATTTTAAGATTCATACTGTTACTCTATAATCAAATTGGTCAATTGCAATAATGAAAGTATCTAAGCCATCTAGTACTAAAAAAAGTATCTAAGAAGTTATCTATAATAATAAAAGCAAGTGTGTATGTGTGTGCACGTGCCCAGCCAAAACTACAGCATGTAAAGCTTTGAAATTTTGTATATAGGTGGACGGGATGGGGTCCATATGCACCTCAAAGCCATATTTTAAATTTTATAGTAAAATAAAAAGTTATATGTGTAAGAAGCGAAAATATTATATGTTTTAATTATAATCGGTATAGTGTTATGGTTGGGCAGTTTGATATTCGGTCGATTCGATAGTTTAAAATGGGTTTGCCAAGCGGTTAGTGGCTATTTGGATAATTATCAAGTTAATCGTATTAGTAAATAGTAAGTGATTGGTTATTTCGATAGTTTTTATAGTTTTCAAAGCGAATGGTAAATTTAGGTTGATCCAATAAGGTTAATTGGTTTTGGGCAAATGTTTAGTAGTTTTTGGCTGATTCGATAGGTTTGTTTACTCTTAAACTTATGGATGGTCATCTACCAATTTACATAAACTAATATCTACTTAATAAAACATATTCACTGAAATACTGACTGACATCTGAAACCTTTGAGTCTTATAAGTTCAATCTATTTAGGCGAGTGGGTGAGAATTGGTGAATATTATCTAATAACTCGCCAATTTGCTCACCTGAAATTAATCGAGTCTGATGGGTTCAATCTATTTAAGCGAGTGGGTGAAAATTGGCAAATATTATCGATCTGAAACTATCAAGTCTGATAAGTTCAATCTATTTGGGCGCGTGGGTGAGAATTGGCAAATATTATTGAATAATTCACCAAATTGCTCACCTGAAACTCAACAAAAACTGGTTAGAGTTTTAAGTAGTTATTAAGTAAATTTAGGATAACCAGCTCACCAGCCACGTGGGCAACAGCGAAGCTGTTAGTCCGAGTGGCTCAAGAGTAGTGCTGGCACAGCCTTTAGGCTGTCAGTATGAGCTTATAAACAAACCCGAGTGATGGCGGATGGCTCCGCTTGTAAATAATATATCTGTAAATTATGCCCAAAAACAATGCTGAGTAAAAGGGCTATCAACACGATAAGATCTAATTTAATCATTTCAATTGTTTGTTTATTAAACCTGAGCAATGCCAGGTAAAACCACTTTATTTGGTTGATTGAATAGTTTCAGTTGGTTTTAACTATGACTAAGTGATTGGTGGTTTTTGGTTGATTCGATAGGGCAATTGGTTTCGGCTGAGTGGTTGGTAGAATTTCGGTTAAATCAATAAGTCAATGAGTTTGGCCGAGTGGTTGGTGGTTATCTATAATATAAACTATAATAATGATTCAAATTATTTGGTAAGCTATAAACACCGTAGCGAAGCACGGGTATCTGGATGCTAGCATAAACTAATATAAATAGCATTATCTGTTAATGGTCAGCTTACCTTAAATAAACAATATTATTTATTAAAGTATACCCACAAAAATGCTGAATAAAATGGGCTATCAACATGATAAAAACTAAAGATAAGTGAAATAAAACAACTGCCTTTCAATGACTTAATGGAATATAAAATCTTAGCCTCATGCTGTGAAAGGATAGATTATGAATTCAAAATTATTAACACAAGCAGCGCCAGATAGATAAGCTAATCTTTTAGATCTATTAATATAAGAACTAGCAGGTGCATTAATAAACACGGGCGAAGCCGTGGGTACCTACCAATAAATTATAAGTCTCAAAATATTTATTATATGAGATGACTTCTTTTCTAGAAAGAGTAATCTGATTTAGCAAACAAATAAATTTTGATCAAAATTATTGCAGCAATTGGCATCGACTTGGCTGGCACTTTCGCTGTTACAGAAAGCTGCCGCTTCAGTGTTGCAATTGTAACATTCATCGTGGAAGCACTCTTGGCTGTTACAACAGGTGTTATCAATGATGGTTGGTCCACAACCACCCCACCCACCGCAACCTCCGAACCCTCCACAGCCACCGCAGCCACCGCAGCCACCAAATCCACCGTAACCTCCAAAACCAGGACCACCATAACCTCCAAAACCAAATCCACGACGGTGCAGAGCATATCTTGGGTTTGGAATATTGTTACTCAAAGCTGGACCAGCAGGCTTTGGGTTTGAGGGCTTTGACGCCACCCAAGCTGATAGAGAGGCAATAATGAGATGTGCGTAAATCATGTTTGAGTATACCAGATACGTAACTTGAATGCCAACTCGAAGAATCTTCATTTTTATATAGATTCTCTGTTTGTTGACTAGATTTAAGTTGATTAAAATCGCTTTCGTCAACCTTAACAGTATTAACATACTATTTAAAACTTAAATTAGATTGATACTACCTTTAATTGGAATTATTATTATTAAATAAAAACCAATTTTAAACCTAGTTATGATCGTATTGCTATATTACAGTCTTAACCAAAGTTAGTAAGTCAAACATTTGGCTATATCAAAATTCTATACTTGGAGGGGGTGGAAGGCGAGTCGGTAAGGGCGTATGGCTACCAACCTGAAGGTTGCGGGTTCGATTCCCGCCCTTCGCACATCGATCGGGGTGCCAGCCAAAGGAAGCTATTGGCGGTTAGTAGGTCTAATAACACGAAAACCTTACCCATGACGTAACCAGAAAAATTTGAGTCCCGATCCGGAGGCGGAAAAACTTTCCTCGACGGAGTTGACCCTGTTCAGGTTTCATGTCGTTTCTTTCTCTTTCGGTAATGCCTGTCCCCTGGTCGGCTTGCTTCGGTTAAATAAAATTCTATACTTGGATAATATTTAAAGGTTTCACTAGACAGTTTTGGCAAAAACTTAAGCATATTATTGCTAAATAACTATTTAAATAACTCATCATCTATAAAAATACCTCAGCCTTTTATTTTAGGTAAATAGTATGTAATCAAGTAATGAAATTAAAATAAGAGATAATGGCTTAAGTTAATAAGTAAAAACTCTTTACCTAAAATTTAATATCCATAAGTACACAACCTCTTTTATCCTTATCAGATCTTTTAGCTTGTAAAGTACTTTTTTATTGCTTTTCAAAGTTGCTTTCTTTCCTACCCATCTTAAAAAATCTATCCCTTTATAGGTTTAACGCTTTAGATAACATTATTTTTATCATTTTGAATATTTATACCTGTTATGTTAAATTTCCATTTGCTAAGGTTTAGATGCAAAGGCTCAAGTGTATTCTATTTATATAACAAATAAAATTTCTATAATATAATGTTATATATCTAATTTTTATCAAATTCAGTAGGACCTATATATTTATTAACTTTGGTGGTCCCTATAAATTCTGATATATAGAAAAGTTTATATACAGAAACCTATTTTTATTATCATTTGTAGATAAAAAATACTAGCATTTTTAAAAATATTATAAGCCTGAACACATTATAATTTTTTCTGTCTTAATGGTTGCAAAATAATTTCAAATATCCTGCTGAAAAAATAGGATGCAGCTTCCTCATAAATGTGCTAATACATATGAGCAATTGAAAAATACAGTTGGACCTCCATATAATGAATTTAATGGTTCCTGTTGGATTTTAGGTTTTTTGGGGGTTGCTTACTGGTGCTTATTCCACCTAAATCCAACAATTATCTGTAGTAGAAGACAATTCTCTATTTCAGGGATGATTAATTCTTAGGGGTTTATTGACAAGATATAGTAAAATAAGAAAATTAACAACTAAAAGTATTGATTTTATATCAATTTTATTAATTGCCACAGGGGTAAGAAAATGAGCCCTCTCAATATCTAGCCAATTAGTATTTAAACTATATCAAGGTTCAAGGAGAAATCAATGTGATGTTTGGATTGCTTAGTAATATCTAAATTAGGGAATATGAGAATTCAACCTATCAGGTCACTGGAAACTTGCCTCATGTTGATGGAACAGCTGATTAGGAAAGTCAATTGCAGGTAAGATATGACCATAAGGCAATGATTTTATAGTTTTACCCAATCATTGGGTGCAAAAAGGTTTTCACCTTGCAGGACCCCTTAAAACCCTATAAAAGGAGCCAGTCTCCACAGTGTTAGTTTTACTAAATTTGTTGTAAGAGATTGAGGGACCTCAGAATGGTTCCCCAGATTTGAATAATAATTTGGTGCAATCTGAATCCCCAAACTCGTGGTTTTTACCTGAGTATTAATAAAAGTGTTATCCCAATTTGAGGGGTTCCACCAGGAATTGACCAGGGTCTTTTAGCTGATTTTATTATCATTTTCATCCATAACGCTCTTGTAAGGAGAGTGTCTATAACTCTCCTGTTTCCAGCGTGGTGGTGCTTGGTGCACAGAGCCAACACATGGAAACTAGCCATTAGTACTAAAGCTACTAGCGCTCAGCAGAGGGTGCTGGAGCAATAATAACCAAAACACAGAAGTGCAATAAGGACCCGCCCAAAAACGATGCAGTGCACAAGGAGAGAAGAGGTAAATGGTCCAGGTTGGAGGGGACCTGGGCGAACCAACAGTGCACATGGAAAAAATCAGATTGTGTTCAAAATGGTAAGTTTAATGGAGCGTGAGACCTCCTTGAAGGGGTCTGCACACATAATCTTTCAGAATACCTTTTAAAAAATGGTAAAAATGGGGGAATTTTATTTGGGAAGTCGGCCAACAAGGAATGTTGGTTGGGAAAAACACCTTTAAGCGTTGGCAAGGGAATACAGGGTTTGCTGCAGTGGACTTAAGCACTGACCCGCCAATATAACAACGCTTCCATCTGACTTAGTTAAATAAGCCAAAACCAACTTCACTTGAGTGATTTATTGAAGTTGGATTTGACCCAAACGCTTTGTTTTGTAAGTGGAACATGTTTCAAAACCCCATTTCTTGACGAACCAAATGGAACCATCTGCGTTAATTTGGTAAACCATCCATTTTAAAGCCTGGGCCATTGTGAGGGGCTGGGCATTTGGCACACCACTAGTCCCAACCTGGACATATTTTGCCCAAATCCAGCGTTGTTCTAGTGTGTTCCTCAGGTCAGGGAGGGCCTGTAGCTTCACCTTCTGGGCCTCATGGCACCCAGCCTTATCTTTGGGGTTGGTCCCCACTATGATGTCATGTGCACATGACATTACCCTCTCCTCCTGATGGGGCTCAACCCCCCTCCAGGGGCTTGCACAAGGGAAAAGTTCTTGTGGGCAGGGGCCAGCTTCATGGCAGCAACGGTCAGTTTAGGTTGGAATCCAGCATCCTGGGGAAACGCTTGTGGAAGGCGTCAATCAGATCTTGAGCATGCAAACAGTCGCATGCTGGAACCCAACTGTTCTCTACAGTGTCAAAGCCCTTCCAGGATACCAGATACTTGAGTCTTCTTTTAATGCAGCGGGAGGCAACTATTTCTTCCACCTCCCACTCTGGCGCCCCATCCACGAGATAGGCCTCAGGAGTCTCTGATGGGGGCCCTCAAACAACATCAATTTGCTCTCATGAAACACAGAGAAGATCTGGAATGAGGGGGAGATCTAGCTGGTATGAGGCATGGCCCACCTTTCTAACAACGCGGTAGGGGCCAATCCTCTTTGGTCCCAGCTTCTTGCATGGCTGCTTGATAGGGATGTTACAAGCATCCAGCATCACGAGATCCCCTTCCTTGTATGCAGGACCCACTCAGTGCTTCCCATCAGCGTTCTCATTATACACCTGCATAGCCGCCTCCAAGCTTGTGGAAGCCCCTGATGGACCTTCTTGATTGTCTTGCAAAGTTCACCACCGCTTCAACCTTAGACGCACAGCTGGGTTCCATGTTGAAGGCGGGGTTAAAGCCATGGCTGGTAAAAAATGAGGAACAACTGATTGAAGAGTGCAAGGTATTGTTGTAGCTAAACTGGGCCATGGGAAGTTGAGAAGCCCAATCTGAATGATCCGCGGCGGTGTAACACTGCAGGAACTGCTCCAAGAACTGGTTCACTCGTTCAGTCTGCCCATCTGATTGTGTTTGATAGGCAATAAAATGGCAAGGGCAAATCTGAAGAGTCTTACACGACTCTTCCCAAAAGACAGAGGTAAATTGGGGTCCCCAGTCACTGATAAACTCTTGGGGAACTCCATGAAGTGAAAACACATTCATGACGAAAAGCCTGGCCATCTGTTGAATTTTGGGTTCTCTTTGGAGAGCTGATTCTTCTTCTGCAGTGGGATGAAGTTTCGTGCATCTATTGTATGATGACAATAGACTGGATGGTGACTAAAATTTAGGATATAACTTCTTGATAGTACTTAAATTCATATTCCCTGTCATTTACTTGGATGATGGCACGCCGCCCTGATCTTACTGATCCCAAGTAAAGTATCAACTAATACAAAGTAAAGTATTAAACGCAAAAGTTTATAAGTTAAAGGGTAGGATACCCAAGTGGTAGAGTAGGGACCTCTACTGCTGCCTCCCCAAGTTCGATTCTGGTACTGGAACTTTGGGTAGGGGACATTTATGAATGTGTTGGCATTGCGCACTAATGCCCCAAACTGAGATAGAGAATAGCAAAGGCAGTCATGGAGTTCCTGTCCTATCATATGCCACACATGGAGGTTTTCCAGATTTTATCCTCCTTTCCCATTCAGTCAATTTCCCTTAATTGGTGCAGTATCATCCCCAGGTCAGCCTACCTCAGTAAAAAATTATAAGTTAAATTACAAACAAGTTATAGTAGTTGATGTTTTTAATAGCATCAACTTGAGGGTTATTTATAGAAATTGATGTTCACCGCATCTTACCCATGACATCTCATTTTTAATGGCACTTGGCCACATAAAATGTTTGTAAGAACGTCTACAAATACTTTGACTCAGGGCATCATTCTCAGCCTCAGGGTCAGTGTAAACACTGTCATCATTCTCAAGATGGCATTTTGGATGCATCTGCAAATATCTGAACCAATTCTCTTTCACATGTAATCAGCAGCACATACCAAGGTGATTCATATCACTAATTAGTAATAAATCGATCAAAAACTAAACTGACATTAAAAACTAATTTCGACATAAACCAACAAACCCACGTGCCCAAGTCATTAAGTCAAAACTTAATTTTAAGTCCAACCTAACCAACAAAGCCCTCAAGCTCGTGTCATCATAGTCAAATATTATTAAGTGAAATTGCTAGGCTGCGGATCCTAAGCTTTGCATAAGCTTAGAATATACCTGATCCATAATCACTGATATCTGATATGATCCATAATAAATTTAAGCATGCTAACATTATTATGTCCCTATCAAATATCTGACAATTAAGTCCAGTCAATTACTCAACACTTCCCCCACCTTGACTGGATATAAGTGGTGGGTACCCTTCTTCTTGGGCCACAATGTCTAACTTTTTGCATTCCTCAAAATACAAACATTATCTTGATAGCCTTTCCACTTCAGACAGACAGGCCTTCCTAAGGCTAAGCAAGTTCATGTGGTGCACTATGGTCAACTTGGGCGTGTTGCCCATGGTTCCTCAATCTGTGTTGACCATCTACACCTCTACAGTAATAGAGAGTTTGGCTTCACATCCCGCTGCAATAACACCAATTGATAATCCCAAACAAGCCCTCATGGCTTCAAGTACAGTCAATCAAACTTCCCAATGGGTCGAGCGGGATCCCCTCTCAACTTATCCTCATCTCTTTGGCCTTCTGAAGCCGTTCAGTCCAAAGAAACCCTGATCTGAAATCAATTCGCTTCAGATGGGGATCTTCTTCCAGACTTCTTGTTTTCACTATTTAGTGTCTTTACTTCAAAGAATCTTACTTCCTCCTTGCATGTGGGCAGTGTGGCTTTGTTGGGTCCTGAGCTCAATTCAATGTCAGAGCTTGTGAACGCCTACTTGTTGTCTGCACTTGCAACCAGTCCTGAGGTTGTTGCATACAATATTTTTGAGGCCAACCAGGCCCTTATTTTTGCTAACTCAGTTGCTAGGCTTTGGTGTGAACCCTCTTTGTACATACCAATTTTTATGTCACGTTGGGCCTCAAGACTCAGATTTCGAAGGATTGGCACATCCTGGTGTTATACTGAGCCCTTTGTAAAAGCTTGGCTAAGGGGATTCCCAAGAAGTATGTCCCCCAGATGGCTCTTTTTGGGTGCATGCATTTGCTTCCCTCCTTCGTTGCTTCCCACCAATACCATGCCCAACATGTGCAGGGTATTAGATGAGGCCTGTTACCAAATGTTTCGTGCAAAAGAGTTCCTCCCCCTCCATTTACCCCTGCCTTGAGAGCCTTCTTGCTGATTGTATCTTCCTTTCAGCAGCATTTACTCCTGAGTCAAACCTTTACTGCCTATTCCAAAGTCCCTTCCAATGGACTTTCCCTTTAGTTTGATGGCCTTTCCTAAGCTGACAGGGCTAGCATGCCCGGTGCCAAGCTTTCTTGGGTTTGGCACATCGCTAGGGTCTAGTTAGTTGGGACTTATATAAAATCTGCATCTCTCCAATTCCGTTGCAGGATTCTCCAGTTTTATTGCACTCTCCTCCCCCTACCAAAGAAGAGGTACTTAGTTCTAATGCCAGCGAGGCATCAAATCTATAAATAAACTCTATGGCTTGCAATTATTTTTTTCCTTTTTTTATTAAATATTTATATTTATTATATCCAAATTTTTAATTAACTTAATATTTTTCTTTTTTTCTTTTTTTATATTGTTATTCTTTATGATATGGATGAAGGAACTTAGCGTGTACTCAATTCACAACCCAGCTGCCTTGATCCTTAATGGTATATACATCTTCAGACAATTTCTCAAATATAATAAATGGACCCTTCCAAAGAGAGGCTAGCTTGTGCGCGCGGCCTGCGCTATGAGTGTCACAATATACTACTAAATCTCCTTCCTTGAACTTAGTCACCATAGCTCATTTAGCATCATTGTAGCTCTTCTGAATAGTTTTTCAACTAATTGCGTTTTGATAAGCTTCATATTGCAACTTGATTAAGGTCTTCGCTAGTTGCTCAACATAGTTATTTGGGTTAATTGTGTCAATTGAACTGAGTACTGAATATAATAATGGAGGCAGAGCGGGCTGTCTACCATACAAAAGTTGAAACGGAGAGTGGCCTGTACTGCTGTGGTGTCTGATATTGTATGCAAACACAGTCACACTAATAGAAGTTGCCCATTGCAAAGGCGCCAAGGCTGCATTTTTGCGTAAAATGCTGACTAAAGTGCCATTCACTCGCTCTACCATACCATTAGTCTCAGGATGGTATGGTGTTGACAACACTCCTTTGATGGACATCAACTCATTTATCCATTGTACCATTTGGGCAATAAAATTCGTGCCATTGTCCGTCAAGATTTTCTGGGGGCATCCATGGTTATAAATAATATTATCCATGATGAACTTGGCAGTAGTTAGGCCCCTAACATCTTGAATTGCTTTTGCTTCCACCCATTTTGTTATATGGTTGATAGCAAAAATTATGTATTTGTTGCCTAGGCTACTCAAAGCAAAGGGCCAATTGCATCAATTGACACGGTATGCCAGGTCCAGTCAGGTTTTTTCAAATGATATTTTACATCTGACTTCATAAGTTTTGCAATTTGGCATGAATGACATTTATCAAGCACATCTTAGAATATTGAATTGCATGGAATCCCAATAACTTGATCAAATTAATTCTAGCGTCTTGGTCATTCCCCATGTCTGATGGCCTTGTATGCCTGTGTAATAATCTCCATTTGGTTAGAAGGTTTTGGGAAGATTTGACGTTGTCCATTCATTTAGCTTAGACAGAACTCCATTTTGATATCTGGTGTTGATTAATGCTTTTTTGATCGCTTTTTGAACTTCAGGTGGCTCATCTTCATACTTTTGGGTAATCATTTTTTCATGAAGTTCATCAGCCAAACTGCTCAGGACAGCTACAATAGGAAGTCGCAATAGTCCATCTGCATTTTGATGGGCCGCTCCAGCTCTATGAATAATTTCATAATCGTATGCTTGTAATTTCAGAGCCCAGAAGGCTAATCATCCTTCAGGTTCCTTGAGATTGTGGAGACATCATAATGAGCTGTGATCCGTTACTATTTGAAACTTGGTGCCATGAATGTAAACCCAAAATTGTTTACAAGCATAGATGACAGCCAGACATTCTCTTCAGTCACCGTATAATTACGCTCATGCTTATTCAGCGTCCTGCTGCAATAAGCGACTGGATGCTCCTTGCCATCATCCCCAATCTGCAATAGCACACCACCAATTGCAGTCAATGAGGCGTCAGTTTATATGATAAAAGGCCTGCTGAAATTGGGATATTGGAGGATAGGCGCTGAGCTCATTTTGTTTTTCAAATCCTCAAAGGCTTGTTGGCATTCCTCTGCCCAGAAAAAATGAACTCCTCCTTGTAGTAAGTGGAATAGAGGCTCGGAAATCTTTGCAAACCCTTCTACGAATCTTTGATAGTATCCTACCATGCCTAAGAACACTTGAACATCTCTCATACTCGTCGGAGGTTGCATATTGTTAATCGCCTCCACCTTTTGAGGCTGGGGCTGCAAGCCCTTGGAATCAATGATGAACCTGAGGTATTCCAATTGTTCTTTAAAGAATTGGCATTTTCTAGGTTTTATTTTCAGATTGGCCTTCAACAGCCATTTGAACACTTGTTCAAGGTGCTCCAGATGTTCGTTAAACATCTGCAAAAAGACATTGATGTCATCCAGGTACACCAGAACGCAGGACAATTTAAGGTCCCCCAAAGTCATGTTCATTGCGCGCTGAAAGGTTGCCAGTGCGTTACAAAGCCCCTGGGGCATGCGTGTCAGTTGAATAAGCCCTTGAGCAGCAATCATCGCACACTTTTCCTGCTCCTCTGGTGGCAGCTCAATTTGCCAATATCCTGAGCTGAGGTCCATTGCGGTAAAGTAATTCGCCCCTCCCAGACGGTCCAGAGCATCATCAATTCTGGGCAACAGATACGAATCTTTCTGTGTAATGGCATTGAGGCATCAATAATCAATCACAACTCAATTGCTGCCATCTTTTTCTTTACACCTCAAATGGGGCTGGCCCATGGGCTTTTGGATGGCACTGTTATTCCAAATTTCAACAATTTGTCTAGCTCTTCACTGACTATTTCGTCACTAGCCCTGGGGCGCCAAATTGGCCTCATTCTAATAGGCATATGGTTCCTGGTATCAACAAAATGCTGTACTCCTTTTGCACAACCTAAATCTTGGTCATCTTTGGAGAAAATTTCGGAGTATCGTTCAAACAACTCTAGTGCTTCATCCTTCTGTTGTTCTGAAAATCTGGTAAACAATTCTTGAGATATTACAGTATGTGCCTCAATGGTTTTGGTTGGTAAGCCAAACTCAGATAAGTCACCAAATTTGACAGCTGATTTTAACTCGTCCCTCAGAAACAAATGCACAAAAGTGACTACTTGATATTTCTTTTAAAGTTTAAATTTATTGCGGGGAAGGCCGACCATGGGACGGACACTTCCAAATATGACTCAGGAAAGATAAACTTAGTACCAGGGGAGGCACCCCAGAGAAGCGATGCTATCTCTTGTTGCCATCGGGAACGCCACTTATGGGGAGGGGGAGGGAACGTGTGAAGGGGCCGTAGCCACTATTGAGCACGTGTGGAGGAAGGGGTCTGATTTGATGAACCAGACTGGGAACCAGGAGGAGACCAGCTGTTGGCGACGCGGTGGGAGATATCCAAACATCCACGCTTGAAAGTGGTCCACCAAATGAGACTGGAATCTGTGGACAGCTTCTGGGAGGGTGGGGATGGAGCCAGCGATGGCATCCAAGACAATCGTGTGGATAGTCCACATGGCGATTGCAACCACCAGAGCATGGAGGGAGGGTGGGAGGGGGAGGCCATTGATGAAGCAAACATATCTCTTGACAGACTGAAGGGATGCGTTTGATCCTGGCCCAGTAGACGTTGGACTTCGCGCCATATCACTTTAGAGGTGGGGCACTTCTCCAGGCGGTGGAACAGAGTTCCATACTGGCCACACACGATACAGGATGAGTGTAAAGCGTTAGAGCACTCAGCTGTACGATACACCCGCCTCAGGCAGCGCCACACATGGGAGCGGACTTGAGGCTGCAACAGAGGATGGTGTGCGTATTTCCAGTTAGTCTTTTGGGTCTCAGTGGAATAAGGGATGTCCATCATGTCCAGGTAGTCCACCCTGGATAGGACATGGGGTCGAATGGGGATCACGCCATCATGGATGGGTAGCCCCTGTACCTCTTGTGTGAACTGAGGAGAGGGGCGGCCTCTTCGGGTTGTATGTCCGCTAATATGAATTCTCCACTATGCACTTCGCATGGAGAGTAGGATTCGTTTGTAGTGGGTTTTAGTCCCGTGAGGACCTGTGGCTGATGTGTGTGATGCGAGGTATTTCATCAGGGAGTGGGGGTTTGATGGAATGTTGAGGCCCAAGGCTTGGGAGAAGTTGGAGCGGGCCGCGCGGGACCAGTGTTGGGATGGGAGTGTAGGAGCGGTGATGGCCGCGATCCAAGTGCCCAGGATCTTGGCAGCATGGGCTTTGAAGTCAAGCAGGCCCATGCCACCTTGATGATGAGGGCCAAACATGACCTCTAGCTGTACTGGTGGAGGGCGGCCTGACCAAAGCCATCCTTGCAGCAAAGCATACAGGGATTTGAAGAAGCTTGGTGAGAAGGGGGATGGCGTGGGCTCCAAACCAGACTTTGGATAGGAGCATAGAGTTGGCAAGAACAACCCTGCCAGTGAGGGTAGTAGGGTGGGCTCTGAGAGAGGCGATTCGCTACGTCACGTTGTCCAGTATACGGCACTCCATTACTGCTGACGCATATCCGCCTGCCTCCATCCACACGCCCAGATGGTGCACCGGTCCTATGGTAGGACGTGGCACGAAGGGGAGCACCAGTGGAGTGGTGTGTGTTGAGTTAGTAAGGCGTGGACGTGGGCGAGCAGATGGGCCGGGTTGGGAACTAATTGCTGGGGCCCAGCAGTTCTGAAACTGACCAAGGAGGATGATTTCGGTTTTGGAGGCGTTCAGTGCCGCGTTGCTTACCCGGGAATATTCCTGGATGAGGGCTTCAAGCGCGCATGCATCTTTGTTATTAGACACCCCCACCATGCAATCATCTGCGAATGCCATCATCTTGACTGGGGTTTGGCCTGGCACATGGACCCCAGTGAGTTGGGCATTCACATTTCGCAGTAGTGGGTCAAGGCTGAAGTTGTATAAGAGTGGGCTGAGGGGGTCCCCTTGTCGCAGGCCCCTTTGAGGGCAGACTACTTCCGTTAGGAAGCCTGGGCCACGCACTGCCATTGTCGCAGATTCTGTGAGCAGCATCACCCAGTTTATGAAGCGGGGGGTAGGCGGAATTGATGGAGGCAGGCCCTAAGGTATTCCCAGTTTACTCTATCATAGGCCTTTTGTTGGTCCAAGAATACAAGTGCCCCAGAGGCTGTGGACTGATATACATTAGCCACAGAGTGCACGTTATCCCAAATCGACCTTCTGGGGATGAAACCGAATTGTTCTGGGGAGATGGTGGCAGATGCTACAGTCCCTTTACGGTTAGCCATGATTTTTGTTAAAATTTTGGTGTCTGTGTTTGTTAGAGAAATGGGGCGCCAGTTGGCTAAGTCAAGCTTATCCCCTTTATTGAAGAGTGTGACAGTAAAGGCCTCATGTCCTCCTGGTAGGAGGCACGTTTCCAACAGGCTTTGGTTAAGTGAGGCTAGCAGCAGGGATATATATTTGAAATGTTTTTTGTAGAACTCATATGGAATGCCATCTGGGCCTGAGCATTTTCGGTTTGGCGCACCGCGAATGGCTGTCCATAATTTGTTTGGAGTAATTAAATTCATTATTTCTGGGTATCAGAAAATGGTGCGGATATGAGCTTGGTTGAGAAAGTCCACCATTTTGGCCAGCTGAACTGGTTCAGCTCGGTATAACTCAGAGTAATATTTTTGCATTTCAATTGCCACTTCGGCCAGTTTGTCCACAATGGAATTATCTGATCTTCACACCTGTGTGCAGGCCACGATCTGGCGTGGTGCAAAATTTTTTTAAAGAAGTATGCGGTGCACTTGTCACCTTTTAGTGATGCGTGTGGCCCTGTATTGGACACAAACCTGATGTTTGTGTTGCCTTTTGAGTGCGTTGAGGTGGGCGGCTGCCTCCGCCCACTTCCAGCCCCATGCAGGGCTGTATCCTGTGGCTGGAATGTTGGACTCCAAGTGGGCCAATTCTTCCAGAGCGCGCGAGATAACCGCCAATGTGGCTTGTGAGCATCTGGAGGAGAGATGGCGATAGTGGCGGATGGTGTCCTCTTTGAAAGTTGCCCATGTGGAAATGGGGTCCGCGCAAAACGGTGCACCAAACAATTTTGCCAAAGTTGCCTCTTCCACCCACGTGGAAAATCCTGGCGACACAAGCTTTGGGGGGCGGATTTTGCACCAATGTGGGGCCTTTGCAACTGTGATGTGTAAGTGGTATGTTATCAAGACCAGTCGGTGGTCAGAGAATTCCATTTTTGTTGTTTTGAAGTGGGAGATGTGGGGTTGGAATTTCGCCAGCATTAGAATAAGGTGATGCGGGTCATGGACCTTAATTGGCCATTGTGGACGTGGGGACGCGTCATGTTTTTGAGCAGTGGGGCATGTCGCAGCAGCGCATCCATTAACCCAAGGGTGGCTTTTAGAATGCGTAGTTCTACATGACCCTGTGGGGCGTGGGGTGAGGGTGGCCACCGGTCCGTTGGTGAGGTTAGCCAACAGTTCATGTCGCCAACTAGGAAAGAATCAGGGGGTAGCGGAGGGATTTGACTGACAAGAAAAATTCCTGACGCTCGTGTGCACCATTTGGGGTGTAGATGTTGACGATTGTATGCACAACGTCAGCCCATGAGAAGGTGACGACGAGCACTCAGCCATTTAGAAATGTTTCTGAGGATGTGAATTTGAAAAAATTATTTTTCTGAATTAGCACCCCACAGTGCTTTGACTAAAAGGATAGGGATGGGAGGAGCATTGTTTTCCAAGCTTCCTCGGAACCTCATGGACAGTGGGACTCCTGGATGGCCAGGATATCCACGGGTAAATTGTGTTGTAAAAAACTCAGTTTCCTAGCCCAGGATGGGGAGGCCTTGAGTCCGGCGATATTCAGCATCCCTAGAGTGAAGGTTTCCCCCATCACACCTTAGGTGTGAGGGGGTGGGCCCCCGGGCCCACCAGCCTCTTCAAGGTCCCCACGGGCTTTCACAGCAGCGTGGGTGTTAGCAGCAACGCTATTGGGGTTTTTGTTAATTTTTGCAGAAAGAGTCGCGTTGGCTTTGGCCTTCGCTTTTTGTTTTCCTGACGTCAGACAAATTTTTTGTGGTGCGGATAAGTTTGGTGCACCATTGAGTGGGGCAAATTTTTTTTTTTCAATTGGGATAGGTCCCAAGTCAGTTTCAACCGGAGCTTGGGTGCAGCGATTGGGTGAGATCAAATCTCCCATCAGATCCTCGGATTGAGTGGCCCACTCAGCATGGGCCTCCCAATCTGATTAGGTGATGGATTCCAAGTCACTTCCGCCGCGAAGGTCTCCATGTCCTCCTGGTGTTGTGAGTGTGGGATGGTGGTGGAGGCCTTGGCCGCTTCCTTGGCCGCGGCCCTATGGGCCTGCTTGGCCTTCTTCCACTCCTGCGGGGAGATGGGCTTTACCAATAGGTAGCAGCCTTGTGCTCCCCATGGGAAAGCCTCCTTGGTGCTTGCGGTTGGTTCATAGTGCGCCTCTCTGCTGGCCATGGCTGCCAAGGGGTGCTCTTGGAATGTGAAACCCTCCTTGATGGGGCATGCATGCACCTTATGGCTGAACGCGTCACAGTGGGTGCAAATGGGGGGCGCGCTGTCCACGGTTACCCGGAATGGGTGGGTGGTATGCCCTGCGATGTCAATAAAGGTGGAGTGTGGGATCTGGGTTAGGTCCTTTGCAATCTCCTCAGTTGGGGTCAGAACTGCGATGGCTTTGCCAGTGCACAGGTGTGGCATCGGCGTGAAACATTGCATTTCAAAAGATTGTATTTTGCTATATATGGTGAGACCATCTTTCAGGTGTTGCTCCAAAATGTCACATTTTACCGTAGTAGGCAAAAGTCAAACGTGAGGAAAATTTGGTTTGATTTTTTCCATCTGGTGCGTTTGGTTTTGATGACCCATTGCCCTTCAGGGAGGTCGACCACTATGCGCACCGCTGCAGCCTCATCTGCTGCTATTTTGCTTTTGAAACCCAGGTCCAGCCAACCATGTGACATGGAGTGAGGTGCAACATACACCGCGGTCAGGAAAATTTTGTGTACATCTTCACAAAATTTTTCCCATAAGGCCATTTTTTGGATGTCCAGATACACACGGACCACAAATTCCACCAACGAAAGTGGCTGGGAGTGTGGCGTGTTGATGTACTGGCTGCATCATGCTTGCCACATGAGTATCTCCGGGGAAATTGTGACCACCAGTTTTTTGAGATTTTTTTCTATTCCGCCAGATTCTCTGGGGCGTTTTCAAACGTTAGATGCTGCGGGCCTTCCGCCTGCTCCTCTTGCCTTGCTTGCCCAACTGCTCCCAGACATGGGCGCAGACTAATCTCCTTTATGAGATTATCAAACTAAATTGAGTCTTGAATTGAATAGGTTGCAAAAGTGTTTGCAACGAGAAAGAAAAGTATTAAGACTACTTGATATTTCTTGACCTTAATATTTCAGCTGGTCAAATTTGCTAGTAAGACATCAATCTCTCCGTGCCCCAGAATAAGTATTCCAGGCGCCACACTAGGTTCCATTTGAGAATGATGCCACGGGGATACAACCTCCTCATATAGTCCTTCTGGAATATCCAGTGTGGTCCCAGTCCTCATAACCAGTTGATGGCCTGGAGCTATCATCGCATCCTTATTCACACATAGAGGTATTCCTCGATTCTCATTTATGGTGGTTGGCATGAGGCAGCTTCGATTCCCCCACTGAATATACCCTACTGGTATTATCCCATCAGCAAAAGATATATTGATAAGATTTCTATGGCAGCTTGTGGGCTTTGAATCGTTGTGAGAGTAATAAATTGGAAGTGATTGGCCCAATATCATCAAAATGTTTCCTTTAAAATTGCATGTGATCCCATAGGTCCTTAAAAAACTAGTTCCAATTAATATGTCATAATTGGCGTTTGGAAGCACTATAGTGGGTGCAGCTACTACCAAAGCTCCAAATCGCAGTGGCAAAGCGCTGTAAGCTCCTTCAATCTTAGTGCTGTTAAGGCCTGCAGTCCCATATCCTTGATGATGGTCAATGTCCAGAGGTATTTTCAATTTTTAACCAACTTTGTGGAAACAATGTTTACAGGTGCACCACTATCAACAATAGCTATAACTCTGATCTTGTTGACCAGAATATCCACATAAGTGCACTCAGAGTAGTAAGAATCAATAAAGTTTACTAAGTGAATATGGGAATGATCCTGGGAGTTAAGAGTGTGCTTCAGAATATTTCCAAAACTGGGACATTCATTGATGAATGTGTCGATTGGCATTGCTATATTGACCCTTTTCAGTCTTGGGGTATCTGCTGCGTTGCTCAGCCCTTTGGCTGGAATATTCTCAAGTATTTGTTGCACATAGGGTTTAGCAATTACTCTGGAGGCTTCAGGTATGACAATCTTACTCTGGGAGCGAGCTACCACATGTATGTTCGAAGAATCTTCATTCAATACTAAAAAGAATCAGTTTCATTGTTAAATGAGGCCTCGTGGCCAGCGTTTTCTTATCTATTGGGTGAGACTAGTGTCTTAGGCACAATAGAGCATCCCGCATCTATTGTGCTTGTTCTTTTCCCTCCTCCTGCACGGTATCAGGAAGGACTACATTGACATTTTGCTGATGGCATCGTGAAGCAAAGTGACCTTTACAATTGCAATTAAAGCAAGTAATTTCACTCACTGGCCATGGGGCTCTCATATTTGAGTTTTGCTCATTTTTTATGGGTGGATTACTGTCAATTTCTTATTGGTTCAAAGGGCTTTCCAGTGAAGGCAGCGGGTCCCAATCTGTAGCCAGTATTAGGAGGGCCATAATTTTTTGAGCATCTGTGCAAATAGTCAACCAATTCAGATGTTTCCAGGTTTTGCATGAAAGCAGGCAATAAAGTGTTTGATAGATTAGGGTAAGGTTCTACTGCATTCTCTAGTACAATCTTAGCTTCAAAATTGACCATAGCTCGTGCGCCTAAGAGAACTTGAGCTTTGTGATAGAACCGATCTACAAATTCATCAATTGCTTCATCTTTCATAAAGTAAATGTTCATAAACTTAGATTTTCTGGTTGACATCCGTTCTGTACCTCCAAATTCATGAAGCACAGCCTCCTTGACTTCAGCATATTTTGAATTTTTGTTAATGTGAGGCATAATCAACTCAATGCTCCACTAATCCAAGCAGTTAATCATAGTGGCTGCTTTGTTATGGTCGTTGGCCCCATGCATGGCCATTTCAAAGCATTTGACAAATGTGGTAATACTTCTGTTCTTGTCAAAGGCTGACAGGTTTGCTGAGTTATAATTATCGCTTCCCCATTCCTGGTTATCACAATTACTTCTTTGTTGACTAGAGCTAGGCATACTAGGGTGTTGGGGCATTGTATCCCGGTTTGAGGTGTTAGGGTTGGCCAAAGCAACCATATTGCTAGGCAGTTGTCGACATGGCCCAGCATCCATTTCAGTAGCTATTTCTGAAGCTTCATCCTCATAACATTTGGAAAAATTTCCAGTCAAGTGGTTTGTAGCACACTGACAACGCCCATTGTCCAGAGATCAAATTTGCTCATTGATTTCATTTTCCCAATTGACAAGATTTTGGTTTTTTAACTTTAATTTCGCAATTTTCTCATTCAAGCTAGTAGCTTGTAGTTGCAAGGTGGAAATCACCTGGTCCTTTTCTTTTATTGCCTTCTTGCACTGGTTCAATTCTCCATGGAGATTATTGTTTGACTCATTGATAGCATTAACATCATCATTGAGAATATTGATCTGTAGATTAAGATGATAAATAGAGTCTTGATTTTTTTTCATTTTTTGCCCGTTGGTCCTCAAATTGTGTTTGCCAGTAATTAATTTTTCCGGTGTATTCATCCTTTATCTGCGAAATTTGGGCGCTCAAACGTCAATACTGGTCATGAAATTCATCATTATGTTTTAGCTGCGCCTCTTGGGCTTTGTGATTAAGCCTCATGAACTCTGAAGCTTAATAGAAGTCTGAGTGATATTGCTGACCCAAGATTTGGTGACTCCTCTTTCCTCTAAGAAATTTTCGAAGATGGGATGCAATCTGTCATTTAGCTCTTGTGCAAATTCTGCTACCCAGTCATTAGCCCAAGTGGCTAAGTTGTAATTTGCCTCCAAACTAGAATGGACCTCAGCGAAGTTGGCTTCCAATCGCTCATTTAAAATTTGGCCTGCCTGGATGGAGTTGCGAGAGAAGTTCACCAACTCAGTAATGGCTGCATAATGGTGGGCGATTGTCATCTGAGAATTTCTAGAGGTGGGATGTACAAATTTAATTAGTTATTGGGCGATATTCTCTATCCCAATTAAACTGTTTCAGATATGAGCTACACTTAATTGATGATGAGCAAGATATCTCATCCACAACACATCTTATTGTTGTTGGTGGTAAAAAGGAATGATACTATCGTCTGCGGGCCCTTGTCCTATTTAATACCCTCTTAACAACTGCTGTTCAAGATGTTCCAGCTCTTCAGGTGAAATAGGTTTGTCGGGATAGGTAATAATGGGTACATCCTCCCAATTAATCTGGGACACAGTCATGCAGTATTCCCATTAGGCCCAGTGATGGTTCTGAATAATTAATTGGGATTGCTCCCCTGTTCAGCGTAATCACCATCTGCAATCCCAGCCTTGAGTGCCACTTGTTGAATTTTGGGTTCTCTTCAGAGGGCTGATTCTTCTTCTGCAGTGGGATGAAGTTTTGTGCATCTATTGTATGATGACAATAGACTGGATGGTGACTAAAATTTAAGATATAACCTCTTGGTAGTATTTAAATTCGTATTCCCTGTCATTTACTTGGCTGATGGCACGCCGCCCTGATCTTACTTATCCCAAGTAAAGTATTGACTAATACAAAGTGAAAGTACTAAACGCAAAAAGTTTATAAGTCAAATTATAAACAAGTCATAGTAGTTGAATGTTTTTTATTAGCATCAACTTGAGGGTTATCTATAGGGATTGATGTTCACCACATCTTACCCATGATGTCTCATTTTAATGGCACTTGGCTACATAAAATGTTTGTAAGAACGTCTACAAATACTTTGACTCAGGGCATCATGCTCAGCTTCAGGGTTGGTGTAAACGCCGTCATCATTCTCAAGATGGCGTTTTGGATGCGTCTGCAAATAGCTGATTCGATTCTCTTTCACAAGTAATTGGCAGCACATACCAAGGCGATTTGTATCATTAATTAGAAATTAATTTGATTAATAAAATTGACTGACACTAAAAACGTATTCTGACATAGACCAACAAATCCCACGTGCCCAAGTAATTAAGTCAAAACTTAATATAAGTCCAACCTAACCAACAAAGCCCTCAAGCCCGTGTCATCATAGTCAAATATTATTAAGTGAAATTGCTAGGCCGCGGATCCTAAGCTTTGCATAAGCTTAGAATATACCTGATCCATAATCGCTGATATCTGATATGATCCATAATAAGTTTAAGTATGCTAACATTATTATTTCCCTATTGAATATCCGATGATTAGGTCCAGTCAATTACTTAACACCATCTCAGCCACGGTTATTGTAGTTCTGCAAGGAATGAAGTGGGCAAACTTTGTAAACTGGTCCACCACCACCATGATGACATTGTAACCATCTGAGACAGGTAGTTCTACAATAAAATCCACTGATAGGGAAGTCCAGGGCCCTTCAGCTATCTGTACTGGTACCAACAACCCCGCTAAAGGTTGACAATTTGGCTTCATTTGGTTGCAGACTAAACATTCCTTACAATACTGCCCCACCTGAGCTGGCAAGCTCTTCCAAATGAATGTGCGCCGTGTTAACTTTAAAGTCTTCGCTTTACCAGGATGACCAATGGTAAGTCCATCATGATGGTTCTGGATGATTTCAGGAGAAGTGGTCCATCAGGAACCCATAGGCGCCCCTGAAAGCACACCATCTCATCCTTTAAAAGATAGCCCCTGGCGAGATCCTCTTGATCAACTCGCACTTAGCAAATAACGTAGTATATTCAGCTGCTAGTGACTGAGAAAGGACTACCTTCCTAAACATACTATATTCCTCTGCGTTTTCCAGAGGTGCAAGCGCTGGACCGTTGGCCAGGGGAGAGGGTCGTTGAGGAAGAAGTTTACTTGGAGGAACCATCACCTGTGTGTTGTAAACTTCTACCTACTTGGGATTGTTCGCTAAAGCAGGGTTGCGGCTCAAAGCATCCGCAAATCATTATCCTTGCCCTTGGTGAACTCATACGTGAACGCAGATTGGGCAAGGATCTCATGCCAACAGGTCTGCCGTGGGGATAGGACAGAGGAGCGCGGTAGTACAGCAAGGCATGGTGGTCTGTACATACCCGGAAAGGTTGGGATGAGCCATGCAAGTGGTGACACCAATAAGTCAGCGCCTCCACCACTGCCAATAACTCCTTATCATAAACGGCGTAATTCCACTCTGGCAAAGACATTTTCCTAGAAAAATATCCCACCTGATGCTCTGCCTCATCTTCGCCTACTTGTAACAAGGCAACTGCTATGGCGAAGTTGAAGGCATCAGTAGACACAATGAACTCCTTTGAAGGGTCGACATGGCAAAGAACAGACGTGGACAACAGGGTGCATTTCTCTGCTTGGAAAGCATCCTCCAAAATGGGGGACCACTGGAGCACCTTGGCACCGCTAGCCTTGTATAAGGGAGCCGCCACCTCAGACAGATTGGGAGTGATCTTCTTGAGAAACGTAAACATCCCCAAAAAGCTCCTCAATTCCTTGACTGAGGTGGGGGTAGGCCACTCACAAATAGCCTTCTCCTTGTCAGGAGTTATCATGTGACCTTGGTCAAACACGACGTTGCCCAGAAAAGTTACCTGGGACTTGAAGAATTCCCATTTGCTTATCTTCAGCGTAAGGCTGGCTGCCTTTAACCGCTCCACCACTTGCCAAAGGTGTACTGCATGGGACTCCTGATCAGAGTAAAACAACAGGATATCATCCATGTAGGCAACCACGTATACCCCTAAAAAGTCCTTAACGCTGCATCAATGCGGCGTTGAAAGGTAGCAGGGGCATTCTTAAGCCGAAAGGGCATGACCTGAAACTGAAATATTCCTTTTCTGGTGCGGAAGGCGGTTAACCACTCCTGGCCCTTCTTTATCTGGATCTGATTAAACGCTTTGAGACAATCCAGCTTGGAGAAGACCTTCGCCTTCTCCATATAGCGATCAATCTGTGAATCCAAAGGGATGGGATGGAGGTCTGGTACAGTGACGTTGTTAAGGTTCCTATAGTCCACACATAGTCGTAAAGTACCATCAGACTTCTCCACAAAGAGAAGGGGGGAGCATACAGGGGAGGTACGCTGAAAAATCGCACCTTTGGAAAAATGTTCCTTTACCCACACATCCAACGCCTCTTCCTCCCGGACATTCAATGGGTAAATGGGGAAGATATATGCATCAGATCCATAGTGAGCTTGAAGTCACAATCAAATGCAGAGTGCTCAGGAAGTGTGTTAGCGGATGCTGCATCAAAAGAAGATGCCAACTCCTCCAAACAGGAAGCTAAGGAAAGTCCCACGGAGGGCTTCAGCAAAGGAGTAAGATAAGGAGTGGGAACATTGGGCCAGTGGGGTAATGTGCTCTGAGCGTTATTTTCCAACAAAGGAACAATCAGCTGGTGACCGTTTATCAAAGACAAGGATAGAGTGTTTTCTTTCAAATTAGTGCGGACATCAAACTTTTTCCACCACTCAACCCCCAAAATAATGAGGAACAGGAGGTTCTTGATAGCTTGAAACTGGTTGAACAGAATATAGGCGCCCACCTGGTTGTCCACAAACCCCATGACGTTCATCGCAGGGATACCTTAAGAAGCCCCACCTCTAACCATACCACCTGGTGAGTAACTCAACTCAAGGTAGTCAGCAAGGTCTTGGTTAATAAAATTATTTGAGGCACCGATGTCCACTAGAATAGTTGTGCTGAACTTCCCAAAAGAGGATGTAAGGGTAACAGTCAAGAGGAAGTATCTAGAGTGGGATTTATTCAAGCAGACAACGCCCCATCTCACCCAAAAATTATTCTGGCTTTAGCTAACCATAAGGGTAGGTTTGGGAATCATAGAAGGGAGAGGGATAGTTGGCCACCCTTACTACTGAGGCCACATACCCCTCCATGCCTTCTGCAGGTGCATAAAAATTTTCATATTGGAAGCGCAGTTCTTTTTCAACTTCCTGAGTGCTGCGAATCATGGAAGAGGTCAAACGGGGATTTTCTGGTGTGATTCCATACACCAGAATAGGTTCCAAATCTGAGCCATGAGAGGGACAATATTGTTCAAAGGTATATATCAGGTTTTTGGTATAAAACGCGTTTTTAAACGTGAACAACCCTATTCCTTTAACCTCAATGGAATGCCCGACATTATCCAAGGCCAACACCCCCAGGCTCATCTGCGCCAATTCCGCTGGCATCATCTGAACACGCTGTCAAAGGAAAACTCGTTTCTTAAAAAGAAAAATTGATTATTTTGGCGGAAAGTTGGGAAATCACAACTTTCAGACCTCAAAACATCTGAATCCACCAGGTACAAACAAGAAGGGTGGATACTTTCCAGTTGGAGCAACCATAATAGCGCTGAGTTGCTCCAACCTTCAGGAAAAAGGGGAAACAGCGGTGCAGCTTATGACAGCTGGAGCCCACAGCTAGCGCCCACTGTTTCCACTTCAGAAAAGTTCCACACGGAAAAAGTTCATGCACATAAAAAAAGGAGGTTGGTTGACTAATGTAAGGAGAGTGTCTATAGCTCTCCTGTTTCCAGTGTGGTGGTGCTCGGTGCACAGAGCCAACGCATGGAAACTAGCTGTTAGTACTAAAGCTACTAGCGCCCAGCAGAGGGTGCTGGAGCAATAATAACCAAAACACAGAAGTGCAATAAGGACCCGCCCAAAAGCGATGCAGTGCACAAGGAGCTGAGGTAAACGGTCCAGGTTGGAGGGGACCTGGGCGAACCAACGGTGCATGTGAGAAAAATCAGATTGTGTTCAAAATGGTAAGTTTAATGGAGCGCGAGACCTCCTCAAAGGGGTCCATGCACATAATCTTTCGGAATACCATTTAAAAAACGGTAAAGATGGGGGAATTTTATTTGGTAATTCAACCAACAAGGAAGGTTGGTCGGGGAAAACACATTTAAGCGTTGACTGGGGAATATGGGGTTCGCTGCAGTGGACCCAAGCACTGACCCACCAATAGAACAACGCTTCCATCTGAATTAGTTAAATAAGCTGAAACTGAATTCATGCAAGTGATCTATTGAAGTTGGATTTGACCCAAACGCGTTGTTCCATAAGTGGAACAGGTTTCAAAACCACATTCCTCGACAAACCATATGGAACCATCTACATTAATTAAGTAGATCATTCGTTCTAACACCTGGACTGACGTTAGGGGCTGGGCATTTGGCACCCTACTAGTACCAACCTGGGCATATTTTTCCCAAACCCAGAGTTGGTCTAGGGTGTGCCTCAGGTCATGGAGGTCTGTAGCTTCACCTTCTGGGCCTCCTGTCACCCAGCCTTATCTTTGGGGTTGGTCCCCACTATGATGTCATGTGCACATGACAGCTCTTTGTATAATATGGGACTTGCAATTGTCCAACATTACCCCCTTCAAGAATGTTAGGGGGAGAATAAGATGTAAAAACTGGCCATGGACCCAGTTGATAATGACTCCAGAAGCAAGGGTTTTGATAGAGTATTCATACCCTCACTTATATGTGACTGAAAATGGGCCTTCCCAGATAGAACCAAGTTTTTCATTTCTAGGAGTGATGCGGTTGTGATAATATAATATCAAGTCAGATACTTGGAAGGAAGGGAGAGGGACCCAAAGCTCATTTGCTGCTTGGCCTTCTTTAGTGACCGTCTTGGCCAAGTTAGTCATGGCCTCAGCTTGTAGTTAGATGATGTTCTGGGTTAACTCTTTCATGGCTTGATCTGGCTCAGTTCTGTAGCTGGAAATATCTTTTGCTAGTAGAGCTGGTACCCCAGGTTCTCAGTCATACAACACATGGAAAGGTGACATCTTTAGGATGTGATGATAACAAATTTGGTAAGCTATGCGGGCACTGGATAAGTAAAGAATCCATTGAGAGGGTCTGAATTGGCCATTTTATGGAGTATCAATACCAGGGTTCCATTAACTCCTTTTATGGCCCCATTTGTGGATGGATTGTAGGGGGACGAGAAGAGCTGTTGTGTTCCATAGAAGTGGCGAGGAGCTTTACCACTATGAAAATAAAGTTTTTCTTATTGTCACAAAGAAGGACCTGGGCAACCATGCCGCATGAAGGATATTGATGCAAGAAGGTTGCAGTGGCTTTAGCCATCTGAGTGGGATGAGCAACAGCTTCACACCATCTGGTAAAATGATCAATTTTGACCAGGATATAAAGATTGACACCAGTGGTCTGAGGTAGAGGCAAAACCACGTCCAAACTTATGGTGTGGAAGGGTTGATGGGCATCTAAGGTTAGTACTGATAACAGGTCTTAAAGCTGGTTTGTTTTTTACAGGTCAGGTAGGTATCCAAGACTTCAGTTATGGTTTCCATGATGCCCTCCCAGTAGTATCGCTCTTTAACCACTCATAGGTTTTGCAGACTCCACCATGGCCCATGATAGTGTGGGATTCTAGGATTACCATACCTGTTTAGATGGCCGTAGATAAGGCAACCAGTTTACTCCGACTTTTTTATATAACTTCCAACTCTCCATCTTGGTGTTTCAGGAGTCCTGAGCTAGTATTTTTTGTACCTGTTCTTCTTCATCAGCACATGCATCAGGAGTCATGAGGAGATCATGTAACCTCTCAGCTTCACTATTGTCTAAGCGAAGAACGGGCAGCCACATTAACCCATCTAAATTCATGTGGCACATTCCCGCCTGATGCCCAATAGTCATATCATAATTTTGGAGCTTCAGAGCCCAGCGAGCCAACCGCCACGTGAGGTCCTTCATATTATGCAACCACTTCAGAGAGGCGTGGTCAGTGATCACTTTGAAAGGAGTTCCATATAGGAATGGGCGGTAGTGTTTGACAGAGAGCAGGACAGCCAGGCACTCCTTCTCAGTGACGCTGTAGTTGCGCTCAGCTTTTGACAGCGTTTTGCTAAAGTAGAACACTGGATGATCAACCCCATTTTCACCCAATTGATCCAAGGTAGCTCCAACAGCGTAATTGGAGGCGTCTGTTAACAACAGAAAAGGCTTTTCATAGTCAGGGTGATAGAGGATGGCACTTTTGTAATAGCGCCTTCAGGGTCTCAAACGCGGCTTTTTGTTCAGCACCTCTATGGAATAGAGTATTCTTAGCCAAGAGACGTATTAAGGGCTCACTAAGCTGGGCGAACTTGGGGACGAATTGATGGTAATACCCCAGCATGCTCAAGAATAACTGGATGTCACGAAGGGTTTGGGCTCAGGCAACTTAGATATCGCTTTAACCTTATCTTGAAGGGGTTGAATCCCATCTTGAAAGATAGCGTGCCTGAGGAATTACAACTTCTTTTGGAAGCAAGTAAATTCTGATATTAGCTTAATGAAGGATGCCCACAAGTGTTGAAACACCTCCTTTAGGTGCGTGAGATGCTCATTGAACGTCTTGGGAAGACTGTGAAGTCATTGAGGTAAACGATCACACAGCTCAGCTCAAGGTCCTGTAGAATATGATCCATAGCCTGCTGAAAAGTGGTAGGCGCGTTACACAACCTCTGAGGTAGCCAAGTGGGTTGGAACAAAATCTCACTGCTGATAAGGGTACACTTATCCTGATGATGTGGAGAAAGGTCCATTTGCCAATAGCCATTAGCCAAGTCCATGGCGGAGAAATATTTAGACCCAGAGAGTTGGGCCAGAGCGTCATCAATACAAGGGATAGGGTAGCTGTCCTTCTTGGTGAGGCTGTTCAATTTATGGTAGTCAATCACTACCTGATGACCTCCATTTTCTTCATCAATAGGTGTGGGGAAAAACCATAAGCTTTGGGAAGGAACCAACAACCCAGTGTCTAGCAGTTGTTTGAGCTCCATCTGCATCTGTAGCTCCATAACTTTGGACTTGCTGTAGGGTTTGGAGTGGATAGGCCGAGCATCACCAACGTCAATGGTATGAGAACAAGCCTTAATGTGCCCATAGCCAGTGTCTGATTTAAAGAAAATGTCAATGTAGGCCTCGAGCAGGGTGTGGACGTTTTCCAGCTCATCTGGGTTTAGTTCATCAGATATATTAATGGAGGGTAGGGTACATAAATACTGGTCGGCGGGTAAGTCCATATCCACCATAGATCCAATACAGTAGCTTGCTTTATTTTCTCAAGGGGAATCAGCACGCCTCTTTCACTCCTGATGCTTTTTTACAACCATATTCTTCATGGTGAGATTACCTAGCAGAAAATTAATAGATCATTGATAGGCATGGTCTAGCACGCCTGGCAAAAGTCTGGGCTCCAAAGGACTAACTTCTTCAATACTAATCAGGTGCAATAGGCAGTTGAGTGGGATTTTCATCATAATCTTTGTGTCAACTAAACTTCGTTCACCAGCCTTGATGACCACCTCTTCAGAAGCATAGAAAGGGATACCTTCTAGGTCGTCCACTGAATAAGGAAACATTTTTGTATGCCGTCCTGCTGTGGTGTAATGTATGGATTGAGCGGAAGAGTGATACTTAAATGTGCAAACATAATCCTTTTTATTAAGCTCTTCATTTGTCAAAATCAGGGGAACCTCATAGTTAAGCAGGGAGAGATACCACTGCTTCATGTTGACAATACCTTCATACTCGAGCATGAACTGGTTACCAATGAGTAGATTATAAAAATTGTTAGTTAGGGCCACCGCTGGAGCTGACAAGATGAGCTTCCCAAAACGGATGGGCAGAGAAGAATACACCTCAATTTCACAGTTGTTGTTTGGGCCTGCAGTCCCAAACCCTTGAGTGCAGTTGAGGTTGAGGGCCAGTTTAATTTTTTTGATGAGTTTTGATGACACAACGTTTACCTGTGACCCAATGTCAAGGATCCTAACCCGCACTCCACTGATGATGACTCCCACTTTGGTTAAGGTTCCACCCATGTTGGGGAAAAGAGAGAGAGCCTCCTTCAATTGGAGAGTAGGGTTAAGTCATTTGGCTGTCTCAGGGTATTTCTACTGGATAGACTGCAGGGTATGAACACACTGGTTTTGGCGGATCAAGGTGGCAATAAGCTGGTCAGCGTCACTGGCAATGTCAATGACCTCAAACCCCTCAGCACTTGGCGGAGATAAGTTTTTAAAAGAGCCTAGCCCAATTCACTCTATCATGTTTCAACCTGTCAGGTATCTCCACTTCATATGGGGCTCCTAAGACATAGTGAATGACATCTTCACAACCCCCTTTAAGTCGTCGTCAGAGGGAATTTCAATGCACGTCAAGGATTCCATCTGTTGGGAGGTAAGGTAAGGGCTTCCCTTGTTGCAAGTATTGTCCTGGGTTGCTCAATTTCCTGGGTAACTTTTGAGGAGACGCTGTAATTGTTACAGCTTTACATTTAGCCTTTGGCATAGGGGGTTTGGGTTACCCCATGGCTACAGGTTTTAGACTAGAGATGGCTGGAGTAGAAGCTAAGGGAGATAGAGATATTGCCTTGGCAGGATGTGAAAATTGAGGCTCTTTAAAAGGCCGCTCTAACGAAGGAGAAGAACTTGGCAAAGTGATAGCCAACTTCACCAGCTGCACTTTGGGAGCTGAAGATAAAGTGGAGCACTTCCCTGTCACTGCTAGTATCCTCTGCTTCTCTTCACCTGGGGAGGAGCATCTTGTTGCAGCAACTCCGTGGGAGCAGTTTTTAAATGGAGATTGCCATAAAAGAGGATGGATGGGTTATGATGGATTCTCGCCTCATAGCTCCTGGCGTAGTATCACTTTCATAATAGTCAGCCACCGCTAACAAGGCCTCTTTAATATCGCGTAAATTTTTTAAGGTGTTCTTGGCTGAAGAAATATGCAGAGCCAAAGAGGGATGAGACGTTAAACCAGCCAAAATAGAAGCAATGGCGTCATCTAGAGGTAGCATATTTGACATCAACAGAGGCTGATAATCACTATAAAATTGCTCAATAAAAGTGGGGACGATTCTCTCTCTTGCAGGGTAAGGCACATAATAGCCTGTTTTTGACGTTGTAAGCTTTTTATGGAGCCAAATTCATCATTAAGCGCTTGCTTAACCTCCGCCCAGATGCTGAGATTGACCATGTGAGAAGCCATTATTTCTTGAACTATACTACTCAAGCAGGGGAAGATGTACCTGAGTTTTTGCTGGTCAGTCGCTCCTTCCATTACTGATACATAAACATACAGGAGGCATGCAATACTGCCATTACCAGTTGTAAACTTATCTTGAAGAGGGGTTTATGGATGGTAGGGAGGCCCCAAAAAGCCTTGAGAAGAGTGCTGATCAAGACTTTTAAGGCTAGACAAAGCACTAGCTATCTGTCGTTCTAAAGCAGCTAACTTGTATTTAGATGCAGTTGTCATGTTTAAACAGAATATTTGTGGTGTACAGGGTCCCCTGTAAAGAGCACCACTTTTGGATTTTAGTTTTTTTGGGGTTGCTCGCTGGTGCTTATCCATTTAAATCCAACAATTATTTGCAAGAGAAGAAAATTCTTTACTGCAAGGATGATTAATTCATAGGGAATTATTGACCAGATATAGTAAAGTAAGAAGATAAACAACTAAAAGTAAAGAACTTTTATATAAATTTTATTAGTTGCCATGGAGGGTAAGAAAATGAACCTATCAATATCTAGCCAATCAGTATTCAAACTATATTGAGGTTTGAGGGGAAATCAATGTGATGTTCAGATTGCTTAATAACATCCAAATTAGGGAATGTGGGGATTTGACCTATCAGATCACTGGAGACTTTCCTCATGTTAATGGAACAGCCAATTAAGAAAGTCAATTGCAGTTAGGATATGACTTTGAGGCAACGCTTTAATATGTTTTACCCAATCATTGGGCGCAAAAAATATTTTTACCTTACAGGACCCTTTCTGACCCTATAAAAGGAGCTGGTCTCCATGGAGTTAATTTTGGTAAATTGGCTGTAAGAGTGGGAGGGACCTCAATAATGGTTCCCCAGATTTGTCCAACGATTTGGTGCAATCTGACTCCCCAAACTTGTGGTTTTTGCCCAAGTATTAATAAAGGTGTTATCCCAATTTGAGGGGTTCCACTAAGAATGGACCAGGGTCTTTTGGCCGATTTTATTATCATTTTCATCCATAACGCAATTTTTATAATATTAAACTTGCAATTGTCTGATAGCTTTTAAACAAAATAAAGTATATAAAGTTAGTAAAATGAGATTCATTATACAATACATCTATAGGACTCAAATATCTAGATAAACAAGAGATTTTGCTATTAAGAAGTTTATAAAAGAAAGGGCAAGAAACGCCCTGGAGGGGGACCAGGAACCCAATCCGCAAAAAATTGCAAACTCAGACACCGTCTGGGTTCATGGTATTCACTATAAAGCACACGCAATATATGTACATTCAGTTCAACCAACCCTCGTCAAAGGTGGAGCATGGGATCAGACTCTTCCTTAAGGATGAGTCACCGACCCTGTGGGAGAAAACATGTGAGGCACAGACCTCACTTTTCCCTCACGCGGTGTATGTAGCCACTAACAACATGGGCCACAGCTGGATCAATATTGGTTTCAAAACAGCTGATGAAGCTGATGCCGTAGCAAAAGTCTGTGTGGAAATTGCCCTCCCCAAGGGCAAAAAAATTGAGTGCACCATGCACACCAGATGGAACAAAGCGAAAACTTTGTTCATCTCTTTTGACTTGCTCCCCACCAACCTTCCTTATAAGGTAATCGAGGAGGAGCTCCACAAAGGTCTCATGGCCTACGGAGAAATTCAGCAACTTGAATTACAGCAATTTCGCCTGATGCCCAACCTGTGCATGGGCAAAGCTATCGCCATAATCAACCCCTTCCCAGAAGTGGAAGAGGACTTATCCAGAATTCCCCGCACAGCAGTATATTCACTTTGCAGATGGGGGCCAGTCAGCTGCATTCCGAGTTACACCAGAACGCGCACCGCCCATTTGCAACCACTGTGGCTCATTGGGCCACAAGGAACACACATGCCCTGTGAAAGAGGGCTTAATGGAAATTATTATTGTGAGGAAGCAATGAACAAAGATAATGAAAACTTCGCCAAAATGACTGACGGTCACCACCACTCCACTGGGGTGAAGATGGACTATACTCATGGACCCAGTTACATGCAAACAACGTAAAGTGGTTCAAAAAGCCTGCAAGTGAGCAGCGGCTGAAGTAGCGACACACGTGGAGTCCACCATTGACCCCAGACAAATTTTGGAAGATATTTCAGATATTCACTGAGCCAACCAATCAGAACAATACGCCCAGGTCAAAAATTTTCACAGTAACCTGACTGAGTCACAAAGCGACATCAGTCATGCACATACTGAGTAACAATGCAACCGCAATTTGGGCGAAAATGCGGTGCACAATTCACCAAAGTCGAACCTCAAAAATATAGAATCCAATCAACAATCTGCATCAAATCAAATCAAATCAAATAAACATGAGACCTGTGCGGGAAAGGTTGATGCAAATGCAAAAAACTGCAATTCCCATGAATAATTGGGTCAGATCAAGGGAACCAACAATGGCAGTGAAATAGTTGGAGTACAGACGCAGAGCATGGCCAAAATGAGCCATGGTGGGATAGGGCTAGAAGGCCCTCCCAACTGCTCCTGAGGCGCCGCGGGCACCTCAGTGTCAATAGGGATGCTAAACATTGCGGGAGCCAGGGCTCATATGTCCCAAGCCAAAAAGCTGGAATTGCTGTGAAAACCTCTTGTAGACATCTTGGCCATCCAAGAAACCCACTGTATACAAGGGGAAGAAGGATCCTGGTCAACCAGGGTCGCACCATCACAATCAGTATGGATGTCTCACTGTGGGGTGATTGTCTGAAACAACAAAAAATTTAAAATTACAAATTCGTCATCACACTTACACAGTCAAGTCCTGGTAGCAACAATCACATGCCAAGAGGAAATAATTTTGATAGCATGTGTCTATGCACCATGCAATGCAACTGAGAGAAAACAATTTTTGAAAACATTCCTACTCTCACCCTCCCACCAGATACCATTATGTTAGGCGATTTCAACTTCTGGGATAACCCCAATATGGATTGATAGTCTAATCCCAGGGGAAACCCACCTGGACACATTGAATTCCACACAATGAAGGCATCTCTTGGCTTACAGGATGCTCTCCCCCCAGTTCACCACTCCTTCCCCACATGATGCAGCCCAACATACGTGAGGGAGCGCTCACATCAATGAGTCGCATTGACCACATCCTCATCCCACAATCCCACCGCTCAAGAATCTCCAAATTTACAACAAAAAAGATCAATTTTTCTGACCACCGATTGTTTATGGTGCAGTTAGCACCAACCCAATTCCACACACAGGTGTCTCCTTGGAGAAAGCTTCACCTGGAAAATATAAAATTGCCTAAGATATCCAACTGGGTCAAAAATGAGGCTACGAACTCATAATTCACATCCCCATTCACTTTGGATCCCATTGGAACATGGGAAAATTTCAAAAAGGATTTAATTAACAAAACCTGACATATTTCATCATGTAAGTACACCGCGGACAAAGCCACAATCAAGCGTACCTTGGCGGAACTAGACCACCTGGAGATAAATACTCTGAGATCTAGCTATAGCCCCAACTGGGGACGCAAATGGGCAGAAATATCTGCCTGACCTAACAATCTAATCTTTGAACACCAACACAGAATCAAAGTATTGAACAAAGGTAAGTTCATAAAGGAAGGAGAAACCTGTTTGACATACTTTTTCCACCAATTCCACTCCCACAGAAACCAGCCCGTGTGCACACAGGTCCACAAGACCAACAGCACCATGGCAACAGACCCTGAGGAGGTCAAGGTGGAAGAACACCGTGATTACACCGAATTATATCACAAAATGCCAACAGATTCACAAAAAATTAAAGAATTTATACAAGCTGCCAAGATACAAAGTACACCACTGAATTACAACATACTATCCCTAATTACATGGGAGGAGCTTTGGGAGACAATTCGCGGTGAACCACGTAGGAAATGCCCAGGGCCTGATGGGATACCCTACGAATTTTACAAATAATATTTTTAACAAATCGCCCCCTCCTATTGGCGTCTATGAACCAGTGCTTGTTGGAAACACGCCTATTACAAGGAGGCCATGAATCCTACGTTATAACCTTGTATAAAAAGGGTGACAAGTTGGACCTGGCCAACTGGCGCCCAATTGCACTCTCCAACACTGACACAAAAATTCTAACAAAAATTTTAGCAGCTAGATTAGGCGCAATTGCATCTGATGTCCTATCACCCAACCAGTTTGGGTTTATACCAGGGCGTTCAATCTGGAACAACATTCACCCTGTTGCAAACATTTGCCAATCCAAAGCAACTGGTGCCCTGGTCTTCTTGGATCAGGAAAAGGCGTATGACCGTGTTAGCTGGCCATACCTAAAAGAATGTCTACATGCCTTCAAACTCTCACTAAGCTTCGTAAAATGGGCGATGCTCCTAACAGAATCTGCAACCATGGCTGTATGCGGCCCTGGATTCCTAACAAACAAGATTAAGCCACACAGAGGGCTCAAATAATGGGGATCCCCTCAGCCCACTGCCATACAATTTCAGCTTTGACCCAATCCTCTGAGTAACTGACTCACGTCTCATGGGGATAACCGCACAAGGACAACCAACAGTCAAGATACTGGCCTTTGCGGATGACTGCATAGCAGGTATAGCAAACAAAGAAGATGCCCGACAGCTGGAACGCACTCTAGAGGAATATTCCAAGGTGAGAAATGCATTGCTCAACAAAAGAAATACAGAAATCATCCTCTTAGGCATATACACAAACAACTGGACCACAACATCAGAACCTCATACCAACACACGAAGAAAAAACCCAATCATTTTACCCTTTGCAACACCTCCCACCACCACTCCTGTCTGATACCTTGGAATTTGGCTAGAATCAGGGGTATATGCTAATGAGACAATGGAAAGTAACCTGTTACAATGGGTATCCAAACGCGTCGCCTCCCTCAAGGGAAGAAACCCAGGACTAACAGGACGAGTTACAGTTGCTAACTCGCTCATCCTCCCAATACTATGGTACCCAGCCCACATGATCGCCTTCTCACCTACCTTTATAACTTCAATCCGCGCGCTTACCCAGGGCTGGCTGTGGCCCGGCTCTCATCCTCCTATATGGATGGAAACACTATTTGGCCCACGCTCAAGTGGAGGCATGGGACTAATAGATTTTTGAGATCCACGCCAATCACACCCTAGGTACCTGGATAAAGGAAGTCCTTGCTCCAGACCTCCCACAACAACATTGGTACAAAACAACAAAAACTAACTTTGCACAGGCGCTCAAATTAACCAACCCACATAGTCCACCCAGACTACTTTCATACCTTGCCAAGCGCCCTACTGCAACAGGTCCGCATGGAACCTCCCCTCATTTTAAACATATCCTCTGAACTATCCGCTGCATGGGATGGACCATAGAGAACATGGGTACTATACAGGGAAGGGGACGACCCAGCCCCCAATTCAAATTAAGAAACCCAGAAAACCACCCTCAGAGAGATATGCTCGCAACAACCCCAAACATAGATAGGATAGAATTCCTAGATATGTTGGACATTCCCTATGATTTAACCACACAGAAGGCAGTGTGGAAAATGACTCACCACCCACTCCTACAGCCGAGGATAAGAGCAAACGCCTGGCGCTGTCTGAGAAGGACCTATAGGATGACGGACCACTCCAACTCCCTCCACAAAAAATGTGCAGTATGTGGAGGGGAGGGATCTCTACATCACCGCCTAGAAACATGCCTCCCAACCAAAGCTATATTGCAGGAAGTCGCACGCCTGCTTAAGATCCAAAATGAACAGGAATTTTCAATATCAAGGAGCATCTTCACGCTCCAGATTGAGTCACCAATCCCATCTACCCTCCGCTCCCTAATAATACCCATTGCAATGTGGACAATCCACACAATTGCATTAGATGCGTTCAAGGGCACATTCCCAACCATTCATGGGGTTATTAATAGATTCCATGTCCACTTACTGGAGCACTTCCAAGCCTGGCTCTATGTATATATGAGACCAAGGCAAAAAGTGCTCATAGAATCATGGTTCCCACTCTGGTTCCTCCACACAGACCTTTTCCTTCACACCTGCTCCATAGCAGGGGAAACCCCCTTGGAGTAGTGCACCAACCCCCCCCATACCTGGCAGTCCCACTGGCAACAGGGGTAACTTGAGTACCCTGGGGTGCCCAATTTTATATTTGTCGGTTATTTCCTTAGTTTTATGTATATTTGGTAATGTCCGTCCCCTGGTCAGCTTACCTCAGTTAAATAAAAAGAAGTTTATAAAAAGATATCCTATTATACTTTTACATTTTACTATAAATGGTATTGTTTTAAAAATGTTCACATGAAAAGTTATAATATTTAATTTAGATTTTGCAAGTTTATACTGAATAATAACAGTCAATTTATAATAATAAAGTTATTTTTATTAAGGTAGATTATAACCCATACAATGACAGATAAAGCTCAGGTTTTAATATAATACTAGATACTCATGAAGGAAGGAAAGGTAATTTTGAGTATTCTAAAGACTATAGAGTACTTTTAAACAAGGTATGTAACTAATAATAATAAGCTACGTCTGCACTACATAGAGTAAAAATATAGTATCTTTTTAGTACTAGATGGTCCCAAGTAAAAATATAGTATTAAGATTAACATACTTAAAGTAAAGGGAGCTTGAAAACAAGTTAAACTTATGGCTATTTAAATTTAAAATTGATGGTATAAGTTTTACATCTTTTTAAATATAATTAAAGTAATAGAATTATAATAGGATGATAAGTTTGGTATAACATACATAATAATTAGCAAAATACAATAAATATTAACATGATGTATTATAATGAACAAGTCTACTATACTAATAACCAAAATGGATTTGTGATACAGTTTTATCAGTTTAAGTCTAGTTTATAATGACCATATATTAAGAAAAGTCTATAATAGGCTTTACGTTAATTAAGAAAATAATAGCCTACTTTTATACTCTTTAACTACTTAGTAGTTTGAATAATATAATTATATATAATCTAATTATTTGTTAGATAAAAAACCTTTTAAAACAGATTTATTGAAATGTGAAATAGTTAAAATTGCACTTTATCTATCTATACTATATAAAAAAAGTACTATGATTTATCCTATAGACAAATTAGACGCACATATTATAACTTTTATATATAAATAACTAATTTTGAACTTTAATCTTACACAAAAAATAAGTTATACTTTTAAGATACATTTTTTACATAAACTGATGTATACTTATATATTAGTATTTTGAAACACCCAACTATAGGTATCAATTCCTTGACTAAGGAAGAAACCCATTTGAAACCCCCAATTTATAAAAATAAAAATATTAATACTAAAAGTATAGCTAGCCAGAGCAATGATCAGGGCTAAACTAACTTGGCCAGAAATCAAGATGTTTTTGAGAATCCAAAGTCATTTTTATAAGCTTTAAAGGGTTTAAAATTTCTGTTGATGGAGGCTGTTGTATACCCCCTGATCACCAAAATAATTATTAGCTGGTCAGCATGAATTCAGTGGGCCTGAAAGTATATTTACTGGCCCAAGCAACTATGCGCATGACATTGCAGATGACGCCTTGGAGAAACCCCCTTTTATACCTTAGGTTTGATGCTGATGGAAGAATTACCAAAGCCCATCAAAATTGATTTTTCCCATTTGTATAAAGCTTATTAGATTAATTCTACCAAAATAGGAAGCAATTAATATTAAAAACACTAATTATCTAGACTGTTAATATAACTGAGTAGCTGCAACTGCCACAAGGGTCATGCAAATATCAGGAGCAAAAAGAGCAGCAGCCATGTGGTCACAAGCAGACCCAAGCTTCATACTAATTAAGAAAGAAGCTCAAAGATCCCAAAGATAATAAATGGTCTCCTTCTGGTCCTGAAACCAAGCAACAGATAAAAAGGCACCATGTGAAAAAGATCTGATTTGTTACAAATCAAGTTCTTACTTTCTATTACCTCCTTTTTTTAAATACTGTAATTACTTTTTTATTACGTTTATAAAATAACGTCTTTCACAAAACCTGTTTTCACTACTGTCATTTTTAGTTGTGCTAATAACGCCAGATATATATCTTGTTTGAAGGTTTGAACTTAGCCTTGCTGTTATCAGCAAAGGTTGAGAGTGTTTTTGTTTGCTAAGGAGCAGCCATTATGTTTTCCAAAGCTTCAACATGTTGTACATGATTTCTACTAAGAGAAAAAGTCCTATCTACGCAAGGATATAAAACTAATTCGCCTGTTGGTGCACATTATGAACAAACAAATAATTTATTAGCAGTGGCTTAACCCTATTCATCAGCAACACCTGAGCGATCAGGCCAGTTTTGCACTAACTGGCGCTCACTACAGGGGCACAATTAAGTGATTGTGGAGAGGTTTATGACAATACCATGGTAACATACCATGAAGATAAAATTTTAGAGGATTTGAAACCGGAGAGGATGTACCAAATGATCAATAAATTGAAGATGCATATAGCTACCTTGACTATTAAACTAAGAGTAGTCAGAGCTTCATCAGCACAGGAAAGAATTGGGGAGCTGGACTTGACTCAAGTGATAAATAAGTTGGAGTTCTTGGTGAGTGAGAACAACAAAATCATGCAGAGCGTAAACTTAATTTTTTAAATCTGGAAAGCCGCAATGACAAGTTAGATGGCTTAAAGCAAGAAGTAGACACCAAACAAGTGTGAAATCTACCCCTCTCATACTGTTACCTACTTTGGGAAGATGCGCCACTAGTACCTATACACCAGCGATAATGGTATAACCTACTTTTCATAATGAGCCTAAAAATCTTAATTTCTGCCTGTATTTCAAGAATAAGTTCACTTCTGGTGGGGAACTACAACTGTAATTATTCAGTTGTATAAAAATAACATGGACGGAGCTAGTGACAAGCAGTAAGCTCACTATGTACAAGGATGTATATGCCAATGAGCACAGGAGGTGCTTAGAGCTACAATTCATCCCCACAACACTTGTGCTGAAGATATAGAGATTCTTATTGCCAAGTTCAGAAGTACATAGGTTGTGCAAAATATGAAGCAAGGATTCCTAACCAGGAGAAAGAAGAAGTCATAATTCATTGCGGCTAACAATCTGGTTTTATCATAAGAAATAACAGCTTTGGATTACTGTATCCTAGGACTTAGTCACCGCAAAAAAATCTTTCTTAATTTTCTGGAATCACACCTGCAACTCCTGAGGCACATGAATCAGGCCTTAAGGCACACTGAATATCTAAAGGGCCATCAGAAGGCCTTGATGTATGTTAAATCAGCTTAAAATATGGAGTGAAGATACCAGAATCATCAGAATTATCATGATGCTGACCCAATATAAAGGCCATTTATGTTGCTTAAAGTCACAGTGATAAGCCTCAATATAAGGTTTACCGCCCTATGGCACAATATTACCCAAATTTTGCTAAATTTAAATGCAATAGCTGTCATCAAGAAGGACAATTACGTAGAAACTTCCTTATGTTAAAAGAAGAAAAGAAAACAAACCTAAAGAGGAGGCCACAGGATCAGTTTATTATGTTGCACACCACACCAATAGAATCAATAATGATGAGCCTATTTCACAGGTTGATTCATTATATTATGTCATTGGAGCTCCAATTGAAGTGGTTGAGCCCACCTGCTTTAAGCTAACCAAACAAAGCTTGAGACTACCAATCAGTCTTACTTGGCTCAAGCTTCTAAGTCTACTCATATCATTTACAGTATCACAGATGGTAAGAATCTCGTGGATAAAACGGTTGAGAAAATCTCAAGTGAGGATCATGAGTCATCTGAGGCTTCAAAGGATTCCTTCCTACCTGAGGGGTTAGGAGGATTCAATTTAAACAGTCAGTGCCATTCTTACTGCTGGCATGATTATTGCAAAACAACAATAAAGATGGAAGTAATCATCCACCAAGTCAAAGTCTTTCCAAGAACTGGACACCAGCGCACCATTAAACACTATTACTTCCAAGCTCATGAAGAGACTGAAGTTAGTCCTGGACTTCAATGACCAGGAAAATTTGAAATCATTTACCCTGAGCCAACCAGAGCACTAGAAGCATATTCCGCGTTTTCCTTGCAATTAAGTTGAATCTTCTTGTCTACTCCAGCTGTGGTGCTTGAGAACTACCATTACTATTTCCTCAATAAAAATGTATTTCCTAGTTGGGTTTGAAGGAATTAATAATTTTAATCAGAGTTTATTTTGTTTCTAAACTACTAGATGTCACTTGTATTCCAGTACAAAGGTAATAAGGAGCGGAAGAAGCAAGTATGCCTAGTCAAAGCATAGCATTCAATTTATCTGGTCAGCTATACCATGAAGATGAAGGGATGAAGCAGCTACCATAGACCATATAACCAGAGTCCGGTTTACACTTGTATGCTAGAGAAGAGAAAGACCTAATGCTAGGAGAACAGAAGGTCATGTTGATTGACATTAACATTGATATACTTGAAAAGATGGTGCTTAAAATCTACTTTTCTAAAAGTATCTATGAATAAGAACACAGAGTGATGCCTGGATTCTACAGATTTATTTACTAAGGAGAAATCAAAGTCCTCTTGAAATATATGTCAAGTTCACTGTTAAGATTAAGAAGTTTCTAATCATTGCTAAAGTGAAAATGTACCACTACGCTAATGTTGAATCAGTTCAAGTCATCACTGACATCAAAGAAATTGGTCTTCAGGAGCCAACCGCTAAGGAAAAACGTGAGTTTATTGAACCCTTAAATCAATATCTAAACATTTTATAAGTGGACCTAACAATTATGTCTTGTGCAAGGGAGTGTCAATGGATAGACTCTGGGAGCTCCATTCCCTTTCAATAAAAGTCAAACTGCCATTACAGGAGTGAAAAAGATTACTTTGAACAACTAAAGAAGATTATAGATGCAGTCTTGGTACGCCCTTCCAAGGGCCCTGGGCGTCGTCTCTACTGCTGGTCAGCAATAAGGACAGGACTCTCTATACACTTATAGACTACTAAAGATTGATTGCCCTGACAAAAAATATCTTATTCCCTACCGCACATCAATGATGCATTGAAAGAGCTTGGAGGATTGCACTACTTCTTGAGGTGGACCTGTCAAGCAAAGATTGGCAGATATGACTATCACCAAAAGACCAGTAGAAGTGCACACTAATTACCAGTTGAGGCCTTTTCAAACTAACACATAAGCCACAGGGCTTGTGTAACTCCCTAGATAAGTTCCAAATATTTATAGATCAGATTTTTTGTGATCTGATTATATTAAGTGTGCTTATTTAACTGGAAAATATTATGGTGTTCAGCAGACACTTAAGGATCTCCAGGCACACCTTTAGGAGGTTTTCACTCAGTTAAGAGAAGACAACCTCAAGCTTAAGAAGCAAGTGCTTGTAACTGAAGAGCCAGTTGGTATTTTTTGGTCAAGAAGTAAATTGAAGAGAAATCAAACCCCAGAAAATATTGGTTGAAGCCATCGATAAGAAGAGTTTTACCAAGTGCATGAGAAACGTTCAAGTGTTCTTGGCGTGGTGAGTTACTACCACCAGTTCGTGATGAAATCTTTTTAGATCACCAAGCTGCTCATGCACCTACTCAACATGGGAGCTTTGTTCATTTAAGAATAAGAACAAGATGCTGACTTCAACCAGCTAAAGATGAAGCTAAGGAAGCCCGATCCTGGTACACACAGAATTTGCAAAGACTGTATACATGTAAACAAATTTCAGCGATGTGGGTATGGGCGCTATTATACCATAGTTGGAAAAGAAGGAATATATAACCTATCAAGTTCTACTAAAATACATTCATTAGAGCAGAATGCAACCAACAATTACAAAATGTGAGTGCTTAGCAGTGATCTGAGCAGTACACTACTTACAACCTTACATTCATGGTGCACACTTCAAGATTATAATGGGTCACGCCTCTCTGAGATGGTTAAAAAACATGAATAATCCAGATAGAAGACCAGCAAAATAAGCCATTCAGTAACAAGCTACAGTTTTGAGATCCTGCACCAGGCATATGAAAAGCACCTGAATGCAGATGGCTTGTTGCGGTTGCCTGTCTTCCATTTACAAGCCCACAAGAGCAATTGGATCTACTAAATAATAGGAAAACCAGAGTAGAAGTTTAAGAAAGAGGACGATGATGTTTAAAAGATATTGAAGGGATGTTCTAGAGCAAAGAGGTTCTTAATTGGACAGTTAGAGCAACAAATACAGATAAGTTGGCTACCTTATATAAAAGTGAGCAAAGTAATCACTAGTGTTTGAAGAATACCGCCTATTAGACTTAAAAATGGCTACAGAAGATGTACCAGAATCTCAAGAAGAGATATAAATTTGAGGACATGTTGCTTAATATCATCCAGGCTTTAAAGCTCTGCTTTATTTGCGCTCAATATAAGCCTTCCCAAATAAAATTTAAATTTCAGCCTGTACCTTCAAGAGAGATATTTACAACATTTCCATAGACATTTGGCCCATTCCTATAGCCATCAAGTGGAAGTCAGTTCATAGATTGTAGCAATAGATCGGTTCACCTTTGGGCAAAAGTGATTGTAGTCAAGGCTTTACTATTAAGTTACCGCTAGATTTCTGTAACACAGGTCATTTCACGCCACGGATGCCCTCACATACTCTTTTCTGACAATAGACAGAAATTTATTCAAATGTAGTGAGACAACTGTTGGACTTAGTAGGAGTCAAACAATAGTTCACCAAGCCATACACACCATCCATCAATGGAAGTATGTAAAGTGATAATGGAATACTAATTAATATTAAAAAGATTGTGGTTAAGCATGGATCAAAATGAGACATCTTGCTGCCCTTGACATTGTTCACTTACTGGTTAAGCTACCACATGACTATTGGCTTGTCTCTATTTATAACATTATACAGAAGAGAAGCCGCTTTACCAATTTTGCTACCTCCAGTGATGGACGCGGATAGGAAGAATATTACTCAAAAGATGCCAGAAAAAGTTGGTGGGAGAGTTAGTCAAGGTTCATATTTATGTCAGTAGCGACATAACAAAGTTGCTTAAATATAGTACTAAGCGATGATAGACCAAAATTTCCATTTTTGAGGTGGGACAGAAGGTGATGTTTCATCACATGCGCGGAGGATAACCTGAGAGGATACAGGACATCTTGACAAGACCTGCAATTGTAGTCATGAGAAGGGAACTGAGTACCCTATCAAAGATGGTACCACCCAGATCATATAAAACAGAGTCCATTCACGGCATTTGAAAAATTTCCTAGGTCTTGTCTTGTGTATGGTAGTTTTTAGAAACTCCCAACTATAGGGTTTAATTTCTTGACCTATGGGAATCCCCCAAAAACCCCAATTTTGTAATACTTGTGCCAATATTATTGTTCTATCCAGTCAGAACAAAGATTAAGTCCAAACTAACTCAGCCAGAAAATATATTGTTTTTAAAAAAGCCCCTTTATAGGCTTAAAAGGGTCTAATTCCCTTGCTGATGGAGACTGTTTTTCAGGAAATCTAAATTTAATTCCAGTTTCTTCAAAGCTAAGTGATTATATAACAAATTAGTTCCAGCGTTCATCCTTATTGAGAAATTGATATGACTGGACAATAAGCCATATATTCAGCAGATTGTATTTTATAAGTTAAGGTGAGCCTTAAGATTGAGTGAAAGATTATGTTGATGTGAAGTGAATCAAAGTACTAATGGTTTGGAAATTGAGGGATTTCTGTCAAAGCCCGAATGATGGGTTGAAACCCCTAAACTGTAGGGAATATAAAGTTACTAAGCTGAAAATCAAATATTAACCAAGTTTATTGAAAATTAACAATTGAATAAGAGAATGGAAAAAAGAGGTTTTTGAAGTAGAACGAAAAGAGAGAAATGGCAGAATTAGTCTGCAGTTTAAATATACATATAATAAAGTAGTATCTGTGGAGCAATAGCTTTATATTTATATATTATCATCATTTACAAAGGTGAGGAATGGATTGTATAGTGAGGTGGTTCCTGCTCCACTTTGGGTCGGGTTTTTAATGAAACAGGTTTAAAACAAGCGCAGGCTAAAAATTCAGTGTGGTATTATTGTCCCAAGGTCAACCCACCTTATTTACTTTTAATTACCTGCAAAGTATTAGTAATCTTCATATTGTCTGTACGTTTCTCAGTGGTAATTAAACCTGTTCAACCAGCTTAGCAGATCTAACCCATACTTCCAAAAGTTAACAGTGGTGCTCACTACAGGGGGGCTTTGCTGGGGTGCTTCTCGAGTAGTTGGAGAATAGGATAGGAGGTGGCGAGAGCCACAGGTTTGGACCCGTCTCTCCTTGGAGGGGGTGCTGGGGGTTCTTGGCCCACCATTGGGGCGGGTCACGCTGGAGGAAAACCATCTGGTTAAGTGGGAAATGTCAGAAAATTAACCAGATAAATTCCTTCCAATAATATCAGAATTAGGGGGTCTAAAAGATGATTTTAATTTCTGCTAATCGCCTAGTTTGTATTTATTTTAATGGTATTTTTGCCAATAAGTGCTCCCCACCTGGGTGGGATGAGCCTTTGAAGTATTGTGGATAATCCCCAATAGTAATTTTATTCAAAGGTCAACACCAGCGACTAATGCTGAGGATTTTAACCAATTAATTACTTTTTGTTCAGGTTTGACGGAATCCTAGTTTGACAATGACTTTCAATTGTGGGTCATTGTGGGTTTTTCTGTCAAAAAGCTGATGTATTCATTATTGGACATCTGATGATGATTTTTCTCCAAATCTTAGTACCAGCTGACTTATGTTGAGGATGCTTGAGTATGTTTATAATAAAAATTTATATACAACTGAATGGCGAATGACCAAAGATGGGTCAAAATAATATTTAGTGTTTGGGACAAACAGATTGGGAGGAATTGGTTCTATAGATTATTGACAATTGAATGACATTCTATCTTATGGCCAAAGGGTTTTGAGTAGGTGAAATAGCCCATGTATAAATAGTCGTCATTCCCTCCAAATAAATATATCTCTTTCACCCACCTTTATTTATTTGAAGTAGTAAGAGCTACTAAGTTGGGCAGGGTTGGGACTAGAGATCCCTGAGGCAGGTGCAGGGTGGTGCACCTGGAGTGGCTGACGCTTCCAGCTTTCATACCTTAGCACTACAAGAAACACCAATGAGAACCTGGCTAACCAGCCACCAGCAATGATGGGCTGATGGCCGTCAGCCATGAGGGTGGTTCAGCGTGGGAGAGCCATAGCCACCAAAGATGTGGGATATCTTTCTGTTGCAGACCCAAAAGGGGCTGGCGATTAGTTATGAGGTAGAAAGAGCAAGGTGTTGGGCCACCCAGGAAGGGGGCTGAGGACCACCGGTGCACTCCCAAGAAGGACCATGGGCTAAGGCGAAGTTGTTTGCTGATGGGTCTGTGGGTTGGACGTGGACTTGTAGGGGTGGTTCGCTATGAAGCGAAACAGCAAGGGTCAGCTAGTCTCCATACTGGTTAGCCTGGCACACTAGCGGAGCCCACTGTCATTGGAAAAGCGACTTTACAAAATTGGTTCTCACTACAGGGGACCACTGTTCAACTGTAGTATAACGTCAAATAGGGCATCATGACGAGCCATACTCTATATGTAAGAGTTTAATATGGTTTCACGACCAGTACTCCAAAGAGCTGGTGGAGACATTTAATGAGGATCTGGCACTATTTAAAGTGACGGAACCAGGAGATGAGGAAACCAGGATGGAACTGCAGTTAATATCTTGTCCCTCATTAGAGTCAGACCAACAGGGAAAGTCCACGAACTAACCCCTTAGCAACTGCGGGGTATCATGGAATGGCCCTTGCGGGGTTACTGCCTCTACAAAGAAATTGTGGGTGGACAGCCCTGAGTCTGTTTTATAATCAATGTTACCAAAAAGCCCATTATAATTGTATATTTCTTACCTTGACGCTACCACAACGGGGTTTTCTTTCCAGTTCATCTCCCATGGAGCTGAGGAATACCTGGTTGCAAATGTTCAGCCATTGATCCGCCAATTATTGCGTGTGTTGGCCTGACATAACATTGAGATTGGCAATGCCATGCGGTTTGTCCAAGTGCAACAGAATGACACTCAGCTCTTACCTGAACGCCTTGACCACCCTTTTTCAGAAATTCAAGAAGTGCTAGTGCACGTAGACAGCCATGTTGTATTCATCTGCAATCTCCTAGACAAATTAGTTTGAACTTGAATCATGAGTTGCCCCAAGTAATAGGAGAATTGTTAGATCAGCTTGGGCTTTTGGGTGAATGGGTATAGGATGTCATGATGCTGGGTAGTAACACCGAGCGCTTTATGGCGGATATGTCTGAATGGGTGGAAGAGATTGATATAGCGGTGGCTTGGATTAGGGACTGGGTTACCCTGTTAGAGCGGCGGATGACTGATCACGCCAACGCAGTGGCAATTAAATTTAGTTAACTTTGAGCTTAATGGAGTAACAAGCAGATAGCTGCCATTTACCCAGATTTTCCTTGGCAACCTTAGAATACAGCCAATTGCTAAGATGGATTAATCGTTTAGAGAGTTCCATCCAGGCGGTGCAGGGATGATCCATCACTCTTCCATTCATTGAGATAGTGGAGTACGCTGATATGCAAGTGCGCTTGGATATCCTTTGACGGTCAAATGAGGAGTTGGTGCGGGTTTGAGCTTCTCTAATCAATCAAGTGGATGGAGTGAACTGACAAGCACGTGACACTGGATGACAGAACTCTAGAATGCAGGGCACATTATAGGATGTCCTCTTACAGCTTCAGGAAATGGAGAGTAAACTGGACACAGAGCAAGAATTCTGTTACATATTAAATAATGAATTTGAAGAGCTTAGGCAGGGAGTGAGAGATAGATGGTGTTGGTGCTATTCAGTAAAAGAGGAGCATATAATAGACAATCTTTTCGCTGAACAGACTGGTGAGGGAGGTAAGGGTGCATTCAGCGGCAAGTTTAATTAGGAATACTATGGGTCATCCAGCAAGTACCCCCATGGGGGTTGCGGCAGTCCCTCCCCACAATCCAACCTCTTCCCAGTCAACTAAAGCTGATTTACATCTGTCCTCATGACCCTATTCTTTCCCACAAAGAAATGTCCCCCTTGGCCAATCTGAACCTATCCCATCTGTTCCCTGAGCATGAAGCACGGAGCTGGGTGATTTATTATGGATTGAGAAGTTGCCGCCTTTTTAGACAAGATGGGAGCATGCACAGATATTTCAAACAGTTTGAATTTGCAATGGAAGGAGAATCAGATTGGCGGAAAGCTAAACTGTTGTTATCCGCTCTGGATGTTGAGAGCACTGACCAGGTCACATGTTACCTTAAAAGCAGTACTGTAACGTATCAAGAGGTGAAGGAGACTGTGCTCCATCTGTTTGGGGTGGTAAAGATGGAGCAGTACAAGGCTGAATTTCTGACAATACAGTTTCAAAAGAATAAGTCCCTGGAGGAGTTTTTGGAGTGATCCACAGCTGAAGCTCATGTGTTAGTGGTAGCAAATATATTAACCAGCGAGGACGTGGGCATAGCAATGACAGCAGCTGTTAAGCCATATTGAAAACTTTATAATGCTATGACCACATTCATCAGGAAGACATGTAGCCTTTACAAATCATTAACTCTTTATGCCATCTCTCTGTCACATTTTGTGCTCCCAATGTGGACTGAATAGCCCCTGTGATCATTACCACATCCTCATTGGAAATGGACTGCAAAGACATGATTATAATCTGTTGAGCAATACCTTTCCACTACATATCTAAGCGGGTCCTTCCCATCCTCCTTATGTAAACTGGCTCATCCCTGGCTGAATTACAATTCTCTGTTTAACTTCTGACCTGTAACTTTAAGCGTGATCTATAGATGGGAGCTGTCATGAATTTGATATGACTGGATGATAAGCTAGAGGTCATCATGGCAAAATGAATGGAATCCATTGGGATCAAACCGGTAATGGTAATTTAAGCGCTTCAAAATGAGGCGATATTGGGTTACTGGGAATTGGCCAAATTGGGCGGTCATGAATTAATTAATGAAGAATTGAAGGAACCAATGAGATACGGTGAAGTGAATTACTAAGCCATGAAAGTGGTACCATCTAAAGTTGCTACAATACCAGCAGGATGATATGATCTGGAAGTAGGTTGTTAATAGTTTAGAGTGCGCGGAACAGAAGGGAGCTGCAACAGGTATTACATTAAATAAAAGAGTATAGTAGGAGCAAGTGCCCCACGTTTATTAATAAGTTTATTTCTGTTGGTCAAAGGGCAATGATCCTCATATCGTTGGTCCTATTGCTCAGTGGGTTGAACCCTGCGCAATTGCGTTTTTGGCATTTTCATGGACACGCCAATTTTTATAACAGGAGCCATTCATAAATGCTTGTTTCTTGTGTGGCAAAAAAGGCCACTATGTGGCTAATTGCCCTGCAACCTGCATGTTCATGAAATACAAATGTCCTGATCAAACAAAGATAAGCTCAAGTGGATAGATATGGGATGCTCTACCTCCGCTGATCCAAATTTATTTTTCCCTAAAAATTTCCAGAAGTTGCGTTGCATTGGTCCTGGTAATCTTTCTGACAACTTAATATATTAACAACTTCCCCATAATATCTCAGCCTCATAAAAAGAGAGCGACCATAACCCTACAGACTTGGAGTTCCATCAAGATGTGCAAAAGCTGTATGCCTGGAAAATCCTTGGGCGAAATGGCACAAGTGAAGTTAGGCCCTCAATAGATGTCACCTCCCTAGTGGGGTAAACGTTGCAATTCGAGTAGAAATATTTCTCAGGAGTACCTCATGTCAGAGCTGGTATTATCACTTTTCTTAGTAACAAAAAGCCCTTAGTTTTTATGTAATTAAAAACAATGGCTTTTCTTATTAAGAGTGTACCTACTGTGATATTTTTGTCCGAAACACAAAAATCCAAGCTATTATAGATACTGGCGCTCAAGTCAATATAATCTCCACTAAGATCGTGGCTAAGTTTACTCTGAAGCCTGATGTGGAACATAGAGTAGTGTATGGGACCTCAGGGGCACAGAGCACTGTGTCTGAGGGCGCTTACAGCGCGTTACCTCTGAGGTTCAGCTCAGTCAGGGCTTCTGCCCCAGCGGTGGTTCTGCCTGATAGTAACTACAACATACTGATTGGAGCTAAGTTCATGTGATGATTTGAAGCAATGGTCAATATGGCGGAAGAAATAATTACTATCCTGGGACAACAGATCCTCATTTAATTTACCTCTAGCGGAGTCCCAGAGTACCCAATCCGCTCCAGGCAAATAAATTTGGCATATAGAGATGGGGTGATTCCTGTTTGATATCAGTGGATGAAGCGGAGTATTGGAGCCCTTACTAACCAGATTTACTAATACAATGATATCCGCTACAGGCTGCAAGCGCTTTAAGAATACCTTCTGGGCATCAAGGCATATTAGGGGACGGAGCTTGAAATAGACATCCCAGAAGGGTTATATGGGGAGATTATGGGGCCCTACCAGCAATCTCAGCTCAAACCTTATGTGGCTCCTGGGTTATTGTTATCAGGGCTTGGAAAGTGAAAGTATTAATAGAGAACCTACAGAAGGATTCTATAGTGGTCCAAAGGCACCAGTGGTGGCTTATTTACACTTGACTCCTATTGATGAGGTTCATCATATTCACAATTTCAGTTCTTGGGAGGACCTCATCCTACCAGTAAAAAGCTCATGTGGCATAATGACAGTGGTTTCTTGGGAAACTCTGACTGGTCTGACAGAGGAACAGAAGGATAGGGTGATGGCCCTGATTAAAAATACTGAGAAATTTTTTCATCCAAAGACCACAATTTTGGATGTGCACAGGGGGTCATATATTGGGTGGACATGTGTGATCTCCCCCCATTTGGTCACATGCTATTCAGCACTAAAAGCTGAATAGGAAGTTGACTCCAATGAGGTGGACCAATTAATTTTTAGGGGATGCTAGAGCCATCCAAGAGTCCATGGGCATCGCCGGTGCTAATTGTTAAGAAAAAGATGGCACCAACTGAGTGTTTATAGACTACCAAAAGATTAATATCGTCACAAAGAAAGATTCCTACCCCCTCCCACCCATTGACAACGATTAAGATCAACTGGGAGAAGCTAACTATTTAGCTGCCATGGATTTGATATCGGGGTACTGAAAGATTGAGTTGCCAGTGGCTGAAAGGGAGAAATGTGCTATAATAATCTAAAAGGGGTTGTTACAACCCACGCATATGTCCCAAGGGTTATGTAACGCCCCAGCTATGTTACAGTGGGATATGGACACAATCTTAGATGACTTAAAGTTGTTCTGAGTCCTAGTCTACCTTGACAATCTCAATGTGTTTATTTAGACGTTCATGGAACATTTGGACCATTTTGAACAAGTGTCCCGTCATCTTGCTGATGCTAACATCAAGATCAAGCCTCAGAAGTGTCATTTTAAGAAGAAATTGGAATACCTCAGATTTGTAGTAGACTCAAAAGAGTTTAAACCTCAGTTAGCGAAGGTGGAAGTTATAATTAAGATTACTACCCAAGCAATAAGCGAGATATCCAAGTGTTTTTGGGATGATCAGTTACTACTGGCAGTTTATTTCTAAATTCAGTTGTATTGGGGCACCGCTCTTTGAGTTATTAAAGAAAAACCCACCTTTGACTTGACTGAAAGATTTCAAAACGCTTTTGAAGTCTTGTGGACCACTTTGGTGAGCACGCCAGTCTTGCAATATCTAATTACAAAAAAGGAATTTATAGTGCAAATGGATGCATCTTTTTCCTCTGTTAGAGCAATATTATCTCAAAAGGAAGATGATGTAGTAGAGCACACCGTTGCATCTTGTATCCAAAGCTTAAACTGTTATGAACGTAATAATACTGTGAAGAGTATGAGTGCTTATCGGTATTATATGCATATAAACAGTTTCATGTATACCTTCACGGATAAAATTATATGTAGTAATGGATCATTCATTCTTGCGTTGGCTGAAGATTCTTTGTGAACCTGAAGGGCGGCTCACGTGATGGGCATTGAAGCTCCAAGCATTAAACTTTGAGATAGTACACCGGCCATGGACAAAACATCAGAATTCAGACTGTCTCTCATGTTTACCAACGGTCGCCATTACAGAATATTTGGCCAACATCATGTATGAGAAGATTATTGTGGGAAAATATCATGATGAACCGCCACACGTGATCATGGCGCTAGATGGGCTTAAGAGAAATACCTTCTTGTGCAATGGAGAACTATATAAGAAGATTGGAGAAGCGACGTTAAGTTTCCCAAAAGCCCTCCGCCAGGCCAGCAATTATTGTGGATGCCCATAAGATGTTAGGTCATGGAGAGTTTCAGAAAACTGTGGAGTTCTTGTAACCTTGCTAATATTGGGATATCATTCATTATGACGTGTTTGAGATGATTGCTTGTTGTCACCAGTGCCAAGTGGAGAAACCTTTCCAAAGAAGACCACCTATCAGCTGGTTAAGCCTCGTTTTTCATGGCATAATGTTTTCCTTGATGTGGTGGGGCCTCTTCTAACTAGCGCAAACCGCTCTAAGTATATAAGTAGCAATTCATCACTTGAAAAGTTGGGTGGAAGCAAGAGCAATCAATGGTTTAGAGCTTTCACCACCTTCAAGTTTATCATGAAATGTCATATGGCAACATGGATGTCCGCATTTTATTTATCATGGACAATGGACAATTTCACATCGCACATCCTGCCCAAGTTGAACAAACTAATGGTAATCCGTGGTGTCTTGACTACACCCTACCACCCTGAATCTAATAAAATGGTGAAATGGGTTAACAGTTCGTTGGTAAACATTCTCCACAAGCTTGCAAAGAATCGCCCCTCTGAGTGGAGTAACCTCCTATCCACCGTCATTTTTGCTTATAATATTACCTACCACACGTTGAAAGGAAAGAGTCATTTCCAATTACTTTATGGTAAACATCCAGCTTTACCTGCTTTGCTTTACTCCTGTGTGTAGGATACTGGCAGAGTAGAACTGTAGCGTTATCTGGCCAACTTAACAGACACGCTGATAAAACTACAAACAGAAGATTATTCTACCAGCTTAGCTTAGAAGATTGATGATCAGGCTGATGACCAAAGTAGACGTAGCGGAAACCCACAGTTTGCTTTAGGAGATCAGGTCTTGTTTTCAAGCTCCCAGGTGGTGCTCTGTAGCCCTTTGGTGATCCCATGAAGCAATTTGCATTTTGGCCTCTGGGTAAAATATTGGAACCTTTTCCCATATGCAAGCACGGCCATCATTTAGATGACCATGGCAGTGTTTAAACCCACTGGTTTCATTGGTTTACGCCCCTTTAAGGGGTATTTTGACCTCAGTTTTTGTTCCAAGGATGATGCAAATGCAGCATCTAAGCTGCAATTAGTTTATAAACAAACCCTCCCAACCATTTAACTCTGGTTCCTGGATGAGTCCACTTTGGTGGTCCAGTTCGCTGTGTTGCATTACCACCTTTCCCCCAAATGCCTCCGCCACGAACTCATAAAGGGTTTGGCCATTTATGGCACAGACCCCAAGTTGCAATTTGTGGTTCCAAATGGAATGGATTATTTGGCAGGGATGCGCACCTTTGCGATGATCTGCCCATTTCATCATGTCACCCACCTTGCAATTCCCCCTCGCATGGTAATCATATCTTCCCATGATCACCCATTCTGGGGGCACATTGAGAATGGCTGCGCCATTTGCCTCTTGTGCTTCAAGCTTGATCCTTTGAAGCACTAGTGCACTACAGATTCCGCCTTCGCCACTTTTGCTGCTCCTCCCTCCAGCGTCAGGTTGGCGGCCAGTTCAGCTCAATTTTAGATAGGGCTCAATCCTCCTGCCCCAAACTCAGCAAATTCTAGCGCCGCTTCCAAGGTGGCAGCCAATCAAAAGTTTTAAAATAAAAAAAATCCAACAATTTGACTGAATTACAGAATCCTGAGTCAATGGCTGACTCAATTTTAGCTGAGCTGCCGTGGTCAGTGGCACATGGCCAATAAGCTTCTTCCACTGCCCCAATTCTGGTGGCTGACCCAGCGCTGGCTGAATCCAATCCATTTGAGGCGCTTGAATGTATTAATGAGAACAAATGGCCATACCATGTCAAGCCAGATTTTGCTTTAGTAAATTTTTTTGATCCTCCAAAATTGCAGCCATGCCATTTTCACCTTCAAAACGGCTTTCCAATTTACAAAAATATTAATAAAATGGCAGCTGAGGCAGCAGCTGCCCCTGCCAACACCCTAATTCACCAGTAACTTCAGGGGGCGATGGAGCCCCTTGTTGAGGGTATTCCTATCCCCAATTTTCCCCATAATTTCGAGAAAAATGCAAAATATGAAATTGAGGAGCTTTCTTTTGGTGCAAGCTGCACCTGCATCGACATTGCAAAAACTTCTATTTTCAACCCAAATTATCCCAAAACCCGCCAGTGAATAAAGTCATTCACTTGTGTGCCAGCTCTCATCACTTTCACTGAGCATCAACTTGCTCAATACGTTGAGGCGATAGACACTGCTGGCCTCATAAATGAAGAAAACACACAACTATACCTCATTATGCCTCATGTCACTGATGCTCCCACCCTGATGCTGTCCGCCATGGTCTGCCAGCTAAAGCAGGCGCTGGACAAAAGTTTCCCTAAAGCTTTCTCGCCTTCTGATATGGCTTCCTTGGCTGTTAGCTGAGGTGCCATATTAGGAATATTTTTATTTTTAATAATATTTTTGTTTGGCCCATTTGCAGTAAAATGTGTGGCGGCTCCCCCTTTTTGGTTAGCACCACTAGCGCTAAAAAAAGCTCATGTCTTGTTTTATGACCAATATGGATTTGGAAGGAAAAACAAGCTCGCTAACATCTGGACTGGACCATTTAAATTAATCAAGAAGACTAGTATTGATGCCTACATTAAGGAACCCGCGGGTGGTCAGATTATCATTTGAGTACATGCAAAGCTCATTTAAGCATAAAATCAATAGGAGCTTATCACCCAGTCAAGGGGGTTAATGTTGATAAATTGATATGTCTGGATGATAATCCATATATATCCAGCAGATCATATTTTATGAGTCAAAATGAGCCTCAAGGTTGAGTGGAAGATTATGTTGATGTTTAGCAAATAGACTTAAGTAATAATAGTTCAGCTAATTGAAGTAATTCCGCCAAAGCCTCAATGATGGGATGAATCTCCTAAAATTGTAGAAACTAGAGAGTTACTAAACTGATAGGTCAGAATTGACCAAGATGATTGAAGATTGATAGCTGAATAAGAGAATGGAATGGAGAGGTTTCTGATGTGCACCAAAGAGGGAAGGTTGGCAGAAGTTTTCTGCGGTTTGAATACATAATAAATTAGAATTTGTGGAGCGATAGCTTCATATTTGTATATCGTTATTATAAAAAAGGGATTAACAATCTTAACATCGTCTGTCCATTGCTCAGTGGTGTTACACCTGTGCAACCAGCTTAGCGGATCTAACCCATACCATCAAAGGTTAACATACCTAATGGAATATTTCTTAACTAGGAGTTATGTACTTTGGCAGTAATTCATAGGCGTGACTGGGTAGTAAGCGAACTCTTAATTTAAATAAACGAGGGAATAATTTATTGTCCTTGGGGTGTGTGGATTTGGAATGGGTATCGCCTCTTCAATTGGCAAGATCTTCCTGAAGTCTCAAAATCTGAAACCTTTGGGCGAGGAGGGGAGGGCCTATTGCCACTTTCCCATCAGGTTTCATCATCACTTTGCCCTTTGATTCCTTTAGGTTAATGTTATAATCCAGGTGTTTATTGATCAACATCTTCTGAAATTTGAAGGGATTTTCAAGTGGATTTTGATCTTCACCTGAGCTGACTTGATTTTTTCCTTTTCTGACACTAACCCGCTCAAGATATTGCTGTGGGGTAACATAGATTTGGAGAAATCTTCCATGAACCTGAATAATACTGTACCCATTTTGATAGAGGTGATGGAGTACTTCAGCCCACATCAGTAGATTACCCTATAAAGTCCAGACCATAGCACATCTGATTTGTGGGCTCTTCCTTCATGGCAATGATAAAATCTTATCTGGTCTCCCAATTAGTATTTTGGAATAAGAGTCTTTGTGGCATTGTCTTGTTTCGCCTCCCTTTGGGTAACAATTTCAAAAGGTTACAATACTAGGGCTTGTAATCTAAATATTCTTCTCTGCTAATCTTATCATGGCTAAGTCAGTAGTTTCTAGCAAGAGGGTCTCCAGGATAGGCTAAAAACCGGAGGATAAAACAGCATCCCACCAATACAGAGCTCTGCATGTGTAAGTCCCGGGGAACATCCCCTGGCGGTTGATTGGGCCATCTTCCCGTTCCTGAGTAAAAAGACACCAAAGAGGATGGTGGTACCCCTCATTACTCAGGGCGATCTCACTCACGTAGTAGATGAGCGATGAGTAACAGCTCTTCAACTCCAGATCCCACCCCCAGTACCCACACTCACCTCAGCAGAACTGTTATGGGGAATTAGCAAAATTTGCGCCAAAATTGTCAAATTGAAATCAGCCAGATCTAATTTGAGTGGCAATTTGGCCAATGCCCAAGTCTCAAATGGCTGGAAAGGCATGAAGACTGAGGTATTGGTTGGAACGCCCAATGGTTCCAATCTGATCAATATGCTGATTGAAAAAAGCACCCTCCTACCAAAGTCATTGAGGATTATCCTTAATTATCAGGCTATAGCATTAGGCGCCACCAATGAGGGTTCAAAGCCCCCAGTAGGTAAATCAGGCGTTGCAGCTGATGTGATGCCATTGACCAATAAAATGGTCCATCAACCGAGCATGGGCAGTTTGGGCATCCCAAACCTGTTCCCAACCATATGGACCCGCCCCTATGAGGGGTGGCCTTGGGGGATTCCCATCACTCATCAGGCCAAACACCATCGCGCGAACAGTCAGAAACATAGCTGAGCCCTGGTTTGGACGTTTGAGGTCAAACTGACAGCAACTTGGCCCACCGCCAAATGTTGTGATGTCAGTTCTCAAGGAACAAACCTGCTCAATCCTGAACAATTCGCTGGTTAGGTCGAAATTGTGGGACCCAATCCCAGCTTGTCACTACCCCAAACGACCACTATTTAAACAGTTGCATAGCACTGTGAAAATTGTTTAACGATTTTCTTACTTTCCCTTTAAATAAAATTTCGCCAAAAAACAAACAATTTTTATTATCTCTTCTGACCGCATCCCTGATGACATTTCCCTGGTGGTCCATTGGTCCATATACCGAATGGGCTCTACCAGTACTCTTGGTCACTATGGCCCCCTCCATCATCAATTGGGTTCAGCGAGTCCAATATGTTTGGCTCTACAACCCCATTATCTCTGATTATGGCAGCAATACATGGGGATCTTGTGGCTGTATGTCAACCAATTGCAAGAGAGAATCCCTCTCCTTGCCACCCCAGTTGAAATGGCCCCATACGTTGAGGACCTCATTGAGATTATCTCAGTGATCCCACCCCCTGCAGCAAGACCTCCTGGGTCAGGAGCGGGTTCAGCGTAGTTTGTCATTGGGATCATACTTACCATTTTGCTGCACCAACAATTCATCATTTCCCAATGCCCAGCTCCATATAAAGTCGTTAAGTTGGCAATGCCTCTGCCATTCTGGCTTGCTTTTGGGTACTTACACATCCCAACTGGCAGGCTGGTCTAAACTTCTTCTGCCGTTTCCATGATAGTATGGAGAAATATGGATGATTTAATGATATCTTACTTGGCAATCCATGAGAGCTCCTAGAAGGTACTCATTTCATTTACCCAGATCAGTTTTGTGCCATGTTCACAATATAGAGATGAGGGAGCCATTAACTCATTCCACGGCATAATTGGTGGCTGGATTGTATGGAATATTGAAGACATGATAAATTCCCATCAATATAATAAATTCAGTCACAACTTTCAATATGAAGTTTGTTTCGTTATCAGACCGTAAAGCTTTTTGGGCTACCATGCCAGCGAAGATGTGCTTTAGCAGAAATGAGGTGGTATCTTTAGCCATATCAGAGACCACAGAGATGGCCTAGAACTAATTCATGGGATGGTCGATGGCAATGATAATGTAGTGGTGTACATATAAAGCTGTAGTTAGTGGTATAATTACATCTATACTCACATTGATTAAAGGAGAGGTTGGTTTAACAACTTGGTGTTTTAAATTGGGCATAGTAGGCCTTTGTTTATCACATACAAAACATCAGTCAAGAGCATCATGAATTAAATCAATCATGCCGTCCCATTAGCATCAGTCCTTGAGTCACTGATGGGGTTTTTCATGGCGCCATGACCTACAGTCATATGTGCTTCCATACTGGTTATAGTTCTTGGTGACAGATGGACATATGGGAGCCAAGCTGCAAGTCTCAGGAAGTCCTTTAGCTCTCGATTGAGCTATCTTTCCATTCTTAAATAAAAAGACACCAAAGAGGATGGCGGTGCCCTCATCACCCAGGGCAATCTCACTCACATAGTTGATGAGCGATGGGTGACAGCCCATCCGCTTTGGGTCCCACCTCAATTCCCTCACTCACCTCAGCAGAATTGTTGCAGGGAATTAGTGAAATCTGTACCAAGATTATTGAACTGAAATTGGTAGATCTAATTTGGGTGGCACTCTGGATGATGGCCAGAATTTGAATGGCCGTAAAAGCATGAAGAATGAGATTTTGTCTGGATTGCCCAATGGTTCCAATTTGACTCTTAAACCATTAGAACAAATATTGGGCACCATCAATGAGGGTTTGAAGCCTTCTGATAGTAATTTGGGCATTGCGCCCAATGTGCTACTGTCAACAAACAAATGGTTAATTGACTGAGCGCGGGTAGGTTAGCTGCCCTGAACCCATTCCCAACCAAATGGTCCCGTCCTTATATGGGATGGCCTTGGGGGATTCCCATCACTCATCGGGCCAAACACCATCGTGCTAACCGTTGGAAACGTAGTCAAGCCTTGGCCCAGATGTTTGAGGTTGAACTGACAGAGACTCAGCCCGCCACCAAATTTTGCGATGTCAGTTTCCAGAGAATAAACCCCCCCACTTCTGACTAATTTGCTGGTTAGGTCAAATTTGTGGATCCTGCCCACATCATTGTCACTACCCAATCAACCACAATTTAATCAGTTGCATGGCACTGAGAAAATTTTTGGTCGTTTTCTTACTTTCTTTCCCATATAAAAAATTTTATTAAAAACCCCCAAATTTTATTTTTTTCTTTCTGACCACATCCCAGATGGCATTCTCCCGGTGGCCCACTGCTCCGCACTTGGGGTGGGCCTTACCAATCCTTTTGGTTACCATGGTTCCCTCCATTGCTGATTGGTTTCAACGAGTCCAATTTTTTTGGCTCTACAACCCTGTTCTCATGATCTTCTGGCAGCAATATAGGGATCTTATGGCCCTATGTTCACCAACTACAAGAGAAATCAGCCTCTATACCACCCCAACGAAATGGCCTTAATAACCAAAAATCTCATGGAGACTATCATAGTAGTTTCCCCCCGGTTACTAGAACCCCTGGGTCTGTAGTATATTCAGTGTGATTTGCCATCGGGATCCTCCTAACCTTGTCATTTCGCCACCATTACATGGTATCATATTCCCTGGCTCCATATCAAGTTGCACAGTTGGCAATGCCTCTGGCATTCTGGCTTGCTTTCTGGATGCTCACGCATTCTGAATGGCAGGCCAGTCTAAACTTCTTCTGCCATTTCCTTGACATAATTGACCAACCATTACTTCAAGCCACTTCTGCCTTGATTTTTGAATTGGGCGCCGCAGTGGTTACTCTCTACCAGATGAACGTGCAATAAGTTGTATGTTGTTTGTTGCTTATTTGGTCATTTTCTGACTTCAGGGGAAGCATCCACTCTATTTTGGGCAATCTTCTTCAAACCACCCAAGATGTGAAGATCGCATCTCCTCCTATTTCCTCCAATCTGGAAGATAAATCAAGTTTCCCTTCCCAAGAGATCGCCAATCAGGTTCTCGATGCACTCACCAAAATACAAATGCGCACAACAATTGCACTCAATAATGCTTCTGTGATATTGCAGGCCCAACAAGGTCTCACATTGCTAGATGCCGTGGATGGTGATGCCCATCTCTGGATGAGAAGTTTTTGCGTTCTTGCACACAAAGGAGACCCTGCCTCCCTGATGGCTGTTGTCTCAGCCACCTTAAATCCCCTTTTGTCCCAATCAGACCATCTATTTAAAATGCTCTTTGCCATGGCCAAAGCCCCTAGTTTGGCTTCTTTGATTTCTACCTTTCGTGAGTTGGCTCCCACGTCAGGACTACCTATATACATGCTTCAGGCAGTCTTTAGAGCAAGTTTGGATTCAGTTTCCGCTCACCATGTGGTTTGATCTACCACCCAAGGATCAATAGATCAAATAGGTGTCACCGCAACTACTATCAAAGCTTTGCCTTGCCACTCTTCCTCATATCAGAAAGGGAATTTTATGATAGGATTCCCTAACAAAGACGTAGACGGTGTACCTGACACCAAAATAGTAGCGGATGCGGGCTCCAACCCTGCTGGAACCCCCGAGTCCAAGTTAGCATTCCCAGAGTTAACTATTAACGATTCTGTTCAGGCCCAGATGAAGGAAATGATTCTCTCAGCCCTAGTACTTCCAATTTTCGCCCCAGCTAAGAACCCTGACCCTGGTACCGACTTACCTATTATTTTGTCAGTCACCCATGAGTCAGTTGAATCTCCCAATAAACAAAATTCCGCTTATTTCCTTGTACCTATGAGAATTAGTATCAGTTCCCATCATGTCTCCTTTGAAGCTCTGGTGGATACCGGAGCAGCAGGGAATTTCATGAGTGTTGAGTTGGCACAACAATTGAAACTAGATATGGATGCGGGCTCCTCAGTAATGGTGGCCTCCTCTGCTTATCAGTCTTCATATATTGTTTGCCATCCGATACACTTCTCAATTCACCAGTATAACTTCTGTGATCATTTTTTGGCTATGCCAAACTTGGTGTTTCCGGTGATCTTAGGTGTGGGATGGTGGCGCTGACAGCATGTGAAGATTCATTTATGATCTAATATGTTGTTGTTTTCTAATGATGATTTGGAGGGAGAGTTCCCTCTGATCAATACTCTCAAGAAAATTCAAGGAACCAGCTCTATCACCACCCTAGTTACATCCGCGGGCATTCCGGCTGAGTTTCCTGAAAACTTAATGCCATATTGCAAAATTTTTGACATGGAAAAGGCGGATCATTTGCCAAAGCATACTAGGTACAATTGTGGATTTCAGACAACCGTGGAATTGGTGAACATTAACTGCCCGTTGTATTCTCATACAGCGGAGGAAGAGGTTGCACTCAATACCTGGTTGGATGATATGTTAAAAAGGTTGGTTGTTTAAAGAAACTTCACCCATCGCCTCCCCTATTGTCTTTGCAAGAAAATTGGATGGATTGCTCCTCCCTTGCGTGGATTATGGTCACCTGAACAAAATAACAGTTACAGATCCCTACCAATTGCCCCTGGAGCAGACAATCAGTCAAGAAATTGCCAAATCCCGGGTGTTCTCAAAACTTGACCTGGTGAACGCATTTAACCAGATTCAAGTAATTGAAGGACAAAATGGCTGACCGCAATTCAAACAAGGCGAGGCATTTTTCAATTTCGCGTAATGCCCTTTGGGTTGAAAAATGCTCCCACTACATTTCAACGAATGATTGACAATGTGTTAGGGGACCTCTGGTTCTCCTGTGCTATTGCATATATCAATGATATGCTAGTCCATTTCCCAACTCCCAAACAACACTCTATCGACTTAGAAGCAGTGGTGGTTGCTTTGCATAAAGCAGGTCTGTTCCTCAAAGCTTCCAAGTGCAAGTTCTATAAGGAAGAGGTTACATTTCTCGGAAACCTGGTACTTAATTGAAGGTGTCGCCTCCCCCCCCCCCCCAATAAATTAGATGCAATCTGAGAATGGCCAACCCCAACTACACATAAGCAGCTTTGAAGTTTCTTGGGTACTATCATTTATTTAAAAAATTTCCCCCACACTCTCCCAGTTGGCCGCCCCATTCCACCCCCTCACAGGGAAAAACATACCATTTTGTTGGACCCCGTATGCCAGCAGGCGTTCAAATCAATCAAGGAGGTGTTAATGTCTCCTCCCATTTTGAAACACACCAATCCCACCAAACTGTATATCATTGCATGTGATGCTTCATTGGTAGCTGTGGGCACGGTGCTGCTTCAGGACCATGATGGTCTTGAACATCCAGTCGCTTATTTTTCCCAAAAATTCACTGCTACGGAGCAGTCCTGGGCCAATTATGACAAGGAACTGGCTGCTGTTGCATGGGCATTAACTCATTGGCGGTACCTGTTGCAAGTTGCTCATCATAAGTTAATGGTTTGCATGGATCACCAGGCTCTCTTTTATTTTCGCAAACCCCAAAAATTGGCACACCAGCAAGCCTGAACCTATCAGGACCTGTTCAGTTTTAACTTCAAATATGAATTCATCAAAGGGGCGCTAAATGTCCTTCCCAATTTCCTAAGCCATAGTCCCGCTCACTGCCCCATGGAACCTGAGGAAGTGAATCTCATTACCGTGATTTTTGACACTCAAATTCTGTCGATCATTCCCTCCGTCATTTCCTCCACTGCATTGTCACCTGACGACCTGTTGTTGGCCCAGGTGTTAGATGGTCAAACGGCCTTCCCTGAAGGCGTGGAGTTGATTGAGCACTTGACTCACTCAAGTCCCAAACACTCCCTATATTCTTTAGAAGAAGGGCTCATTTACTTTTATTCCCATGTTTGAGTTCCCCCTCCTTCCACCTGAACGTATTCTGCACACACCATGGTCCTCCCACAGTTGGACACCCCGGTAATAAGAAATGCATCGACCTGATCAAGTGAACCTTTAATTGGGCAGGACTGACCAAAGAGGTTCCAGCTTGGATCGCCAATTGTGTTACTTGTGCTAGGGCCAAGTTGGATCGCTCCAGAAAAAATGGTCTTCTGCTCCTTTACAACAGGTGGAAGATCCATGGACCTTGATGTCCATAGATTTCATTGTCGATCTCCCTGTTCTAATGGGTTCACAGCGGTGATGGTGGTGGTAGATTGATTTACAGAATTTTCCCTGTTTATCCCTTGTACTTCTGTGATTATGTCAGAAGAAACTTCCTGAATGTTCATTTGACATGTGTTTTCAATGTTTGGCTTTCCCCAGGAAATTGTTAGTGATTGGGGTACCCAGTTTACCACCTGGTTTTGGAGGGAACTCTTGTCAATCCTTAAGATAACCCCCTGTTGATCCATGGCATATCATTTCCAGTCTGACGGTCAGACCGAGCGGGTTAACCAAGTTCTCAAACAGTATCTGCGTTGCTATGCTGTAGCAGCGCAGGATACCTGGGCTGATGACTTGCTTCTCGCCCAATTTGCATACAACAATGGGACTCACGCACCCACAGGTTTTTCACCATATGAAGCAACGTTGGGCTATAATTCATCGTTCTCAGTCAGAGCATGCTTGTGACCAGAAGTTCAAGCTGCCGCGGATCATGCTGCCCATATTCAGTTGACTCAAGCTTTAGTGTGGGAACACCTCACTAAAGCCATCAATGACTATAAGCGATTCGCAGATTGTAAGCGCCTTCTGGGTCATGACTTTACGGTGGGATCTACCATCATGCTTGATACTCGCCATTTGTGAATCCAAACCCCTTCCCACAAATTCGCCAGTAAACGTTCAGGTCCTCACTTAGTGGAGGAGGTATTAGGTAATGGGGTGTTCCATTTGAAGCTTCCCGCGCATTAGAAGCAACACCCAGTTTTCCATGTATCCCAGTTGTCGCCCTCCAAGGGTGTAATTCCCATGGACCCAGAACCAATTGTCATCAATAATGAGGAAGAAGCCGAGGTGGAGGCCATCATGGAATCTCGGAAGTCGCGATGTTCAGTCCAAAATCTTATGGCCTGGAAAGGATATCCAGCATACAAAAACAGCTGGGTCAAGGCGTGCAATTGCGCGAATTGCATGGCTCTTGTTAACGATTTCCACACATCCCACCCCCAAGGCTCCCCACCCACTCCAGAAGATCGCGACAATTATGGCTATCAAGTTTCCCAAAGCGCATAAGAATGTGGCTCTGGTGCAGTTTCCCGGTGGGGGTGCCATTCCTTTGGAAAAAGGAAAGGGTAATGTAAGTCTCAGGGAGTGTACTTTGGCTCTCGATTGGGCTATCTTTCCATTCCCAAATAAAAAGGCACCAAAGAGGATGGCGGTACCCCTCATCACCCAGGGCAATCTCACTCACATAGTTGATGAGTGATGGGTGAAAGCCTGTCTGCTTTGGGTCCCACCTCCAATTCCCTCACTCACCTCAGCAGAATTGTTGCAGGGAATTAGTGAAATCTGTACTGAGATTATTGAACTGAAATTGGTCAAATCTAACTCAGGTGGCAATCTGGCTGGCCAGAATTTGAATGGCCGTAAAATCATGAAGAATGAGATATTGTCTGGATTGCCCAATGGTTCCAATTTGACTCTTAAGCCATTAGAACAAATATTGGGCACCATCAATGAGGTTTGAAGCCTTCTGATAGTAATTTGGGCATTGCGCCCAATGTGCTACTGTCAACAAACAAATTGTTAAATGACTGAGCGCGGGCAGGTTGGCTGCCCTGAACCCATTCCCACCAAATGGTCCCGTCCTTATATGGGATGGCCTTGGGGGATTCCCATCACTCATCGGGCCAAACACCATCGTGCTAACCGTTGGAAACGTAGTCAAGCCTTGGCCCAGATGTTTGAGGTTGAACTGACAGAGACTCAGCCCGCTGCCAAATATTGCGATGTCAGTTTCCAGAGAATAAACCCCCCCACTTCTGACCAATTTGCTGGTTAGGTCAAATTTGTGGATCCTGCCCACATCATTGTCACTACCCAATCAACCACTATTTAATCAGTTGCATGGCACTGATAAAATTGTTGATCGTTTTTCTTACTTTCTTTCCCAAAAAAAATTTAATTAAAAAACCCCAATTTTTATTTTTTCTTTCTAACCACATCCCAGATGGCATTCTCCTGGTGGCCCGCCGCTCCGCATTTGGGGTGGGCCTTACCAATCCTTTTGGTTACCATGGTTCCCTCCATTGCCAATTGGTTTCAATGATTCTGATATTTTTGGCTCTACAACCCTGTTCTCATGACCTTCCAGCAGCAATATACAGGGATCTTATGGCCCTATGTTTGCCAACTACAAGAGAAAATCAGCCTCTCTACAACCCCTGATGAAATGGCCTTGATAACCAAGAATCTCGTGGAGACTATCACAGTAGTTTCCCCCCCCCCCGGTTACTAGAACCCCTGGGTCTGTATTATATTCAGTGTGGTTTGCCGTTGGGATACTCCTAACCTTGTCATTTCGCCACCATTACGTGGTATCATATTTCCTGGCTCCATATCAAGTCGCACAGTCAGCAATGCCTCTGGCATTCTGGCTTGCTTTCTGGATGCTCACGCATTCTGACTGGCAGGCCGGTCTAAACTTCTTCTGCCATTTCCTTGACACAAGCAAAGCCTACCTTTTTATAAAGTAGTCAATTATTAATTCAGGTTTGGGCCTCATTTGTTTTCTCCACTTTTAGACTTTCAGGTCCCCTCAATCCCATGCTTCTAGTTGAACTATAAGCTCATATGCCTAATCTTCTTCAGATGCAAATAAGGTTAATATTGGCAAGTGAGATAGTCCATTGGCGTTTTAATGTATAGCACCCGCCTGATGAACATTTGAGTAGTTTTAACCTTATAGCTTCAGGGCCCAAAGCGCGATCCTGCCATCCAGGACTTTCATCTATTGTAAATACTGCAGTTACGCATGTTTAGTTACAATAGTAAGATGCTTTCCCATAGAGGTAGGGCAAGAATTGCTTGATAGCCAAGAGTATCTTTAAGCATTTTTCATCCTATGACAAAATACCGTTATGCTTTGGTAAGGTTTTACCAAAGTAGGCTCCAGGGTGGTTGACTTGGCTGTAATTTGAGTTGGTCTGGAATGGCTCCAACTGCAATGTCACTTTTATCTGTGAACAAAAATTAATGCTTGTCAAACTCAAGGTAGACCAAAATTGGACATTTTCTAGAGCTTCTAATAACAAGTCAAAAGCCTGTCGCTGTAATTTTTTTAATAGAATGGAAACTCCTTATGGAGTAAGTAGATAAGGGGTTTGGAAAGTTTGGTGAAATAAGGGATGTTGTTGGTAGTAACCAACCATCACCAGGAAGACTTGAATTTCCTTAAGCTCTGAGGGTGAGACATCTTTTGGATGACGTCAACTTTATCAGGTAATGGTGAAATACCCACTTGATTAACATTATGGTCAAGGAACTCCATCTAATGCTTAAAGAAACAGCATTTGGCTGGCTCTAACTTGATAGATGCAGCTTTCATTTGATCGAAAATCCTCTCAAGAGTGCTTTAAGTGCTCATATAAGGTTTGATAGAATAACGTGATATTATCCAGGTAGACTAATATGATTGACATTTTCAGAACTTAATAATACCATCCATGGCCCGCTGGAAGGTTCAGGGGCATTACACAACTTCTGAGGCATGCAAGTAGGTTTAAACATGACTTCATTGAAAATGAGTGCACATTTCTCCTGTTTTTGGAGCCAGCTTGATCTGCCATTATCCACTAGCAAGATACATATCTGATAAGAACTGATATCCATCTAAGAGGTGAAGAGAATAGTCAATTTGAGGAAATAGGTAGTTGTCCTTTTGTGTGATTAATTTAAATTTTGAAAAATCAATTATGACACAATGACTGCCATCCTTCTTGTGGATCAGTAACATAGGGGAAGCCCAAGGACTCTGAGAGGGCTTTAGGAGGATGTCTTCCAGCAGTTGTTTCGGTTACTGAGTGACTTTTAGTCTCTTTAGTTTTAAATTTCCTACAAGTTTGAGCCCAGCTGAGTTGGGAGTCTCTAGTATTCACTAGGTGTTGAACTCCTTTCTTTAGCCCAAAATCTTCAGGACCTTTAAAAAAAATTCAGCGTACTCCTCAATTAATGAAAAAGACAAATTCTGTTGATCGTTGGTTAAGGCGTTACTGAACTTAACATCTACTTGCGTGATGATTGAAGCCTCTTCAAGTATTAGGTTAACTAATGATTTAAAGGCAGATAGAGTTGACATGCTCAATTAATAATGTATGTATATAAACAATTGGATGATTCTGAGTAATTGTCAAAGACTGAATGGTAAGATTCATCAGAGGTACAGTGTTAGTTCCCCAATATTTAATATCAAGTATCTTAGGGCAAGTAAAGGGTTCTCAAATTGATATATAGATTCCTGATAAATTTTAAAAGATACACAATAGGTACAGTTACTTCAATTCCTAAATTCACCAAAACATGAGACTTGGGAGGTATAATTGTCAAACTAGTGGGAAAAATAGCCTTTCTTCCTGAAGCATCTACCACCAGAGGAGGAAGAGTAATTTTAGGGTCCTTCACTCAATAATTAGTTTCTTCAGGGATTTGGGATGTTCTAGCATGCAGCACTAAGGTTTTCTTCTCTCAATTACTTAGGATAATTTTTGTTAATAAGTAGAGCACTGTATACTAAGTTAGAGAAATACATGTCTTAAAAGTTAATTTGAGAATCAGAGTCAGACAGGAATTAAGTTAATAAGCAGTTTATAAGTATCGTTGTGCAAGACTATCTCAGAAGCTGACACTAATAAAGATTCAAACCACATGAGCAAGGATGAGTAAGCTTCAAGGAATTTAGTGCAGGATGAACATCTTCCCATTTTATCAAAGAATGATCCTAAATAGGAGAGATTTTGATTTGCTTTATTAAATTGAATCTAATGACATTAAAAAATGAGCTGGTTTCAATAAAGGACCATGACTTTCACCTTGTGTACTACTTTCACTTGGGTGACTTATGTTCTGAAATGTGGTATGATATATATAAAATTCACGCCTAAGATAAGAAGAGGAACCTTTATTCCCAGTAAGATTGTTAAGGACATCAAGGGGTCTGGAGAAGATACAATGAAACAATCAGGAGAATTATGATCAGATTGTTGAGGCGCAGGTTTGTCAGCTTAGGGAGTCTCGCGCCCTAGGCTGAAACCTGTTTTACAGACTCATCTGTTTTCTTATTCCAAAATTATTTCCAGTGGTTGTAGAAGCCATAGTAAGTACAGGGATCCCGCTTGTTTTAAATTAGGGATTTTAGCCTATATCACGAATATGAGATCACGATCCCTTGGTCAAAGAGGTATGTTGGCTATCAGACTTGGGTATTTCCATAGTGGCCTCCTTGAAATTGTATAATTTTTAACTGTTTCTTAATTGATTTGAAATGGAGCGCAAGCTTGCCATGAGTGGAGGAAGAGGATACTACAGTGGCAGTACTTCACCCAAAGTCATTTTGTCACAAAAGTATAGGGCCTAGGCCTTAAAATAGAAGCAATTAGCAAATTTGACATAGTTTCTCCTTTTTTCCGTCTTATATGCATAATATCCTGCTTGTGTTTGGACAGAAATAGATCTCTCTCAAACTCCTTTAGGAGAGCTTCTTTGATCTGCTCCCAAAGAATGCATTCCTTGAAAGTATGACATCATGATTTCGCACATAATGCTGTCAAGGCAGACTTGGATATGTTGCATCTTCTTCCAATCTGTGGCTGACTTCATAGCACCCTCAAAAATGAAAAGTAAGGATTTGATGTTCTCTGTCCCCATTACATACTTCTCCCTAAAGGTGGGTTTAAAAGAGTTAATTGGCATAGATAGGACATTATAGTGGGGTTTAAGGTCTGCTTATTTTGGAAAACTTTAGTCTCAAAAGGATATGTTATGTGAAATTGGTCCATCCTTTGCAAAAAGGTGTGGGGATCTTCTTGTACATTATAATCTAAGTACTCCTCCTAGTCAGAACTAGCTTTAGAGTGGAAAAGTTATCGGAGCCATTAAATTTTAACAGCTTAAGTGGCGAATTGTTGCAGGATCATTTGATGCTGGGCTTTCAAGCTTTATATTTGTGAGTTAAGGCGGTCAATATTGTCATCCATGGTGGCTTATATCCTTTGTTCAGGCAGCCACATTAGAATAAGCTAGTTGAAGGCTATTAATCTTATCAAGTAGAGCAGTCATAGTTGGATTAGAGTTGAGATGAGTTCCTTCAATATCCATCTAACTCTTCAAGCTACTCCCCATAATTTTCACTTCAAATTGCAATTCATTCTTAATGGTCATCATCTTGCATGTGTGTAAGGATATTACCCTTGGGGCATCTAGGGCCTTTAGTTTTTCTGGCCCTTTAGGACCAATTGGCCACGAGGCCCACTAATAACAGTAGGTTCTGTAGCAATGTGAGCTTGGGCCACTTTGCTAAGCTGGAAAATTATTCCTGTTAAATTTTTAATATGAGCTTTGTAGATCTACCGTTGTTCAGATAGTCAAGTCAAAAATTAGTTGCCATTTGGTTATATCGTGTGCTCATTGATACAATAGCATTTGAGAGCTTCTAGAAATCTTATAATGCAGATATCTACTAATTTCGTGACCAAACTAAATGAGGCGATTGCAGCTCAGTAATCTCTCTTTGGTTGCTGACAATAGCCCAACAGTTTTCATGACCTTAGTTAGATGCAGCCTTATATAGTTTGAAAACTGAGAGTTAAGTTGATTTCTGAGTCTAAATTGTCCTTGAATCTCTATTTGGTGCAACCTTAGCACTTGTAGTTGATGATGAGCCAGGTGAACGAATAGCCAGAGATAAGCCTCAGTTTGAGTAGCCCCTACAGCCATACTCAGAAATATAGCAGTGGTGTACTGATACATAAAATTTTTGTCAAACTGGGTAGAACGAGTTCTGTTTGATTGTTATCCAGGTTGCAAAGTTCTGTAAAGTAGGACTTCTACTTTTTAACCTCAGCGGTTTGTATTAAACAGGTTGCTTCATCAAGGGCTGGAATATTAAAGTCCATGGAAACATTAAACAGTAAAGTTAGCATGTTATAAATAGGTAAATCTTATCTGCCAGAGCAGACCCATCATGTCACGCAAATTTCCTCTTGTTGAAGGATATCTTTCTTCACTGGGATGATCCATGTTTGGGAAGGTACATCTTCACCTGTTTGCCTCAGAAGGGCTTAGCAAAAAAAATCAGTTTCATAACATATGTTTATAGCTGCTGGTTTCTTTAAAGGCTAAATAATCTTGAGTCTAATTAACTCCAGCGTTCATCCTAATGGAATAATTCTTCACTGGGATCTAAGCACTTTAACAGTAAATTAAAGGCGCAATAGGGTAGCAAACAAAAATAGTTTAATTAATCAAACATTGAAATATTTATAGTCTTTGTGGGAGCTCAGTCTCAGCGTGGGTATTGCCATTGCAATCAGTAAGATATTTCTGAAGTTTTAGAGGATCTGAAGCCTTTGAGCGAATAGGGAAGGACCTATCGCCATTCTACAATCAGGTTTCAGCGTCAATTTGTCCTTTTAATTTATTTGAGCGATGTTTAATCCATGGATTCATTGATTAAATTTCCAAAAGTATGTAGAGAGTTTTAAGTGGGGTTTAATTTTCATCTGTACTGACTCGATTAGGCCTTTTTTGACACCGTTGTATAACCCTGACTGCTAAAATATATTAAAAGCCAGTCATCATGACATCGGTGGACCTGAAAGTATATATACTGGCACAAATACCTATGTGCATGATGTTGCAGATGATGCCTCAGAGCAACCTTTTTTATCCGTTATTTATCTCCCAATGATGAGAATTACTACACCTGTTTGAAGAGAGTTTTCTCTTTAAAAAACTTAGTAATGAAAAAACCAACACAGGAAGCAAATTAATTTTAAAAAACACCAATTATTGAGACTAGTGTATGTCTGTGCAGCTGAAACTGCCAAAATGGACACACGAATATAAGGATCAAAAAAGAGCAGTAGCAATATGGTCACAAGCATACCTGATCTCCATACTAATTATGAAAGAAGCTCAGAAGATCCCAGAAGGTCAAAGAAATGAACTCCGCTGAGCCTGTAACCAAGCAACAGATACACAATCACCTTGTGAGAAAATTTGATTTGTGTAGAAATTAAGACCCATTTTAGATATCTCTTTTTAAAGATAAATAAATTTTTTATAAAAATAATAAAGTAACGCCTTTTACATAATATGCTTTACAAATGTCATTTTTACTTAGTTCTAATAACGCCAGATATTTATATCTTGTTTCAAATTTTGGACTCAACATTTTTTCGTTGTCAGCAGAGGTTGAGAGACCAACAGTGTGCTCAGGAGCAGCCTTTTATGTTTCTAAAGGCTTCAACATGGATGGACATGCTTGAAACTACATGAAAATTCCTATGTACGCAAGAATGAGACCCTCCAATTTTCCTGTTGGTGCACCCAGTTGAACTAAAAAATAATATATATTATCAACGGCCCAACTCCTTTCATCAGATCCTCAGAGCAAGTGGTTCAGGTTTGCAATAACTAGCTTTTATATGACTTTAATACCAAACTGTAGACTTCAATTCTAAATGAATCAACCAACAAGCAGGGATTTTAGATACTTTATGATACGGTATATATAAACTTACACTAAGTCTTGGATTTTTGAGATGACAAGTAAGCCAAAACCCCTGCTCCTAGATAAAACCTCAACATATTGACTCTTAATTTAGTGCAAAATGGAACCATATCCTGAAGGCACTAAAACTAGATTCAATCAGGAAGCATCTCACATGTGAGAATAAATGGAATAATTTTCAGTGATTCTTATCTTGCTTCCCAATTCCCAAGAGGCACTTCCACACTGCTGAGGTCACAATAATGACGTAGTACAACGGGGCGCCATCCAGATGATCGATCTGGAAGGCAGTAAAAGATTCTGATCCTATGGGGCCATGAAGGTCCCTGAGGCACCATGTCACCACACATCCTATAAATATCGATGCTTTTTAAAACAATAAACTATCTACATTCTCTCCATCAAATGTGTTTTAAACCTTCCACTAATATTTAGCTCCAAGCCTATTTTCAGACTTTGGTGACAGTCAAGAGAACTGTTATGCTGAGAGTAGTGGTGCTCACTATAGGGTCTCCAAGATGTCCTAAGTGAAATCGTCTATCATGAATAATGGAAAATACTAGCAGTACTGAAGATCAATCTGCCTGTCAAGATATTGGTATGACTGTCTGATAAGTCATATTTGGTTTGGCGGATTGTATATTTTCGCTGAAGGGTAATTTGAACTTGGATTGTAATTTATGTCAACTTGAAGCAAGTCAATAGAGGTGATATTAGTTCAGTGAATAGGGTGAATTCCGTGGAGACTCAATGATGGGGCAAAACCAGACAAGTTCCACCAAATGATTAATAGCTAAGCCAAAGGGTCATAATTAACCAAAGTGATGAAGATATAAGTGGGATGAGAAGACAAGAAGAGGTGTTTTTGAGAGAGAAGAGAAAAAGCAAGTGAATAGTAGAAAGAGGGAAGTGCAAGAAGAAAGGGTCTGCTAATTATATTAAGTTTAGTAAAGTAGCGTGGTTGAGGCAATTTTCTCACATTTTTATAGGTTTATTAAGTATATTTTGTGGACAAACAATCTCCATATCGTTTGTCCATTGGTCAGTGGGCTCAACCCAGTGCAATCCTTTTGACAAATATTAACAACATCTCTAATTTTATAACACTTCTGATCAGTCAAGAAGCGTTGCTTGATGGATTAGTACCTCATGGTACAAAGTGCACTAATGAAGCCTGAGAGTTTAGAATTCTAGTCCACGTTACAGTTCTCCCTGCCCTAGTTGAAGAAAATCAGTATCAACTTCAGTACAAGAGCCTTACTGAAGTTGTTCAACAGTTATTAAATGGCCTCTGCTTTATGGGTACCCACTCCAGCCACTCCCACGCCTCTTCCATGTCTTTACTCTGCGGGATCTTTATATCTTGCTCAACTACCAGAAGGAGAACCAACCCTAAGAACTGAGTGCTACTTTTGAAACTTCGTTCACCCAGCTTTTCATCACTTCTTCCAGCTAGTCAGGTTGCATCATCATGAAGTTTTTCAACAACTGAGGCTTACCCAAATATTACACTCCCATGTTATCAATTTTTACAACACGGCTTCCTCCTTTGTCCATGACAGCTGTAAGGTCATTATTGATAACCATTGATTAATCAACAAAGCCTGAGGAAAAATCGTGGTGTTGGATAGTAGGATGTATGGATACCTTAAAGACCAACTGCATCATAATATTCAACTCCTTGAGGCTGCTTAGAACCAGCACCTTCACCAGGTTGAAGATCTGGTATGTTTCCTGCAACAACACTATTGGGAGTTAGCCTCTTGTAACTACATCTCCAGAAGTGAAGGACTTGAAGGGCCTAGGGGGCCCAAAGTCCTGAAATACCTGAGGGTCCCTGTGGGCCTTGATGGCCCTCTGGCACTGCAGCACCTACCCTCAGAGACCCTGACGACTCTTGGCTAAATGATGTTCTGGCAGCCCTAGCTGTCTTATGAGACCAAATTTAGAATGTAGCCCAGGGATGCAAACTCCAAGTAGATGAAGTCCCCCTCGACCCTAGGGTCTCTTTTTTTTTTTAGTACTAGATGGTCCCCCTAGGGTCTCTTTTGAGTCATTATTGGAAGAAATGGATAACTTTAGAGCCTTCACCAAGCTTACCATAGCCATATCTCTGCTCAAATAGATCTGTTAAGGGTTTGAAACCTGTTTGACCACCTCTGAGAGTCAGCTTCTCCTACAGGGCGCTGATATTCAAGCCCTAAAGGAACAGGTTGCCCATAAGACTTCCATTTCCTCCTTTAACAAAAACTGGGACGATATCCAAGAAGACCTCAAGGGCATGATATGACGTTTGGACCTGCAGGTCCCCCACAACTATACAGAGACCAAGACCCCCAAGCCAGCACCAATTCCTGGCATTACACCCTCTCCACTCTTCTTATAATTAACTTTAAACCTAGTTTTAAAGAAATGTTCACCTCTTTTCAGTAAAGCATCGCCTCTTTCATGTATGCCTATGAGAGTTCATGGAAGAAGCCACCAAATAGCAAAAATTAAGTATATCCACTCCTTCTTTAACAACATTGATTGGTAGATCATGACTCCCCACTTGTAAAAATTATAATACCTGGGAACAGGTCCATATGACCTTAATTCAAAAATTATGAAGCAATCAAACCCTAGATAATCAAAAACAAGCTTTCATGGGTATCCGCCTGAATAAAAGGAAGAGCCTCATGGAGTTTGCCAGCCTTTTCTACGCCCAAACGTAATCCTTGGTTACCACCAATTATATTACCTAAAAGTGATGATTTCACCGCTGTCATCTCTGCGTTGGGATCCTACCTCGAGGTTCAAATGCATATTATCAGCCAAAAGAATGGTTTCACCTGCATTTGAGAAATCAAAAAAGCGACTAATGAGTTCCCTGCATTGACCCTGAACTCCAAGGCTACCCTTTCAGGTTCCTCAACCATTTTTGTGTCCATGTATCAAAAACCAAAAAAAATCATTGACCCTAATGCACCTATTGCAATTGTTTCAGACACAGCGCTAAGACATGCTGGAAACAACTTGTGAGAAATCAGGAAAAGGGCCATCAGTATGAAGACGAGGCGCTCCATGCTGAGATCCCTACCATGCTCAAGAATCATCCATAACCTCAAATGAACCCAGACCTAATATAACTGAAGAAGAAGTTTTGGTCCATTGATAATAGAGAAATTGATACTGCTTACTCTTCTTCCAATGAATAACCCATGTTTCTCACGTCATCTCCCTAGTTTGGGAGTCTGGTTACCTACATTGAAGTTTGAGTTCATAAAATTATAGTTCTCATCATAGTTGGCAGTGGTTCCCCCATAAACATTATATTGTCCAAGTTGTTGAAGCATATTAAGATTGCCCCTGGACTTACCACAATATATATGGAGTATGACACAGCTGGCCCGCAATGTACCTGATCAAAATAGTCTATACTTCTCTTCCTATATGATTTAAGAAGGTCTCTGTAAATACCCCCGCCATCACGTTAAATAGCCTGAGCTATGCCATTCTTCTTCTTAGAGCACAATATCTCAAAGACTACTCCGTGGTAGTACATTATGATGTAGGATTTCAATCCCTGCTGGGATATTGGGTTCCCCTTATCTTCAAAACTTTGTGTGACTTTGAATCGGAGGCCAAGTCCTGAGCTTTCCTACTAGAGAGTGAGGGCCAAATTGATCAGCTCAAGTTCAGGGGAGGAGCTCTCGAGTCCAGCTGCCCCATCCACTGTGGATGGACAAGGAAACGTGCCAATATACTTACCTAGGTTGACCACTATACCTTCATAGCCTCAAGTCATTTCTGACACACAGGATCATGTTAACATCCTCTTCAGATACCTGCTTGAAATTAGAGGCCTAGACAAACTGTCTGCCAAGGAGGAGCTAACCTTCCCAGAAAATTATATCCTGCTTATGCTGGATCTTTATCAGTTTCATTGGCTAACATTACTGACTGAGCCAGGGTAGTAGGCCCAAACAGTCCCACTGCCTATGTCCGCCTCTTACCAGTAGAGGCTGTTGACAATGCCACAAATTTTGGAAGCCTACAGGGCTTTAAGTTGGATATGCCCCTCAGTGGCCCTGGTCAACAACAGTACTAAAAAGGATCTCACTGAAGACCAACAACGCAAAGTTAAAGAATTACTAGAGAAGTATTCAGACTTATCTTCATCCTTTACTTATGACTTTAGAATAATGAACGGGGTTCTACATCATGTGGAGACTTTGGACGTTCCCCCTTCCATTCCTGACCTTACCAAAAGAGTAAGGAAGAAGAAGCCCAAGTGGCGGTGGAGCTTAAACAACTACTCAATATCACTCTTAGGGCCTTCATGCAGCCCTTGGGCCTCTCCCCTCCCACTGGTCCAGAAGAAGGATGGCAGCCATTGGGTGGTTATGGACTATCAATAGCTCAACTCCATCACCAGATGAACAGTTATCCTTTGTGTCATGAGAGTGTCTATAACTCTTCAGTTCCCAGCGAGGAGGTGCCCGTTGCACAGTCCTAACGCCAAGGAACTAGTCGTCAGTACAAAAGGAAGGATAGCCCCGCAGAGAGTTCTTGGGCCAATGTAACATAGGGCAAGGGTGTTTAGCATGGTCAATATTAATAAATATTGAAAACACATCAAGACTTGGGTGGCCCCCAAAGTGGAGACCATATCTAAGCGGGGATCTGGGCTGAAGTACCATAGTGCCTCGATCTGGAGGGAACCATGGCGGCCCAACGGTGCACCAGATATGAGAGTTAAATTTTTTTGCAAATTATAAGACTAACATTGTGGTAGACCTCCTCAAAGAAGTCCGCGCATAGGTTCGCCTAAGTTATCATGGAAAAATGTAAACTAACAAAGGCTTTTATAAATGAGGAAGACAACCAAAAAGGAAAGTTGGTATCAAAGAATCATAATTAAACCAAAATGGGGGAATCATCCATTGGTGAAGATGGTTCTAAGCCCAGGTGCACCAATAAGTTCATGCTTCCATCCAACAGGGTACTATACTTTGAAATTGTCAAACTCAGGTAATTGATTGAAGGAATGGCTGACCTGAGCTGAAAATTTTGTAGATTGGATGGGTTTTGAGACCCCGTTCACCGAGCAACTGAAGCAAACCATTGCTATTAATTGTAAAGCTGGTTCATTTTAACGCGCCTGCTGTGACGCAGGATTGGACTTCTTGCACATCCCCAGGACAAACCTGGCATATCTCGACTTAACCCATCGTTATCCAGGGTATGTTTGTGGTCAGGAAGGCCTGTCAACTTCACCTTTTTGGCCTCCTGAAAACCAGCATGATCCTTGCAGTTAGTCCCCTCGATTATGTCATTTGGACATTACATTACCCTCTCATCCTTTTGGGGCTCCACCCTCCTCCAGGGGCTTTTGCCAGGGAAAAGTTCTTGTGGTCTGGGGCCAACTTTATAGCAGCGATGGTTTGCTTATAATGAGGTCCAGAATCCTGGGGAAACGCTCGTGGAAAACTTTAATCAGGTCTTGAGCATGGGTGCAGTCATGTGCTGGTACCCAACTACTCTCTTCTGCGTCAAAACTCTTCTAGGATACAAGGTAATTCAGTCTTCTTCTTACTCATCGTGAGGCTGCTATCTCCTCAACTTCACACTCTGGCGCCCCATCCATGAGATAAGCCTCTGGAGTCTCTATTGGGGGCCCTCAAACAACGTAAGCTTACTTTCATGGAAGACTGGAAAGATTCAACGAGGAGGGGAGATCCAACTGGTATGAGGTATGGCCCACCTTTCTGACAAATTGGTATGAACCAATCCTCTTTGGTCCCAGTTTTTGCAGGGTTGCTTGATTAAGATGTTTTTAGCATCCAAAATTATGAGATCTCCTTCCTTGTACATTTGTCCATCCCATCTCTATCCATCAGCGTTCTCATTGTAAGCCTTCATGGCCGCATCTGTTTTTGTGCTCATCCCCTGGTGTAAATCCTTGATCATTTTGGAAAAGTCCACCACTGCTTCCACCTTAGATCCACAACTGGGCTCCATGTTGAAGTCAGGATACAAGCCATAGTTATAGAAGAAGGAGGAACAACTAATTGATGCATCTTGGGCGTTGTTATAGCTTAGATAGGCCATGGGGAAGATGTGAAATCCAATCTAAATGATCTATGGCTTTGTAACACCGCAGGAAGTGTTCCAAGCACTGGTTCGCTCATTCAGTCTGCCCATCTGATTGGGGGTAAAAGCAGTTTAATGACAGGGAAAAATTTGCAGATACTTACACAACTCTTCCTAAAAGATGGAGGTAAACTGGAATCCATGATTGCTTTTTATTTCTTGAGGCACCCCGTGAAGAGCAAACACATAAATAACAAAGAGCCTAGCCATCTCAACTGTGGTTATAGTGCTTTTCTGCAGGGAATAAAATGGACGAACTTTGTAAAACGGTCAACCACTACCATGATAGCATTGTAGCCATCAGATACAGGAAATTCCACAATAAAATATACTGATAAAGAAGTCTAAGGCTCTTCAGCCTTTTAACAGGTACCAACAACCCCACTAGTGGCTGGCAATTTGGTTTCATTTGGTTGCAGACCAGGCACTCTTTACAACACCTGCCCATCTGAGTGACTAAACTCTTCCTATTGTAAGTGTGCGAATAAGCTCCAGGGTCTTTGCCTTCCCAGGATGGGCAACAGTGATTTCGTCATGATGGTCCCAGAAATTTCCAGGAAAAGTAGACCATCAGGAACCCTAAGCGCCCCTGGAACCACACCATCTCATCCTTCACATGGTAACATCTGGTAATATTATCCTCATTCAACGCGCTTTTAGCAAAGGACTATAGTGTATTTGGCTAACAAAGGCTATGAAAAGACTACATTTATAAACATATTGTATTCCTCCACATCTTCCAGAGGAGCGAGCGCTATCCCATGGACCAAAGAAGAGGAAAGTTGAGACACAATCTTACACATTGGAATCATTAACTGGGTATTATGCACCTCTACCTCCTTAAGATTGGGAGCTAGTGCAGGTTTACGGCTTAAAGCATCTGCCAAACCATTCTCATTGCCCTTAGTAAACTCATAGGAAAACACAAATTTGGGGTAGGTTCTCATTCCAGAAGGTTTGCCATAGGGTCAAGATATTAGGTGTGCAGTAATACAGTAAGGCATGGTGATCTGTACATATGCGGAAGGATTGAGATGAGCCATGTAAGTGATGACACCAATAAGTCAACGCTTCAACCACTTCTAATAACTCTTTTTCATAAACGGCATAGTTTAACTCTGGCAAACACTTCTTTTTGGAATTTTATCCCACCATATGCTCTATTCCAACTTCATCTACTTGTAATAATGCAGCTGTTATGGCGAAGTTAAAGGCATAAGTAGACAAAATGAATTCCTTTTCAGGATCTACATGGCGAATGATAGACGTGGACAACAGGGTGTACTTTACAGCATGGAAAGCATACTCCAAAAATGGGGGACCATTGGAGCACTTTAGCTCCACTTTCCTTATACAAGGGTGCGCCACCTCAGAAAGATTCGGTGTGAATTTCTTAAGGAATGTACACTTCCCCAAAAAACTCCTCAATTCCTTGACCAAAGTTTAGGTGGGCTACTTTCAAATCGCCCTCTCCTTATCTGGAGATATTGTGTGTCCTCAGTCAAACATGAAGTTGCCCAAAAGGTAACCTGGACTTGGAGAATTCACATATGCTGATTTTCAGCGTAAGGTTGGCTGCCTTTAACCTCTCTACCACTTTTCAAAGGTGTACCGCATGGGAATCATGATCAGGGAAAGCACCAGAATATCATTCATGTAGGCAACCGCGCATACCCTCATAAAATCCCCCAAAGCCATACCAATAAAGCGTTGAAAGATAGCAAGGGCATGCTGAAGCCCACAGGGCATGACCCAAAATTGGAAAATTCCGTTTCTGGTATGGAATGCAGTTAGCCACTCCTGTCCTTATTTGATCTGGATTTGGTTGAACGCGTTTAAGAAATCCAGTTTGGAGAAGACTTTCGCCTTCTCTACATAGCGTACAATCTGTGAGTCCAAGGGGATGGGATGTAAATCTGTTAAATTGACATTATTTAGGTTCCCATAATCTACGCATGGGCATAAAGTACCATCAGCTTTCTCCACAAAGAGAAGTGGGGAGCATACTGAGTATATACGCTGAAAAATCGCGTCTTTGACTAACTTCTCCTTAACCCACATATCTAATGCCACTTCCTCCTGTACAGTCAAAGGGTAAATAGGGGAAGATATACGCACTAGATCAATGGTGAGCTTGAACTCGCAATTTTACATTGAATGAGCTGGTATTGAATTGACTATAATTGCATCAAACGAATACTTCAACTCCTCCAAACATGAAGATAAGGGAATCTCCAAAGAGGTTTTAGCAACATAGCAAGACTGAGTGTATGGATTTTGGGCCAATGTGGCAGATCTCCTTGAGAGTTTTCTTCAGCCAAAGGGACAATTAATTCATGACCATTCTTCAAAGTTAAGGACAAGGTATTGTCTTTAAAGCTAATTCTGACGTCACACTTTCGCCACCATTATACACCCAAAATGATGGGGTACAAGAGGTTATTTGATAGCTTGAACGCAGCAGAAAAATGGTACTTGCCAACTTGATAATCCACTAGCCCTATAATTTAAAGAATGGGAATACTTTTGGAAGCCCCTCCTATAACCATACCACCTGGCAAGCAACTCAATTCAAGGAAGTTGGCTAAATATTGATCAATAAAAATTTTCAGAGGCTCCTGTATCTACCAAAATAGTCGTGCTAGTTTTCCCTTAAAGGGTATGAAATGGTAGCAGTCAACAAAAAATCAGAATGGTATTTAGTTATAGCAGACAACGCCAAAACTTCACCAAAAAAATCTTCAGGCATAAGCATGCCTCCAGGTACGTTTCTACATTATAGAATGGAGAGGGACAGTTGGCCACTCTTACTACCAAGGTCACATATCCCACCATATCTTCAGCAATTGCACAAACACTTTCATATTGAAGAAGTAACTCCTTTTCCACCTCTTGTGTTCTGCGGATCATGGTAATGGTCAAGCGTAGGTTCTCTGGGATGATCTGGTACAATGAAATGGGTTCCCTATATGAGCCATAAGAGAAGATATAAGGCTCAGTTTTATTAATGAACATCATTATAAAACGCGTTTTAAGCCACAAATGACCCCATACACATTTTGTTGATGGGTTGTACACTGTTATCAAAGGCCTTCCCACCAGGCCCTTCAATGATGATCCTGCCTGCACTGTCTGAATGCAGTGCTGAGGTAAAAACATTTTAAATGTGTTGATTTTATGAATTTAGTGGAAAGTTGGGGAATCACAACTCTCAGATTACAAAGCATCAGTATCCACCATGTATGAGCAAGAAGTGTGAATAATTTCAAGTTGGAGGTAGCAAGAATAGCGCCAAGTTGCTCCAACCATTGGCAAACAGAGAAAAAAGAGGTGAGCCCCACCGTGGCTGTAACCAACAGCTGGCGCACCCAATTTGCACTTTGCAAAAGTCCCACACAGAAAATATTTATGCACATAAAATAAAGAGGTTGGTTTTTGATGTCATGAGAGTGTTTATAACTCTCCAGTTCCCAGCAAGAAGGTGCCTGGTGCACATTCATAATTCCAGGGGACTAGTCATCAGTACAAACGGAAGGATAGACCCGCAGAAAGTGCTCAGGCCAATGTAACATAGGGCAAGGGTGTTTAGCACGATCAATATTAATAAAAATTGAAAACACATCAAGACTTTGGTGGCCCAAAGTGGAGACCATATCCAAGCGGGGATCTGGGCTGAAGTACCAGAGTGCCTCAGTCTGGAGGGAACCTTGGCGACCCAACGGTGCACCAGATATGAGAGTTAGATTTTTGTGCAAATCATAAGGTTAACATTGTGGTAGACCTCCTCAAAGAGGTTCGCGCATAGGTTCACCTAAGTTATCATGGAAAAATGTAAACTAACGAAGGTTTTTATAAATGAGGAAGACAACCAAAAAGGAAAGTTGGTATCAAAGAATCATAATTAAACCAAAATGGGGGAATCATCCGTTGGTGAAGATGGTTCTAAGCCCAGGTGCACCAATAAGTTCATGCTTCCATCCAACAGGGTACTATACTTTGAAATTGTCCAAACTCAGGTAATTGTTTGAAGGCTTGGCTGACCCAAGCTAACAATTTTGTAAATTTGGGTTTTGAGACCTTGTTCACCGAGCAACTGAATCAAACCGTTGTTATTAATCATATAGCTGGTTCATTTTAACGCGCCTGCTGTAATGCAGGGCTGAACTTCTTTCACATCCCCAGGACCAACCTGGCATATCTCAACTTAACCCAGCGTTGGTCTAAGGTATGTTTGAGGTCAGGAAGGCCTGTCAACTTCACCTTTTTGGCCTCCTGACGACCAGCATGATCCTTGCAGTTATTCCCCTCAATTAGGTCATTTGGACATGACACTTTGCCTCAGATTGTTGGTTCTCTTGAATGCTCTCCAGATCACAATACTTCTCCATAATGGACTTTGCCAGTGGATATTGGCAAGTGGAGTTCACCCCAGAAGATTGAACCAAGTGTGCACTCATAGCCAACAAAGGGCTGTTTGAGCCCATAAGGATGCCCCAGGCCTCTGTAACGCGCTGGCCACTTTTTGACGCGCCATGGACAGGATCCTTGGGAACTTAAAGGCTATCATGTGTCCTCATCTACCTTGACAACATCATTGTCTTCTAAAAAAACTTTTAATGGACATGTAGAGCATCTTTGGGAAGTTTTCAATCAGCTCCAGAAGGCTTTGATAAAGCTCAAACCTTCAAAGTTCTCCTTCTTTCAGTCAGAAATGGTTTTTCTGGGACACAAGGTCTTAAAGGATGGCATCCAGCCAATACCAGACAGAGTTGAAGCCATAGAAAAGATGTTTCACTCACAGAGCCTAAGATATATTCAGGTAGTCCTTATTATAAAGGGTTATTAATGTCAGTTTATCCCTCAATTTTGCTGAACCAGCTGAGCCTCTATTCTACCTCCTGCAAAAGAACGTGCCTTTTGAGTGGCGGCCAGAATAAGAAAAGGATCTAATGCGGTGAGGACCGCTCTTTGTACTAAATCTATTTTAGTCCACCCACGTTTTGGCAACCGTTCTTGCTGTTCATTAATGTGAGCTATGTCGATGTTGGAGCCATCCTAGTCATTATGACGAAAATCAGGTCAACCATCCAGTGGCCTATTATAGCAAGACTCTTAGTAAGGTCAAACAGAATAATAGCGTCACTGAGTGGGACTGCCTGGCTGTCTTACTAGTGGTAAAACTTACTCAGTCCTACCTCTATGGCATCCACTTTACCATTGTCACTTATTATTTCTCACTCTGGCGGCTCCATCAGATGATTGACCTGGATGTACGTTTAGCCAGATGGGCGTTGAGGCAGCAAAGTTATAATTTCATTATTGTTTAATGTGCTGGCGTGATCCTCCAGAATGCTGATAAACTCTCTAGGATAACGGTGCTGGCTACTTTGAACCCCAAGGAAGACTGACTGTATGATTTAATTGGTTGAACTGAATGCTGGGAGTTAAAAACTCCTGAGGTCCAAGCTAAGCTCTGAAAGATGACCTGAGATACTCAAATCAAGGACGTGGTACTAATAAAAAGGGTCAACAAGAAATGGCTCTCTTATGCTCGCCCTTCTTCCCAAACTGACGTGATCCTAAAGGCCATACTAATGTGGGACATAGGACCATTAAGAAGACTCACAAATGTTTAAAGTCACAATGTTACTGTGACTAGATGGTGTAGACCATCCAAGAGGCCCTGGAGGCCTTTATACTTTCCAATCCCAAGACTGGGCCAGTTCTTGATATCACCACTCAATATTCTCCCTAAGAGGACTCTTCAATTATAAGAAAAGTGTCTATAACTCTCCCTTATAAGATGTGGTGCAGAATGCACTGCCACACCGCCAGGGAACCAGTCAATAGTATGATGGTAAACAGAGCACTGCGGAGGGTTCTGGAGCTAAAGTAACCCATGGCAAGGGTGTACAATGAGGTATATAGTAATTGATGGCGAACAAACAATAAGACTTGGGTGGACCCCAAAAGGGAGTCCATAACCAAGCAGAGATCTGGGCTGGAGCGCTTGGGTGCCTTAGTCTGGAGGGGACCAAGGCGGCCCAGTGGTGCACCAGATGCAGTAGTTAACTATGTGCAAATAAAATAGCCAACGCTGTTAGAGACCTACCCAAGGAGGTCCATGAACAGGTTTGCCCAAGGAACCATATTATAAAAAACGTAAACTAACGGATATTTAATTAATAGGAAGTCAATCAACGAGGAAGGTTGGTCTTATGGAAACATAATTTAAACAATAAAGAGGAATCTTCAATTAGTGGAAGTGCTGCTAAGCCTAAGTGCACCAATAGGCGCATGCTACCATCAACCAGGGTACTGTAGCTTGAGATTGACTGAACTTAAGTTATTGATTAATGTAAGGCTGACCCAATGTAGAAATATTAAAAATTGAATGGGTTTTGAAACCCCTTTTGATGAGCAATTAAATTTTACAGTTGTTGTTAGTGATATAGCTGTTGCGTTTTAATGCATTTGCTGTAATGCAAGACCAAGCATCACACATATCACTAGGACCAACCTGATCATATCTCGCCTTAACCCAGCGTTGGTCCAGGGTATGACTTAGTTCAAAAAAGCCTTTCAATTTGACTATTTTAGCCTCCTGACGACCAGATTTATCCTTATAGTTGATACCCTCAATAATATTATTAAGTCATGACATTACCCTATCATTCTTTTAGGGATCCACCCCTCCAGGGACTTTCTTTAGGAAAAGTTCTTGTGGGCTGGTGCCAACTTCGTTGTAGCAATGGTTTTCAGCAACTTGGGTCATGAAGCCATGGGAGAACGTTTGTAGAAAACTCTGATCAGATCTGGGCATGGGCGCAGTTTCACGCTGGTACCCAACTGTTTTCCACTGCATTAAATCCCTTCCAGGGTACTAGGTACTCAAGCATTTTTCTAACTCTGCGTGAGGCTATGAACTCCTCCACTTCCCACTCTGGCGCCCCATCCATGAGATAAGCCTCAGGAGTCTCTGGTGGAGGACCACAAATGACATTAGTTTGCTTTCATGGAAGATGTCAAAGATCCAGAACAATGAAGGAAGATCCAACTGGTATGAGGCGTGGCCCACCTTTCTGATAACGTGGTAAAGCCCAATCTTTTTCTATACCAGCTAATTTTATGGCTTCTTGATAGGGATGTTTTCTAGCGTTAAGCATCACTAGATCCCTTTCCTTGTACACAGGACCTACCTGTTTCTTGCCAACTGAGTTCTCCTTATTAGATTGCATTACTGCATCCAAGTTTTTGCTCACCCCCTGGTGTACATTCTTGATCATTTTGACAAAATCCACCACCGCTTCCACCTTAGATCCAGAACTGGGCTCCATGTTGAAGGTGGGATTCAAGCCATAGTTGGCGAAGAAGGGAACGACTAATTGATGCATTTTGGGCGTTGTTATAGCTTAGTTAGGCCATGGGGGAGATGGGAAACCCAACCTGAATGAGCTGCGGCAGTGTAACACCGCAGGAAGTGTTCCAAGCACTGCTTCACTCATTCAGTCTGACCAACTGATTGGGGTGTAGGCAGTTGAATGGCAGAGCGAATCTGAAGAGATTTACACAACACTTACCAAAAGACAGAGGTAAACTGGGGCCCCCAATTTCTAATTTTTTCTTGGAGGAGCCCGTGAAGAGAAAACACATATGAGATAAAGAGCCTAGCCATCTCAGCTGCGGTTACCATGGTTCTGCAGGGAATAAAGTGATTGAACTTTGTAAACTGGTTTACCACTACCATGATGGCATCTTACCCATCAGATACAGGTAATTCCACAATAAAATTCACCAATAAAGAAGTCCAAGGTCCTTTGGCCTTTAAATTGGTACCAATGACCCTGTGAGGGACTGGCAATTTGGCTTCATGTGATTGCAGACCAGGCACTCCTTACAATACCTGGCAACCTGCACAGCTACCCCTTCCAATTATAAGTATGGCGAATTATCTATAAAGTCTTTGCCTTCCCAGTATGGCCAACAGTTGTTCCGTCATGATGGTCTAGATGATTTCCAAGCAAAGTGGTCTAGCGGAAACACAAGCGCCCCTGAAACCACACCATCTCATCCTTCACATGGTAACCTCTTGTAATGTCCTCTTGATTTAACTTTCTCTTGGCTTGGACCATAATATACTCTGTCAACAAAGGCTATGAAAGGACTACCTTTCTGAACATATTATATCCTCCACATTTTCCAGAGGAGCAAGCGCTGGCACTTGGTCCAAGGAGAAGGAAGTTGAGGCACAATCTTTCCTGGCGGAATCACCAAGTTGGTGTTGTGTGACTCTACCTCCTTAGGATTAGGAACTAGTGCAGGGTTTCAGCTCAATGCATCCGCCAAACCATTATCCTTGCTCTTTGTAAACCCATAAGAAATGCAAATTGGGCCAGGATCTCATGCCAGCAGGTTTGCCATGGGGTCAAGAAATGAGGCACTTGGAATTACAACAAGGCATAGTGATCTATACATATGTGGAAGGGTTGGGATGAGCTATGTAAGTGATGATGCCAATAAGTCAGCGCCTCAACCACTGCTAATAACCCTTTGTCATAAACGGCATAGTTTAACTCTGGTAGAGAAATTTTCTGTAAAAGTATCCCACTGGATGCTCTATTTCATCCTCGCCTACTTGTAATAAGGTGGTCACTATGGCAAAGTTGAAGGCATCAGTGGCCACCATGAACTCTTTTTATGGATCTACATGGCGAAGGATTGACGTGGACAACAGGGTGTACTTTAACGCTTGGAAGGAATTTTGCAAAGTTGGGGACTACTGGAGCACTTTTGCCCCACTCGCCTTATATAGGGGCACCGCCACCTCAGAAAGATTGGGCGTGAATTCCTTAAGGAATATACAGGTCCTCAAAGAACTCCTAAATACCTTGACCAAAGTGGTGGTGGGCCACTCATGAATCGCCTTCTTCTTGTCAGGAGTTATCATGTGACCTTGGTCAAACATGACATTTATCCAGGAAGGTGTTCTGGGACTTAAAGAATTCACACTTACTAATTTTCAGCGTAAGGTTGGCTGCCTTTAACCTCTCCACCACTTGCCAAAGTGTACTACATGGAACTCATGATAAAGGGAAAACACCAGAATATCATCCATGTAGGCCACCATGCACACACCCAGCAGGTCCCCAAGGCCACATCTATAAGACTTTGAAAGTTAGAGGTGCATTTTAAGACCAAAGGATATAACCTGAAATTGGAAAATTCCTCTTTGGGTTTGGAATGCGGTGAGCCACTCCTGACCTTTCTTTATCTATGCCTGATTAAACGCATCTAAGCAGTCCAGTTAGGAGAAGACTCAGGCATTCTCCACATAGCTAGCAATCAGAGAGTCCAAAGGGATGGGATGTAAATCTGGTACAGTGACATTGTTTAGGTTTTCATAATCTACAAATGAGCGTAAAGTATCCTCAGCTTCCTCCACAAAGAGAAGGGTGGAGCATACTGTGGAGTTACGCTGAAAAATTGAACCTTTGGCTAACTTCTCCTTAACCCACACATCTAATGCCACTTCCTCCCGTACAGTCAAAGGGTAAATAGGGGAAGATATACGCATCAGATCAACGATGATCTTGAACTCACAATCAAATTATGAATGAGCTGGTAGTAAAATGGCTAAGGCCGCATCAAACGAAGATAAAGCCCCTCCAAACATAAAAGTAAGAGTACCTCCAGAGAGGGCATCAGAAATTGAGCAAGACTGAGAGTGTAGATATTGGGCCAGTGAGGCAGATCGCTCTGAGAGTTTGCTTAAGACAAAGGGACAACTAATTCAAACCTCATATAAAAAGTTAAGGACAAAGTATTGCCTTTCAAGTTAGTTCTGACACCAAACTTTCTCCAACACTCAACGCCCAAAACAATTGGTACAGGAGGTTTTTGATTGCTGGAAGTGGTCAGCCAAATGATATTTGCCAACTTGATAATCCACTAAACCTAGAACCTTCAGCGTGGGAATACCTTGGGAAGCCTCACCCCTAACCATACCACCTGGCAAGTAACTTAAGTCAAGGTAGTTGGCTAGGTCTTGGTCAATAAAATTCTCAGAGGCTCCTGTATCCACCAAAATAAGTTGTGCTGATTTTCCCTAAAGGGGATGAAAGGGTAGTAGTCAAAAAAATATCCATAATGGTAATTTATATATAGCAGGCAACGCCAACACTTCACCATAAAAATTTCTTCAAGCATAAGAATTCCTCCATGGTATGTTTCTGCATCATAGAATGGAGAGGGATAGTTGGCCACTCTTACTACTGAGGTCACATATATCACCATATCTTCATCAATTGCATGAACATCTTTCTAATTAAAGAATCCTTTTCCACCACCTTTGTTCTGCAGATCATGGTAGGGGTCAAGCGCAGGTTCTCTGAGATGATCTTTTATACTATAATGGGTTTCAAACTAGAGCCACAAGAGATGATATTTGGCTCATTTTTATTTAAAATTAGCGTTATAAAATGCATTTTGCTATGTGAATGACTCCATACCCATTTTTGCAGCAGGTTGTGAATCGTTATCCAAGTCCATCACCACCAGGCTCTTTATTGATGATTCCGCCTACACCATCAAAATGTGGTTTTGAGAAAAAAATCATTTTCTTTATATCATTTTCATTAATTTTGGTGGAAAGTTGGGAATCATGGCTTCCAGATTGCAAAACATCTGTATCCACCATATACAAACAAGAAGGATGGGTACTTCCCAGTTGGAGATAGCAAAAATAATAACAAGGCTCCCCAACCATCAGCCAAATGAGAAAACTATAGTGATCCCCATTGAGGCTGTGACAGAAAGCAGGAGCACCCAATTTGCACACAGTGAAAGCCCCACATGGATAATTCTAATGCAAATAAATAAAAGTGGTTGTTGACTAATGTCAGAAGATTGTCTGTAACTCTCCCATTACCAACGAGGTGGTGCAAGGTGCAAAGCCACACCTCCAGGGAACTAGTCATTAGTAAGATGATGAACTGGGCACCACAAAGAATTCCAGAGAAGAAGGAACCCAGGGCAATGGTGTACAGCACGGTATATAGTATGAAATAAAATATCAATAACAAAATTTGGTTAGACCTTAACAGGGAGTCTACCACCAAGTTAAAATTGGTGCAGGTGTGCTTGGATGCTTTGGTTTGGAGGGGACCAGGGCAGCCCAGCGGTGCACCAGATACAGGAAATATTTTTGAAAAATATGATGACTAACACTGTTAGAGATCTCCTTGATGAGGTCTATGCATAGGTTCACCCAAGGAACCACTTTAATTTTCATAAACTAACGAGGGATATATTAATAGTAAAGTTAACCAACAAGGAAGGTTGGTCTTGAGGAAACATACTTAAACAACTGGGGGGAACGTCAATAGGATGAAGTGGTTCTAAGCCTAAGTGCACCAGTTGGAGCACACTTCCATTGGTTAAGGTACTATATCTCAAGATTGACCAAACTCAAGTTATTGATTGTAAGCTTGGCCAACCCAAGTTGGAAATTTCAAAAATTGAACGGTTTTCAAACCCAGTTTGACAAGCAACTAAAGCTAACCGTTGTTATTGATAATATAGCTTGTGCGTTTTAATGCCCCTGCTTTAATGCAGGGCCAAACATCACGCACGTCCTTAGGACCAACCTGGTTATATCTCACCTTAACCCATTGGTGGTCCAGGGTATGTTTGAGGTCAGGAAGGCCTGCCAACTTCACCTTTTTGGCCTCCTGTTGACCAGCTTGATCCTTACAGTTGGTCCTCTCAATAATGTCATTTAGCCATGACACTTTTGTCATTTAGATGACAAAGTGATTATTATAGATTTATTAGAAGAAAATTCTCAATAAGATGAGCCAAAGAGAAAAATCTCTTTATTGATGAAATATTCCACTAGGAAGCTTCTGGTGCTAGTTTGACTCATAATTGTCTAGCCTTTGAAGGACTACTGGCCAAAATACCAAAAAAACCCTAAAAAGGCATATTTTTATCAGATATATATAACTGAAAGTCATTTTTCTATTAGGATTAAGTTAGTAGCTAAAAATTAGTGCAATCTCAAAGATACACTTTTAAGATGGTTGTTGATCATATTTAGTAAACCATCAACCTTATAAGTTAAAAACATATAAATTATCACACCTAAGAAATCAGTCATATGTTTACTATAAAAATATAGATAAAAAACATCATAAGATTAAGATATTTCTTTGATAAGTATCAAGATGTTTTTGGTAGCCTAATTTTATATAAATTGTACTTCTGATAGTCTATTAATAATAAAGTAAATGAAAGTAAAGAGTAAATCTTTGTAGGAGGAGCACTTTTCTTAATATGTAATTGATACAAAGCATATAATTCTTAATTTATAAAAACTTTATAAAATGACGGAAAGTGGTAAAGTAAACTATATAGTTAATGATGCTATTTAATAAATTAAGATGTAAATAAGTAAATATAATAATGATGCAACATAAAGAAGGTTCTAAATATATAACATTGCTAAACATAGTTATTGTAATTCTATGGGATCACCCCCTGCGTCTCAACTGTGTGAAGTTTACATTTAAAACTTAGAAGGGTGAATAAAGTGACCTTTCTTCTTAAATTTCAAGGCAATTTAACCTATGTGGTAGATAAGAGCTAGTTGATGGTCTGTCCGCTAAAGTTTGCTCCCTTACCACCCCTTCTCACCACCCAGAAGTTGGTGCAGAAAATTGGGGGTTATCTGGAGGTGGTGGCTGAAAGAAGCCATATACAATGGAAAGTTTGTGGCCATTCCTCTCCCGTGGTTATCTCAAGCCCTAATGTGTGGTTCATTAAATTGAAAATGCAGTGTATAGCATGATTGAATTATAATCTGTATGCTCATGTTAAAGCCCTGTCAATTCATTTCTTCTCTTTCAAAAAAAGTGAGCCATTCCAACAGGTTGGGTGCAACAATCTCCTTCTCTATGCAATGGATCCTTTTATACCAACCCTGGCCATGGGCTCAACCAGTTGTCCGCCAGATAAAGAGTCATCAATCCACCAAGAAAAATGCATCAGGGTGAAAATTTAATGGAGAAATTTGAGCCTAAATAAGCTTGTTGAACATTTCAATATCTGATCTTTAGTGAAGTATATTGGAGCATTGGTCTTATCAACAGATTCCTCTCCAGCAACTACCTTAAGGCAATTTTAATAATTAAAGATTTTATTGTATATACATAGTGCATTCTAAAAGTTCTGGGACTAACGTTTTAAAGACACAACTTTACAAATAAATAAACTTTCTTTTATCATAATTTAACATACAACCTTTCCCTCTCTATCCATATTTATATTGCTAAAACAATTGTTGAAAGGTATGCACATAGTTCATATTTTGTATAACCTGTTTAAACCAGCTGTCACATTCTTCTGAATTGTCTCTACTTTATCAAAAGGATGAACCTTCAGTGCCACCTTCAGATTATAATTATCCACCCTATTCACCAGATTTGGCTCTGTCTGACTTCTTTCTGTTCTCTAATATAAAGGTGGAACTGAAGGTTCATCCTTTTGATAAAGTAGAGACAATTCAGAAGAATGTGACAGCTGGTTTAAACATGGTTATACAAATCAGGAACTATGTGCATACCTTTTAACAATTGTTTTAGCAATATAAATATTTATAGAGAGGGAAAGGTTGTATGTTAAATTATGATAGAAGAAAGTTTATTTATTTGTAAAGTTGTGTCTATAAAACGTTAGTCCCAGAACTTTTTGAATGCTTTATTTAATTTAAATACTATTTATACTAATACTTTTATAGGGAAACTTCTCACAATATTAGAACCCCCTTTTATAGGCTTCAAGGGGATCCAACCCAGTGCAAAAAATTTCCTCCCTCCTGATTAGTGGACCTGAATAAGCCAAGACAAGATGCTGATTGTTCAACTCTCTTATTGCCTTTAAACAAGCTACCAACCATTCTAATTTATCCACAATAGTTTAAGAGAAATTATCATACTATTAAAAGATTGGATGGATTCATATAAGACACAATGAAGTTCTAAGCTTGCTAAACACATCTTATTGGCTTTAAACAAGCTACCATCTATTCTGAATCATCTGTAATGATCCAAGTGATGAACACCACAAAATTACAAAATCTAGACTACTTAATATTCAAATTATCACAATGATCCAAGTGATGAATGCCACAAAATTACACTAATTTGGGTCAAGATTTAATTACTAAAATTTTGTGTTTAGCATCCAGATCAAATCTCCAGATCTTGACTCCCACAATTATAATATTAACCTTTAATAATTATCGTCAGTAACTATCTATAAATCCTAATTCCAATATTCTCACTGAAGCATTGCAAAGGAGGAAGAATTGAAAAACCTGACCATCCCTTTTTGTTATTCCTTTAAGTTTCCAGTATAATCCTTTTCTTTTATACATAAACAATTGTGTGACCAAAGCCTTGACTCATAAACAATATCTATAGTATTTTCTTTATTTTAAAGGGGTATAATAACCCCAAACTATTTTTAAATAAAGTAGCACTTAATCAAATACATAATCATTTATTACTTAACTAAATATCCTTAATTTAATTTAGATACTGGAGGAGTGGTAGCATAGCTTGGTGGTTCTTGCTCCATTCTGGGTTGGGTTTGAATAAACACAGGTTCATAACCAGCACAGGCTTAAAAAAACTCAGCGGGGTTAAATATGTCACAAGGTCAACCTGCCTTGTTTACCTTTTTAATTTAGAATACAGGGGTGGTTAGCCTGTCAGGGTGATTTCTGCTTCCAATCTAGTGTAAGTTTTGTTCAACAAAAGTTCAAAACCTGCGCTGGAAAAAAACTTGGTGAAGTATATTTGTCCCAAAGTTGACCCACCTTAATTACTTTTAAATTAATATACTAAGTCCCTTCTTCTCAACAAGGGTCCAGGCTGGTCAACTTAGAGAAAAATTTAGTCTCCTCTCTCTTAAGCAGCATGATATACTAAGCAGACCGCATCTGCCATGTTGTGGGAATTCTGGTTTGCACCAAGAAAGCAACCCAACTAGCCAGAATTCCTACACAGCTGGTCAGGGTGAGACCAATTTGGTATCATGAATATTTTAGAGTATCAATCTGCCAGAATTGATTGTGTAACCTGTAGTTAATACAGATTTTCTATTCCTTAAGCCCCAGTACTTAAGGTAACAGTTCCCCACAGGTACTGTTGTCAGACAATTTTTTACTTCTGTATAACATATAAATCTGTTCATAGAAATTTTAAGACATATATGACATTTGCTATTTGTTAGCTGTGTTCTCACCAGGTGCCATATTTTCTAGTATTTTTAATGACTGGGACATAGTTGCCATCCTCACTATTGTAATATCCTCCCTACTTGAATAGGGATAATATTATGGTGGTCACCTGGAGTTGAACCCCATTTATAGTACTTATGGTATCATGATGTAGCTCTGCTCCTTTTGGTAATTCCTATCCAGTGGCCTAAGTTTCATAATCCTTCCAATCATTTGACCCCTTGTGTTCCCAGAGCAGATTCTGAACCCCTTGTGATGCTCAAGGAAACAACCACCTCAGAATCTGCACTGCTACTTTTGCAACTGTGTGGTTACTGGCAGGTATGCTAGTAATTGTGATTTCCAATTGTCATTCCCTCAGTTATTCCCATCTCAATGAAATACCAAGTCTTATGAACAGTTATACCCCCAATACTCTGGTTTTGTTCTGGGTGTCCACTAACCCATATTGGCAGGATAGTCTGAACTTTATTAACTGGTTCCATGACAGTTATATTCTTTTATGTAAATAATCTAGAATTTTTGGCATCTAATAAAAATATATAAAAATTCGATTAACCTTTACCAAAGCATAGGAATCCTGATAGTTTATAATAAATTTACTTTTGCAATGCTAACTTAGTAAAATCATAATAAAAATTAAATACTGGAATGAAAAGTTCCTAGTAATTAGATTGTGTACTTTACATCTTTGTAAAAGGTATAAATTTAAAAAAAGCAAATATTTTCGCTATTATAGAGAAGCTAATATATTATAGTTAAAAAACTTACATTGATACATAATACTATATGGGAACAATATAATAACTTGTTAAAAAAATTAGTATTATATGACCAATGTCTAGTCTCAAAATGGTACACCTTGACAATTGTTTTCTTGTACAATAGGTGTCACATTCCAACTATTATTTCACATTAGTTTTGCTTTGATAGTGAGGTTACTCTAAAAATTGGAATTGATACGAGTGGTAAATCTTTTAAATTGTTATTGCAAGTTTAAAACAATAATTTAGAATGATTTTTTTGATCATAATACAGGTTGTTTATATTAACTTGATTTTTATAACCTGATCAATTATCGGCTACTAAGATCGCTAAAATTAAATTCAATTTTATATAAGAGTTGATTACTAAAGGAAATGTTACCCAAGTACAGTAAAACCAGTCTAAAACAGAACGCGATCGTTTAGGTATTTTTCGTTTTATAGGTTTTCATCTTACAAAGAGTAGTATGCTAATAAAACAAAGTACAATACAAAAAATATGATCGCATATAATTACTATGAAGGAATAATTTTAAAATAAGAAACCTAAAAAACGAAACATGAACGATCGCGTTCCATTTAAGGCAGGTTTTACTGTAATAAGCTTTCTGATATTTAAGTATTCTGCTTAGTTTATAGAAAGGTGATGAGATCAACTTTAACTTAGATCATATGGTGGTTGAAATCAACATTAAATAGTTTTAGAAATACAATAATGATATATAAAGATGGAAATTCATAATAGGACACACATTCAGTATCTGGTATACTCAAATATGATTTACGCACATCTCATTATTGCCTCTTTTACAGCTTTGGTGGCATCGGCGCCTTCCAATCCAAAGCCTGCTGGTCCAGCTTTGAGTAACAATGTTCCAAATCCAAGATATGCTCTGCACCGTCGTGGATTTGGTTATGGAGGTTATGGTGGTCCTGGTTTTGGAGGCTATGGTGGATTTGGTGATTGTGGATTCGGAGGCTGCGGCGGCTGTGGAGGATTCGGAGGTTGTGGTGGGTGGAGTGGTTGTGGACCAACCATCATTGACAACGCCTGTTGTAACAATCAAGAATGCTTCCACGATGAATGTTACAATTGCAACACTGAAGCGGCAGCTTTCTGTAACAGCGAAAGTGCCAGCCAAGTCGATGCCAATTGCTGCAATAATTTTGATCAAAATTTACTTGTTTGCTAAATCAGATTGCTCTTTCTGGAAAAGAAGCTAATCGAATAAATAAAATGTTTGTTTTCAAATACTGATACTATAAGTTAATACAGTCCATGAAAAAGGTCTAATTAATGATACGAAGAGGGTAAGCTTAAAAGCAATCTATTAGTCTTCAAGTTTGTATTTTAAACTATAATATCCAAATGACATTCCTTAAAATCATAATAGTTAAAGTTTAAGTTAAAACTTTGTGATTGATAAAACAAATTGATATAGAAATTTGATGAGATAATAGATATAATGCTACAAGGACTGCATATAAGTGACTGTAATTACTCCTATTGAATTTACGTGTTAATACCGCCTAAATACATGCTACTTGTAATTGTTTATATCAATAATATAGTTCCTTCCTCGAATAGTAAAATATATTGATAATATAGATAGTACAGGAAAACTAAGGCTTAATTTATGGCAATTTAATAAGATATTTAAGAACATAATCACAGAAGACAATAAATCTAGAATGGGAAAAATAAAAAAAAATTCTTGAATTATGTGATAAGGCTGAACTCCGTTTGTTGGGTATCCTTATTTTCATAATTGTCATTTTATAGAAAACCCAATAAACCCTTGCGAAACTTTTAAACATTAGACCATTCCCCCCAAAAAATGATTCAGTCTTTTTTTAGATTGTTGAAATTAAATACTCAGAGAAGTATATACATAAAATAGCATAGTCTATTAATGTAATGTATTTATAATTTTTATTTAACCAAGGCAAGCCAACCAGGGGACAGACAATACTGAGCTCCAAGGAGCAAAGCTTATACTATGCTAGAATTTAACAAAAAGAAAGAGACAAGTGTATTACTCAAACTGAATCAAAAAATAAAAATAAAAACTAAAATTAACCAACCAGGTCAGATGCGGTAAACTGCTATGCATCCATGGTGGGGGTGAGTTGGGATCAGGAGGCTCATCTTCCTCATCCATATCAGACAATGTATGGCAGAGCTCTGAGAGCATGGGCATGGGTGCATCCTCAAAGTGGGGGTCAAGGTAGCATAGTGGTTTGGGAAGCTCAAATTTAGCTATAAGGAGGGTTGTGATATATTTGGATAGAGCTTTTTAAGCCTCAAGGTAAACTTTGGGTAGCATGATAAAGGTGGCAATGTTGTTGCTGGTAATACAGGTC